>OY757920.1:106477330-106992330 GCA_963585895.1 Sepioteuthis lessoniana | reverse complement strand
TTATTTAAAAGTGAAATGTTATTAAATAAAATAGAAAAGCTTCAAAAACTATATTTTACAACCTTTCTCAGCACTGTATAACACTTTATATAGACTGTATAATAATTTGAGATTTACAGAACGTCACTCAGTCTAGATTAGTCAATATTTAACCACATTTTATCTAGTAAAGAACTCGACACGTAGTCAGCATAATGAGGAGCTATCGGCTCGAAATCATCAGCAAAGCTAAACTTTTGTGTCCGTGAGGCAAATGTCGAGTTACATGTGTAGGAACAGTGTTTCAATTATTATACCTTACATATATATAAGTACAGTAGCCACAAGGTAGGCCTGATGATATGTTGTATACTTACTAAGGTTATTTTGTGATGGGTACCTTTTTAAACCGAACTCACAAAAGGAATAATGTTCTTTGAAATTATATTGTTTAGGGTCAAAGTTCCTCTTTTATTTTTATGTTATTTTAAAATCTCAAATCAAAATTAAAAAAAAAACAAATAAATAGATACCATGAAATAAAAGTTGTTTTTTTTTTTTAAATGAAAACTAATCTTTCATGATGTCTGTCCCTAAAGAAATACGCCAGAAGCGATTTAGGTGCCTCAACTAATTGTTTGGTAATTATCCATTCAAAAAATCTCTACGTGCAGTTATGATTGGTCGCTTAGCTGTTCTATTGGGATAAACGAAAAACTGATTCCCAAGTGATTACTGCAATTAAAAGTGATGTATAAAATAACGTATGCTTCCTATTTTCATTTCGTAATCCTGTTCTTTTTACTTTTTAATTTGACAAAACTTTTAGATAAAAATCAGATGTAAAAAACAAAATAAGACAAAATTCGTTATTTTTGTCTTGGTAAATATAGTTTCTGTCTCGATATATTTAACACACCTCGCGTATAGACGCACAGATTGCATGCATACACACACACACACACACACACATATATATATATATATATATATATATATATATGTGTGTGTGTGTGTGTGTGTGTGTGTGTGTGTGTTAAGGCATATAAATTTCTTCTATCATTACTATATTGAATCAATAAGTTCCAAAGCTGACACAGGCTAATTTTAATATGGACTTTTACTGCAATATATGTGATGTATCTAAGAAAAATAGTTGGTTTGAGGGCATTAAGAAGGAACTCTATTATGATAAAAATTAGATTTTGCAGAGTAAAAGAATTATATTTTTCATACATGCATTTTACTTTACAAATACAGTTACTGTTCGTTTAAGATTATGAGGTTAGTTTAAAAATTAAAAGGCAATGCTGACACAACCAAAAGTAATAGTGCGCAATTCAAAAGTATTATAGAGCTAATATAATGGTTATGAGAGACAAGCAAACGACATTTCACCCAAGAAGACATGGACGTGGCCAGGAAAGAAGACCCTCAAGAGAAAAACTGAATCTCTCCCGAGAGCTGCATAAAACAACACCATGAGAACCATGCCCAAACAAAAATGGGCAAGACGTAACAAAATAGTAGCGGTAACCTGATATGTATATATATATATATGTGTGTGTGTGTGTGTGTGTGTGTGTGTGTGTGTGTGTTAGAAGCTAACGCTATTCAATCAGAAACTGGAAAAATATGCCCGAATTGTTGTATGATAATGAATGCTTAAACGTGGAAGATAATCTTTGGTGATGACGATCACACCATTGCGAATGATGCTATCGTGGAAAACTAATTCCAGACTTTAAGATCAGTAGAACCAAGAAG
The DNA here is from genome assembly GCA_963585895.1 of Sepioteuthis lessoniana. NCBI lineage: Eukaryota > Metazoa > Mollusca > Cephalopoda > Myopsida > Loliginidae > Sepioteuthis > Sepioteuthis lessoniana. The sequence goes on along the minus strand of OY757920.1, from coordinate 106,990,584 downwards.
CTCATCTGATGTAAAAAAAAAAAAAAAAAAAAAGAAGAAGATACCTCTAGCTTCTTCAGCTTTCGGTAGATTTACGAGAAAATATGGAAACGGAAAGATTTGTCTCTAACATTCACTAAACGTCCTCATGGCTTTATAGCTAATAGAAACTAGGACTCTGAGAAAGGAAGATAACAGAAAACTGAGTGTTTTTAGAACGACTATTTCAAGACTTTAGTACTAGTTTCTCACATGAATCAAATAAAAATGAACGATATAAAGAGTGACTGTAGAATACCAAATAAAGTAAAAGATTTAAAAGGAAAATAATTAACTATTTTGGTCATTTAGTATGCAGATAAAAATGTTAACCACTCATACAAGAATGACTTTTCTAACAGATGACCATGACGATAACCATCAAGATTTTAAAAAAATTAGAACTTAATTATCTTAAAATTGTAAGCATCCAGTATATATATTTTGTGGCCACTGAAGTACTCTCTTCCTCTGAAGAATACCAGGCCATATCTGAGACAGGAGCTCTTATAATAATCAACCCTTGTTCTGGGATAACCATTCCGTACTACCCATGAAAAATGTCCAATCTAAACCCAAATATAAATGGAACAAAGACTGAAAAAAGTTTCGGTAGAAACCGAAAAAAGAAAACAAATCATCAAAAATATCCCAACATAAAACATCACAAAACTATCTAATTTTTGCAGGAGCGAAAGGAGTTGAAGATAAATACGGTTATCCCCTTAAGAAATTGAACAAAAATACAAAAACTGGATGGAAAACCAAACTAGAAGAACGGACTAAAAAATAAAAGGAAAAATGTGACAACAAGGGAAACTACAATGGAAGGGAAATCATGTAAAGATACATTGGGATGAAGAGACTCAAACATCAGATCTGACAAGTCTGAAAGTATAACTGAATTGGATACATCAACAGAAGTCGGTGTAAAAAGGGAGTTTGAATGTTTCCAGGATTGGGTCACGCAATACAAATAAAACAGAACATTCCAACATAACAAACGAAATTTCTACCAACAATTCGAGAAATTTACGAAGGCAAATAAGTAACTGGATACAAAGGAAGCAAAACAATTTTGAAGTAAAATATGGGAAAAGGAATATTATTACAGAAAGTTAGAATGGATAAATAAAAGGAAAAAGAATTACACTGAGTCGAAGAAGAAGCTGACGTGGACATACACCTGGACCAAGAAAGTACTGAATTGGAAAATGCATGGTCATGATGACATATGGATTCTGGTTTTAAAACATAATCACGGCCATACATAAGAGAGATGACATAGAAAGAATACAGGCATAAAAAAGAGGTGCAAAAGGACTCAAAAGTATTGAGGTCTGCGTCGGCACATGAATACCTGGACTCGAGGACCACATTAAAAAGAGCAAAGAAATACTAAAACCAGCAGCGATTAGCAAAATAAGATCAAGCAGAAAAAGAGAAAAAAAAACAACTAGGAAACATAAATGGGAAGAAAAATAAATGTATGGAGATTTCAAGAGACAAAAGGGCAAAATTGTACGCAAGGAAACTTGGGTATGGCTACGAAAGGGAAATTTCAAGAGAGAAACTGAATCTCTTCTAATAGCTGCACAAAAGAAAATGCCATAAGGACCAATTATATTGAAGCAAAAATTAATAATACGCCACATATCAGCAAATGTAGATTATGGAGGGATAAAAATGAAACGTTTAATCATACAATAAAAACAAAAGGAGAATAAGACCAGACATGATTTGGTGAGGAAGATAATCAAGTGAAAATTGGGTAATAGATTCAAATTTGACTATACTTCCAAATGGCATCTACGCAAACCAGAATCTCTCCTAGAAAATGAAACCCATAAAATTCTCTGGGATTTTGAGCTACAGATGGATTATATAATCCTGGCCAAAAGACCGGGCCTAATCTTCATTGCCAAAAAATAAAATTCTCAGGGATTTTGAGATACAGATGGATCATATAATCCCGGCCAAATGATCAGACCTAGTATTCATTGTGAAAAAGATAAAATTCTCGGCGATTTTGAGATACAGATGAATCATTCAAGCCGGTCAAAAGACCACACATAATTTTCATGGCCAAAAAGATAAAATTCTCAGGGATTTTGATATACAGATGGACCATATAATCCCGGCAAAAGAACAGGCCTAATGTTTATTACCAAAAAAAAAAAAATTCTGTTAAGTGGATTTTGAGACCTTGCGGACAACTGAGTGAAAGCAAAAAGACATATACATAGATCTTGCGAAAGCTGTGGAACATGAACAAAAAATACTTGAAAAAAGTACATGAACAAAGTAATACTAGTTGTAGTTGGTGTGCCCAGAAAATCTCCAGAAACCTGAAAGAAAGACTGAAGACACTGGAAATCAGAGGAAGGATCGAAACCATCCAGCATCGGCAAGAATACTAGGAAGATTCCAAGAGACCGGCGGAGACTTATTGTCACTCACACTCCAGTGAAAGACTTCCCAGCTAATTCTACTGGAAAAATTCGCAAGGAGTCTACTGATAATAATAAATCCTGACCAGAAACCAGAACTAATCATAATTACCCAGAAAAAAAAGCCTGCTCATTTCGTGGATATTGCCATTACGGCGGAACGTGGAGTGAAAAGATAAACAAATACTTGAATCTACCCAAAGAACCTAAAAAGGAAAAAACAAAGTTGTTAAACGTGGGGATGACGGTGATGCCGACTGTGGTTGGTTCGCTAGGAATGGTCTTTGGGTGCTTAGAAGTTGGGACTGGAAGAATAATTGGGAAACAGAAGGCCACGATGGTATACATCAATGCAGGTTTAAAAAATTCTCTTCCATTCACAAGAGACTGGCTAGCGAAATGAATTGATGCATAGAAGAAACAGACACACCTGAATGGATGGCCAAATGAAACAACACTCTGATCCAAAAATACCCCCCCAAAAGGAACTATAGACCCATAACATGCATACCAATGATGTGGAAAATACTAACGGCACAAATAATGTAATATATTTACAATTCGCTAATAAGCCACGGACTGTTCCCCGAGGAACGGAAAGGAAGCCGCAAGAGAACCAGAAGAACAGATCTACTATACATTGATGAACACAACCTCAAGAACAGCAAAATGAGACGAAAAATGTTGTTATGGCGTGGAATAACTTTAAAAACAATATAGTCCCTTAAAGATGGATAATAGATACAAGATATCCGACAAATTCATAAAGTTTATCTAAGAAAACATGAAATACCGGAGAAAGAAATTGATAGCAGAAGAAAAAAATTTAGCTGAGGTGAAAATCCAGAGAGGAATCTTTCAGAGAGATACTCTATCACAATTATTATTTGTAATAGCGATAATGCCACTGAGTAACATACATAGGAAATGCACTGCCAGATTCAAACTTCATAAATCGTAAGAAGAGATTGACCATCTAATGTACATGGACGAAGATTTAAAAGAATTGGAAACCCTAATACCGGCACTGATGATATACAATCAGTGCCCATGGTGTAATGGCTATCGTCGTAGGAATTGAACACGACGATACGAGTTCAAATCATGGACGAGACTGATTGCATTTCACATAGCACTAATACCCTTGGGAAAGGTATGAATCCAATTATTCCCCCTCCAGCTATGGGTAAATAGTAGGACAGATTATAGACCCCTAACAAGCATACCGATGATGTGGAAAATACTAACGGCACAAATAATGTAATATATTTACAATTCGCTAATAAGCCACGGACTGTCCACCGAGGAACGGAAAGGAAACCGCAAGAGAACCAGAAGAACAGATCTACTATACATTGATGAACACAACCTCAAGAACAGCAAAACGAGACGAAAAATGTTGTTATGGCGTGGAATAACTTTAAAAACGTTATAGTCCCTTAAAGATGGATAATAGATACAAGATATCCGACAAATTCATAAAGTTTATCTAAGAAAACATGAAATACCGGTGAAAGAAATTGATAGCAGAAGAAAAAAACTTAGCTGAGGTGAAAATCCAGAGAGGAATCTTTCAGAGAGATGCTCTATCACAATTATTATTTGTAATAGCGATAATGCCACTGAGTAACATACATAGGAAATGCACTGCCAGATTCAAACTTCATAAATCGTAAGAAGAGATTGACCATCTAATGTACATGGACGAAGATTTAAAAGAATTGGAAACCCTAATACCCGTACTGATGATATACAATCAGTGCCCATGGTGTAATGGTTATCGTCGTAGGAATTGAACACGACGATACAAGTTCAAATCATGGACGACACTGATTGCATTTCACATAGCTCTAATACCCTTGGGAAAGGTATGAATCCAATTATTCTCCCTCCAGCTATGGGTAAATAGTAGGACAGATTAGGTTCTTCAGCCGTGGTGAGGCAACTAGTCTAGGAGAAGGAAAACTCTGAATTCAAACCTGTTAAACTCCGCTTAAAAATTGACCTTGTGTCATATCCTGCCCTAGTGGAGGGGTTGGTAAATATGATATACAATGATAATAAAGGGATGGAATTTGGCATAGAAAAATGTGCCATGTTAATAATGAAAAGCAAAAAACGTCAAATGACTGAAGGGATAGAACAAAAAAGTCAAGAAAAAATCAGAATGCTTAAAGAAAAGGAAACACAAATAATCGGGATAATTAGAAGCGGGCACCATCTAATTAGTGAAAATGAAAAGAAAAAATTAAAAACAGTATCTCAGGGGAACGCAAAACTACTCGAAACCAAACTACACAGCAGAATTATCATCAAAATGATAAACACCTGGGCTGTCCCTCTGGACCATTCTTAAAGAGGATGAGGGAGGAACTTCAACAAATAAATAAGAGAACAAGAAAATTCATGATGATGCATAAGGCCTTACATCTCAGAGATAATATAGACTGATTATGTGTCAAGAAAAGAAGGAGGAAGAGAACTTACCAGTATTGACGATAGCATCGATACTGCGATAAGACAGCTGAATTAAAAATAACAAAGAAAAACTGATTAGATCGATCAGAAACAACACAACACAAGGATAAAGAGAACAACAATTACTAGAAAACAAAAATGGGAAGAAAAACAATTGTATTGATATTTCAAGCGACAAACAAGCGAAATCTCACACCATAAGTCTTGGAAATGGCGAAGAACGGAAAATCTTTAGAGAGAAACTGAATCTTTTCTAATAGCAGCACAAATCACCGCTATAAGGACCAACGATGTTAAAGCAAACATAGACAGGACACAATACTATAGTAAACGTTAGTGATAGAGACGAAACGACCAATAATACAATAAGCAAATGCAGTAAATTAGGGCAAAAAGAGTGTAAGACTAGAAATGACTGAGTGGGAAAGGTAATCCACTGGGAGTTGGAAAGAAAAATTTAATTTGACCGTGCGAACAAGTGGTATAAGCACAGCTCGGAATAAGACTCACAAAGTTCTATGAGATTTTGAAATAAAATGGATCGCCTAATCTCGGCCAGACGACCAGTCAACTCAAAATAAGAGAACTTGCCAAATAGTGAACTTTCCGTCCCAGAGTAAAAATAAAAGAAAGCGAAAAGAGAGTTAATTACCTAGACCTTGCTAGAAAATTTTTTAAAAAGTATAGAATATGAAGGTGGTGGTGAGATCAATTATGGTTGGTTCACTTGAACTAATTCATAAAGGATTTGGTGAAGGGACTGGTAGACGACTAAAAAAATGTGGAACGTGAGAGTAACGGGTGATACAAATAATAGTTGGTGCGTTTGAAAAGATCCCTAAAGGTTTCAAAAATTACCGAAGGAAATAGAAACAAGAAGAATCGAGACCATCTATACCTCAGCAATGTTAAGATCAGCTAGCATACTGAAATAGTCCTGGAGATTTCGCTATCACTCAGACTCCAGTGATAGACCACCTGCTAACACGAGGGTAAACAGACGAAGTTAAATATTGACACGGATTATGTCTATATCATCGGGTGTCAGGCTTTGTGTGCGGCCCTCACATTAAAATGACCTTGTACCAAATTCTACCTGGTGGAATATCCAAATGAATATCACCACCCCGGCATTGGTGTTGGATGTTTTTGCTGCCGGCAGTGATGTTCGCTATTTAACACTTAGCCTCAAGAGGCCTTTCGTCTCGTTTTTACCTACTTGAAAAACTAAGTTCATTACTTAGTCTCTGAGGTGCCTCAATAGAGGGATGCCGTTAGAGTCAATGATTTTTCTTTCTGTCGCACATGTCTCAATTCGTACGCAACCCCAACCATAAAACGTTCTTGTGCCTTATTCTGATACGGTGGCATATCAGATAAATACTTGCTGAAACGACCTCTGCATTTGTGTCGGATGATTTGGCGACCGGCATTTGCGGCATTTAGGCTGTGATGTTACCTATTTAACATTAAACAATAGGGCGATGCTATTGGGGCCAAGAATTTTTTGTCCTATCGTGCATGAGTCTCGATTCGTCAAAGGCCTGGTGCTCTATTCTGACACGGTGGGATGTCAGAAACATACCAGCTCAAATGAGCTAAGCATTCGTTCTTGGTGTTTTTGCGGCAAGATTAGAGGCATTTGTGCAGAGTTCATGCAGCGTTCCCTCCCTCGGCTTTATCTGTTGAAAAGACAAAGTTTATTGTTTGATTCTGAATAACCCAATAAAAGAATGCCGAAAGTGCCAAGAATTCTCGATTCGTGGGCAGCCCCCGCATTAAAATAACTTTGTGTCAATCCTACCTGGTAGGAGGTACGGATGAATATCACCATCCCAGCATTCGTGTCAAGTGTTTTGACAGTCGGCAGTCATAAAATTTGTGTTGTGATGTTGGCTATTTAACACTTGGGCTTAGGGGGTGGGCTTGCAGAACTAAGTTTATTGCTTTGTGTCTGAGGTGCTCCAGTAAGGGAAAGCGATTGGGGCCAAGAATTTCAGTCCATGCCGCGCGTGAGTCTCTATTAGTGGATGGCCCCCACTCTAAAACGACTTATTCTGACACGCTGGAATGTCAGATAAATATCAACTCAAACGACTTCGGCATTCTTGCAGGGTGTTTTGGAATTCCCCAAAAAGGGCCACCTCGTGATAAACCGAGTCCTGCCGGAACATTTGAGGGCCTGAGAGGACGACCCCTCGAGCCACGTGAAATGAACCTTGGATTCTTCGGATCCCATGTCAGGCGGCTTCGACCGCTGAACCTTACAAGCGGCAAGTGTTTGTCTAGTATCCCAAAAATACCAAAGTGTGGCACAAGATTATTTTTAACGCGCGAGCCAGGCACAGGACAGTAGCTTAGACACAAAAATGAATTGGGCCCCGTCGGTATTCCCTTAAAAAAGGCGCTGCTAGCGCCAGGTGGAAAACCTAGCCCTGTCGGACATTAAAACTTGGAGGTGGTTCGATGATGTTTTGGGGTTGTTTTAGCTCAAAGGGAATTGGACATTTAATTGCAATGACAGGAATAATGAAATCTGATTGCTATATCAAAATTCTGGTTAAAAATCTACAACTATCAGCGCAAATTCTTGATCTAGTTCGACAATTTACTTTACAGCAAGATAATGATCCCAAATCTACATCTAAATCAGTGACTGCGTAGTTTTTAAAAAAAAGAAGAAAATAACAGTTTTCTGCGATGACCTTCAATGAAACCTGACTTGAATCCTACTGAAAATCTATGGAAATAATGGAAAGTTCGAACTAATCGTTGGTCATTAAAAAAAACCTTCACGAATTAGAACATGTAACCATTGAAGAATGTAAGAATATCCCTGAAAAACGTGTTCAAATCCCATCAAAAACATTAGAAAACAAACGCCACAAGTTATAAAGATGAGAGGCCATGCTATTGACTATTAATATTGTGAAAATTGAACAATTTTTGCAGTTTTTCATATTCTAAGAATAATTCTATCTTTTCCTCTTTTGTTTATTGTTTTTATGTTTAGTAAATTCAATCTATCCTTCTCAACATTGAGTTTTATATTCCTTTTTTGTACTTAATAACAAGTAAAAAGTTTATGCGAATATTAAATTCTAATGAATGGGGCAATATTTGTATATATATATATATATATATATATATAGGCAGGAGAGACATATATGATAAAAAATTGAGCACACTTAGTATTAGTAATGATTCAAATTTTCAATTAAGATAATATATTTAGGGAACCGATATTCATTAGATGATTTGTTGTCAGTTGGATATTCTTCCCCCAATTCTGTTGATCTCAGAATTTGAAAACTGATGAATTCTGTGATGAAAGGGAGGTGCATCACAAAATGACGTCAATTTACATTAAATTAATTGCACATGATATAATTTGAATTAATCTTAGAAACAAAAGGAACCTCATTTTCAGTGCAAGGAAATTGACAAGAGATTTTGCTGTATGGCATTTTCCGTTTTTACTTGGAAATATGACGCAGCAAATGATCATAGAGTCTGAATTGAAATTTCTTTCACATTTTCCTCAGGGAAAGTTCCTTTGAAGTAGTGGGTTAAATGTTGTGAGCGAGTTTGAAATCCAGTCGCTCTATGACCTTCACTTTTGGACAAATACTCCGGGAAACGAAGGATTTCCCTTATCCCTTTAGTTCTGGGTTAAATATTACCACATTACTTTCTCTACATGGGTGATTTTGGCGTTAAATAACCACGAAGGTTGATATGCCATTAAAAACAAAGAAAAAGAAACTTAAATCTCATTTTCCTACCACCTTTCTAAAGGTGCTAAGAAAATTTTCTTGTTTTGTTATATGCAACACACCTTGTTTTTTTTTCAGCAGTTAACACTCTCAAAGAATCGATTCGAAACTGGAATCATTATTGTTTGATAACAAATTTAACGACAATCGGAAAATATCTTAATGACAAAATAAGGATGATTTGAATTCATAAAACATATCTTATTAGGAGATCTACTGAATAAATTTGCAGTCACCAAATATTCGTATTTCACAATATCCTTTGGGATTTTTGAGATTTAATAAGTTTAAGCTAACAGACTAAACAATGGTAGGAATTCTGTGTTACGTCCATATTTTATTTGAGACAGTGTCAGTTTATATTGAATTTTAAATCATAGATTTTCCAATTGCTTGCTACACACTGTTTAGTAAATATGTAACTAATAATAAAATATCTAGCTGCTATGTACATAAGATAGTTATTTATTATGTTTAGATTAGACCGTCAGTATTGAGCAAGCCGCTTGAATCAAACTTAATAAAATAGTAATTGTCTATTAGAAGTAATTTGATAACCAATCCTCCACGAGCAGGACTAAACTCACTAAGCAAATTGCTTTACTATATGAGCTATCCGAACATAGTGTTACGGTTGGCGCACTCTTAAGTGTAAAATTTCCTGCTGTTCCGGATAAGGGCCACTTTCAAGATTTACAATATTTTCTCCTTCCTTTTTCCATTTCATCTTTTTTCCTTTCAATTTTCACAGTTTATTTTGTCATGTATATGACCAATTTTGTGTCTAAGATTTCTTTCTTTCATAATGAAGAATTTGTTGTGGTGTGTAAGGTCAAAATGAAGACACGCAGACTAGATAAGCTAGTTGAAACAAATATATTACAATAACAGAGCAAATATACAGAATACAGGTGTTAGACAACAGTTAGGAATGTTCTTACTCTCTGAGGCTGTAACTGTAGTTGTAAAAAAGTTTATTTATCTTGAGGAATATTCTATAAAAAGTTTATAAAATTTCTTTGTAGTTTTCCTCCGCTTTACTTACTTGTTTACTTACAGAAAAGCAAGCATTCTTTATTTACAACTTAGTAGATAAAAACTTGACAGAATTGTTTTACCAAGTTTAACGAAGAAAGGCTCTTTAGACCTCTTTGTTTTTATCTATTTACATTCTGTATTATTTTTTTTAATATCTTCTACATTTCAGGTTGACTATAATCAAATCCGTTGATTTCATTTTCCTCTTAGAACGGCGTATTTCAGGAGCCGCTAGAAGGGTTGGAATATTAAAAGTGCCGTAAATGGCATCTATCACTATTTCCTCCGAAGGACCGCTATCCGCCTCATTCGATAAGCATCTCCTAAGTTGGTTGAGATGTCTTTTATGTTTGAATTGTGGACCCTTTACAATGTACATCATATTCCCAACTCTTCCCTCGATTGTACCCACCTCCCAAAATGATTTATTCTCTTTAAAAATTCTGAAAAAGACGTTTTCTCCGGGATTTTATAGGCTTCGTCTGTTTAGGTAGTGATTTGTCGTACGCACACCGTATTCTACGTGCAAACATCACCTCAACTAGCGATTGTGAAGCTGGTGTTTTATTATTCGGAGAAATCCTATATACCTGAAGGAATTGTTGAAGGGCTTTTCCAGTTGTAGTAGCCCTAACATTTTTCAAAGCTCTCTTCAAAGTATCCACAAATTGTTCAGCCTGTCCGTTAGACAGCGGATGGAACGGCGCGGTAGTGACGTGATCGATATGATATGATTCACCGAAGGCTTTAAACTCTCTCGATGTAAATAGCTTCCATTGTCAGATGTTGTATTTTGACCTTCAACCCGGTCAAACTTGCCATTCCAAGGTGATGCATCGGAAGGATGTGATACATTCCAATGGCAGTCATGAGAGGAAATCGCGTAGGCGTGCATGACTGACGAAATGGGACAAGGTAAAAAATCCCATGATACACTCATAGACTGATGCATCGGAACAGAGTGACCTCTGAACTGCATGACAATTATTTCCGCTTGATGACGATCAAACATGCCATTCCAAAGACTGAGTGGGTGATTGAGTGGGTGTTGAACTATTATATAATTCGGTCAAGACAAGAAGTCAGACAGTTGGAGTTAGACAGTTGGAGTTAGAGACGAGATGTGGTAGGGAAAGCCAAACCAGGCCGATTGAGTTAGGGTCCAGAGAAGTTGTAGTAGAGAAAGCCAGCACTTAGCAGAAAACTGAGCCCCCGGGCCTCCGGTTGAGCAGCCATGGAGAACGAGAAAGACACAACGCTGACGGCCATAAGAGTGGGGGTCAATATATTGCAGTTCTGTTCGGTCTCCAACTCCCTCTCACAGTAAAATCTTGAGTAACCCTTTTCGAACCCTTACAATACAGTGAGAGGTACATATTTTTCTAAAGAAGTCTTCGCTCGTCCTTTTGTCCTTGTGTCGTTGTGATACTATTCTGCATGTATATGCATATGAGTATATAACACAAACACTAAGGTGTCTATTACACCAAACCTTCCGAACAGCTCATGAAGAAATTTTATGGTGAATTCTGTGGTTTGGTTTTTACATCTATGTACTTCAGGCCTCTTTGAGAAACTGTCAACGACAATGGAATAGTAAAATCCTTCCAGCTGGCCAGAGAAGTCAATGTTTATCCTAGACCATGGAAGATATGTCTTTGACCAATCGTTGAATTTAATAGGAATTTCGTTTGCAGCCAGGGCATATCCTTAGCATAGTTTAACCGCCTTTTCAATATCTTTGTCCATGTTTGGCCAATAGACAAAGCTAGGCATCAGACTTTTCATCCTTTTACTCCCAGGATGAAAAGCGTGAAAATCTTTCGAAGTACCTTTCTGCAATTTCAACGGAATCCCGATGCATTCTCTGTAAAGTAATATATCGTCGCGTGTACAGAAAACGTCCATAGTACGCTGGTCCTTTTCCAAAATTTTTGTCTTTATCCGGTTGATATAGTCATCGCAGAGAGCTTGTTTAATTTAAGTGTCACTGGAAGTTCCCTAACTGAATTGCAAAGGGTAATTTTTTAAAAAATTCGCCTTCAGATTGAAGAGAGACAATAACAGTGTCTTCTAGTGGTTCTTTGTATTTGGGAATTAATCTTGATAATCCGTCCCCATGGCCGAATTTCGATGGTACGTACACCATTTTGAAATTATAATTAAGCCCGATTGTACCCCATATGCTGGTTCTGTGAGAAGGTAGACATTTGTTTGAGCCAAAAATGGTGAGTAATGGTTTGTAGTCAGTCTGCAGCGTAAATTGTCGACCATGAATAAAATGGTGAAGATTTGAAACTGCAAATATAATCCCTAAAGCCTCTTTTTCAATTTGCGAATTATTTTTCTTAGTAGAAAGCAAAGCTCTAGACTCGTGAGCTATCGCTTTAGTTACGCGTGAGCTATCGCTTTAGTTGTCCCATCAGTCATTTTGTGCATAATGCATGTCCCTTCACCATACAACTGAGCGTCGCTAGTTTTTTCTCTATTTTTTCAAATGCCTCCTGTCATTCTGCAGTGCGGCCGCTTTCCCTCTAACACCACCATCATTTGTGTTTCCCGGCTAAGTATGGTATCTGGGATGGCTTGGAAGCCCTCTCTAGCCATACAAATCCGGAATACATAGTCACCGTGAGCTACCCCGGCAGCGGACCGCAGTTGCGACACATCCTCAACACGGCCGTAAGTGCTGAGGAATGAAGCCAAGATTTCGCCTGTAAGGAATGCCGAGACATTACAAACTGTGACCCAATTTCTACTGGTGCCCATGTATTCCGGTTAGAGCCGGAAGAATTTTGTCATGATATTGCTCCCTGCAATTTTTGCGGCCTGCTCCTCCATTGGCAGCAAGACATCCCATGTTGCAAAACTACGCCTGCAGAAATATTGGCATGGAATGCAGGCTGTGAGGACGAGTTTTTAATATGGGACCTTTTTCAGCCCAGTTGGCCTCCTGGTTTTAAGGTCGAGGACGACCAGAAACAGGATCCAGGCCTTAGAGATTTCGGGGATGAGCCTTAGAGATTTCGGGAATGGACAAGATGACGTAGCCCTGAAAGTATTAAGCATACTTGACCACCCTATCTCTCTCATAATCCTCCGGACCCTTTTGCCGGATTTTCTCGGAGGCTGGAATTGTTTTAAGGTCTTGTGCTGTTTTCATTCGGCTTCTTTCCAAGAGGTATTGGATTGGATGTGGTAACCGTTTAATTTGACTTTTGCGTCGAGAGGAGCGGGAGAAATGGCCAATTAATCCCGACGGTGCTACCTGGAGAGGCACTTTTGCTCTAATAATTGGCTGATCGGGACTTCGGTCACCACCGTTCTTCCGGCTTGGCGGAAAAGGCTTCTGCAGTGGCCATGGATGTGGGCTTTGCCGCTGTTCCGGGTTTGGTCGAGTTTGCCAATGGCTTGAATTTTGGGGAAACCTAAAATAGGTCCTGTGAACCCTTTGGGATCCCCCGGGAGAGCCCCCATGGTTGCAAAATCAACTAGGAGGAGAGCGTATCTTCCGTGTTTTTATATCGCACAATTATTGCAGCGACGGTTTCTTTGGGTAGGCCATAGGTGAGAAGTATTTTCTCCATCTTCCCCCTGTGTGTAGAGTCAAAAACCTTGAAGAACTCGACAAATAATATTGTTGCCTCTTGGTTTTTTGCACGTACAACCTCTAGAAATCGACGGATAGTCAAAATTTGCCGTAAGTTGATTTCTCCAGAAGCCATTTTGGTTCTTCTTAAGTATTTTCTCAATTTTTGTTTCTATGCGCGTGCGTAGAAGAGCATTGTAGATCTTGGCTGCTATGGATGTAAGTGTTATACCTCGATAGTTCTTAGCTATTCCGAGGTCACCCATCTTAGGGAAAGGGAAGATGCATCCCTTTGTCTATCTCTCTATTGTGTATTGGTTATAAACGGCATTAGAGTGTCGGAGCAGTATGTCGTCTTCCATACTTCTGGGGGTATTTCATCAAACCCTACTGCTTTCTTATTTTAAATTTTTCTTAGTATTAAGTCGAGTTCTTCTTTCGTAAACTGTCCTAGTATGATGTCTAGTGGATTACTATTAATTTTCGTGATTGGTTCATCTATCTATGTAGGGGTGTGAAATACTTGGGTTTTGTTCCACTGGTGCCTCTCATCGTTTAAAGACAAGAATTTTTATAAACTTAGTAAATAACTCAAAGCTTAAATTTTCAATGCATACTTGAATTATTGGCTGACGCAACAATCTACTTCTGTCTCTTTTATTCCTTCTTAGACTTGAATAAAGCTTGGTAAATACCAAGAATTTGTATAGATAAATTAGATATACTAAATTTAATATAAGACACGGTTAAAATTGTACAGCAATTATTGAAAGGCAAACACTCACGATTTTATCATCGAATATGAATACTGTGTCTCGTATTTTTGGAGGTACCCTTGCGCTGTGAATAAATAATCCAACTGAACGCAATCATCATTAGTTACTGCTTATTTGTCCACGATTGGTCGACTGTTTTTCACTCTACTCCGTTTTCTTGCACGTACACGAATGATTATTCCATAAACAAAAGTAGAGATGAGAGGAAAATTAATCAAATCCATCACATTAAGCTTGTGGACATAAACATTCAAAATATAAATATGCAGAAAAAACCTATTCACTATTAATTAAACTTTATAATTCAAAATATTAATTAATGTTCTCATGACAATACAGATAATTACAAAATCTAACCCTAGAATGGTACAAGGCTAATTAAGAGTAATGTAGTATTAAAAAGTGTAATGTGTTTACATTATAAGTAGGACCAGCCGGTTGGTCTTAGAATCAAATATCATCGCTCATCTTTCAAAAAGGAAAATTAATTTATGATAAATGATATATGATTTATACTGTATTCATTCTCCGATGTCGGTAGTCTAGCCACTAAACAACTTTTAAATGCTGATTATATGGCTGACAGATTGATTGAAATCTGTGCTCGACGGAAAAGGTTTAGAGCAACTTAAGAGCTTTAGACATGATAAGTAGATAACCAACCCACTAAATTTCGAGGTGGGAGTCCCCGTGGTGTAGTAGTTAACCTGCTGAGCTGCAACATCGTATGTACGAACTCCAATCGCGCCACTACTTTCATGTTTGGATTAATACCCTTGGGAAAGGCATGAACTCCTTTATCCCCAACAGCTATGAACCCAATAGTAGCACTACTATTCTTCTGTAAGGTTTGCTTTTGCATATATCAAACCAGGAGAGTTTAATATGTCATTAAACAAAGAAACTAACCATGAACTTAAAGAATTGTGTTTGTGTTTATGTTGTATATTGACCTTCGACCCGGCCAAACATGCCATTCCAAAGTGATGCACCGGAAGGAAGTGACACATTCCAATGGCCAGTAATCGAAAGAAATCGCGTAGGCAGATTTGGCTGACGAAATGGGACAAGGTAAAAGCCCATGATACACTCATAGACTGATGCACCGGAACAGAGTGACTTCTGAACTACATGACAGTTATTTCCGCTTGATGACGATCAAACATGCCATTCCAAAGACTGAGTGGGCGATTGAACTATTATATAACTCGGTGAAGATAGGAAGATTTGGGGATCAAAGAAGTCGGAGCAAAGATGTGGTAAGGAAAACCACCACCCAGCCGAAGGGGCCCTCGGGGCCCCCAGTAGTTTTGGAGACCAGTTGGTGATAAGATGTAGTAGAGGAAGCCAGCACTTAGCAGAAAACTGAGCCCCCGGGCCTCCGGTTGAGCAACCCTGGAGAACGAGAAAGACACAACGCTGATGGCCGTAAGAGTGGGGGTCAATATATTGCAGTTCTGTTCGATCTCCAACTCCCTCTCACAGTAAAATCTTGAGTAACCCTTTTCGAACCCTTACAATAAAGTGAGAGGTACATATTTTTCTAAAGAAGTCTTCGCTCGTCCTTTATCTTTGTGTCGTTGTGATACTATTCTGCATGAATCTGCATATGAGGATATAACATTTATACATCAGCCTAGCCCTAATGTTTTTAGACTGCTTACATGTACACACATGGAACCCGCGTTTGAATTGACCATATGTTGCATGCTAACCCCGTATGGAAAGACATAAATATCACCAAATGGGAAAAACCTATCGACAATGAATTATAGAAGTGTAAACGTCGGGGTATATATCAATAAAAAATTAGACCTGTACTGTGTCTTCTGAATATAAAACTCAACAATTTCGAGTACGTTATATATATATATATATATATATATATATATATATATATATTCAGAAGGTCGGGTGTATCACAGACGTGGATTGAGTTCATGGCAAGTGCAAGTGACCTCGGAGCTTCCCAATGGCTTCGATCCGCACAGCGATTAACTGGAACTGACCACGTGATATGGGAAACGGTCGCTGGGCCCGAAAAATTATGAGTTTCAAAACATAAACGGCCCAGAATTCGATGATTGTAGATGTCAGTCACTTTCGCTCCGAAAATATGCCCAAATAAAAAGAATCTAAGGTCCTGAACGAAATTGGAAACCTTCAATTAATACTGAAGAAATAGCGATCAGTGTCCAACAACAAATTCGTAAATCGGTCGACATCAAAGAAAAGAAAAACACAGAGCGAAAAAGCTAAGTACACAATTATTCTCCTCTCTGAATTCTCTGTCATTGCATTGTTGAACTTTGAAAGGAACTTTTGATCTGAACATTTTAATACCTTACTTCCTCTCATCACAAAGAAAAAGAAGGAATTGTGAAGAGAAAAGTAAAAAAAAAATATTAAGAAAGAGTTGCTAAAATCAAATTCCATAAATCTTATTTGATACTTTCCCCTACCAACCACCTCTGTTTTAAAATTTCCTTCAGTATTTTCCCATCTTTTTTTGCTATCATTAATGGATTGAATAAATTGTTATATTATTGTTTTAACGAATTGTGTTCTTCATTTCGTTCTCTATTTGACGGATTATTAAATAAATCCCTTTTGCATGTTGAATTTTTTATTATTTTGATTCATCAACCAGACACGATCTCGTAAATTCGAATGCTATTCGAATATACATATCTGGTGTAATTGCTGTTATTTGAAATTGATTACTGTGTTTCCAGCGTGTGTGACAATATATATATATATATATATATAAGTGTTAGTTGTCACTATCTCACTTCGTAGCTCTGTGGCAGCCCAACTGTGTTATAATTTGGAAAATGCTCGAAATCTGTGATAGAACGCTTATATATATATATATATATATATATATATATATATATTAGCTTTTTATATATATTTAATAGCATGGGTGTTTGTCTGCGACCAGGGTTTCATGCCGTCTTATAACGGAAATCATCAGGCTTTCTCTGCCTGATGATTGTTTCCGTGCTATCAAATATACACAAAAAGTAATATTTATCATTATTATTATTATTGAAAGAAAGAAAAAGAAGAGAGAGGAAAGAGGGCGATGTTGTTTGTATCAGAGATTCTAAAATTTCAAATCATCTGCTTAGAGAAAAGGATATTTTTCACTGAAAAATGGTTCTTTGTTAACAACTGTTTTTGAACTCGAATCACATAAAATGGTAAGTTGTGTCTGAGGCCTCCGAGCTGTAGATTTTATTCTTCAATCATTAATACTGCATTCTCAATTCCTACAAAATTGCTTGGAATCAACTAAGATGTTGGATTCTTAAGAGCGACTAAAATCAATGTGATCTCTACTTTTTACATCCATTGCTTCTCGCTTGGAAGGAGTTTCCCAAGCGGCTAAACACACTCATTATTTCTTTGCTATCGGATAAGAATATGAGCGTCACAATTTCAAAGGAAAAGCTTTTTATAACTTACGCATAATCGATGAGGACAACATTCTCACAAGAGAATAAAACACATGTACTTGAGCCTTAAAATAGACACCTCTATTACACAGCACTAAGCAACATTAGATTGATACCTGGATACCTGGCTTCCAATCTCTGTCTCCTCAAATGTTTACAACGACTGCAATATTCTCAGGTCTATTTCATTCTATCTATATCTATGATTTTTATATCTGACAATTCTTTTCCTATCTATCAATCTATCGATCAATTTCAGTGGGTTCTGTTTATCTTGCAAGTTCCCTTTCAAGTTTCTTCGGTCAAAATATTTCAGTAAAATATATTTGTTTCATTTCCTTCCCATCTCTCTATCCGAGATTTTATATATGCTAATTTGTAGGTTTCAATTCACCTTATCGCCTCTGCTTAATTAGAGCAACAATATACTTTGAATGGAAGCAAGAATAGAAACAAGATAATTATAACAAGATAAAATTTATTTTTAATGAGGAATCGAAAGGAAGCAGATTTATCTGAAAAGAGTTGTATGCGCGAGGAAAAAGAATTTGTTGTCATAGAGTTCCTATTGGTATGAGTAAAATGTAATTAAATGTGTCTCTGGGATGAAGTTCATCCAAATCAGCAGTTCTTGAATGAAGTCTGAAGAACTCTGTAATGGGAGTGAATTAATTAGTTATGAAGGTATGAAGTTGTGTTATTACAACGGGAGTCTGCGTGCTTGAAATGCAAGTACATGTATAGCAGTGAGTGCCCGTGTGCAAAGCGTCCGTGTTCTAACGAAGGTCGATGTGAAAGAGAGAGAACGGTTGGTGCAAAAGAGATTTTATATTAGGTGTGTTGCTATAATGACAAGTACTTTAGCACCCACTGGTGTGTGTGTGTGTGTGTGTGTGTGTGGCGCAGAAGAGTAGTATAAGAGAGTTCGTACATACGAAGGAGTTGTAGGGAGGCGGGAACTGACTTTTGCCAAATTTCAATACTTTATATAGTCTTCTTACACGACCCACATGGCCACACTTCTTCACCCATGCAATGCTTGTTTTCCATTAGCCATGTCTTACACCTACGAATTTCTTGTTTTCCGGTAGTCACTTTGTTAACTTTATCTACAGCCGGATGTATCTGTCAACTCCATTAACCGGGTTCATCGCAGGTCAGGGCAATATATTACACATGTAGTAATCTAAAAATAAATGCCCTCGCCATATACATTTATACAATTTTATTTTTTGGTTGCAGAGTTTCATGTTGTTGATTTTGGTTGCCAAAATACAGAATAACATCTTTTTTGATTACATAAAAATAAAATTCTTGTATCAGTTTTCAAAAAAAAACTTAATTTAAAAATATATTGGTTGGTGTGTATTTATTTATGGGCTATGCTGTAGTTTTCAGGCATCAGAGTTATTCAGGTAGTTAAGTAAGCCGTCTTGCAGTCAAGTTCAAAAGTGTTGTATTGCTGTATACAAATTAAATTTCAGCTTTTACATTATTAAATATATGCAAAAGATTTGAGAGTCATATTTAAAAAAAAATATAGTCTATAAACACAAGAAAAATCCATTATTTTTAATAGACCTAATATGTTTTACGTAAAAACTTATAATGGCGCCAACCGTAGCGTGAGGTTAAACGAGCTGTCGGTGAGTTCACTTGAGAAGGAAGGGGGACACCTAATGGATATCGTAATGTATTGGCTGAGTAAAAATATATTTCACTCTTTTTACATATTACCCCAAATATTCGCGCAAAATTCCTATATATATATATATATATATATATATTGCGAGTGTGTGTGTATGTTTGATGCAATATATAAAAAGAGTGAAATTTCTGTTCAAATTCTGTCAATTGATGTGTGAAACAAATTTATAATGGAAGATATTGATTAATTTTCTTGTTATCAATGATATATCATCATCAACATTATGTCACGCCATCAGCACGGATATCCCTGACCCTTTCCCGCCACCCTTCTCTATGGACCATTGCTTCCGGCAGGTCTTCAAGGATACATCCTATATGGGCACAGAACTGTTGTATATAGGTTCTAGCTGGCCGTCTTGCCTTTACTCGTCCATGTGAAGAGGTCCACTGGAGTAGGTCACTTATGAGTTCGTCCCTACTTCTCTAGCAGTGTCCTGCATGTCTGGTTCGTCTAACTTGGATAGATTTCGTGATAGGTGGAAAGTGGCCGTACAGCTGCTGCTTTGTAGGGTGCTGCGTCCATGACTTGTTTAATACTGCTTCCGAGCATTCTTTTGTAGTTGCCGTCAAGCCTTTTCTCTATACGTTTAGTTAGCGTCCAAGTAATTCATCTATTCAACAGTAACGACACGACCGCTGCTTGGAAAAAAAGTACGTTTTATCTTATCGGTCAGGTCTGACTTCCATATGACCGATAGACTATCGATATCTGTCCATGCCTTTGCTAGTCACGTGTTAGTGTCTGTCTCAGTTGATGAGACACTGCTTCCTAGGTAGGTGAACTTGTCAACTAGTTTCAGAGAGCTACCGTTTAGCGTGGAGATGTCGCCTCTTTGATTAAAGCACATATATTCCGTCTTGTGTGCATTGACATGGAGGCCTATGCCTGCAGCCGCTCGTTCCAGACTATGTAGCCGGGTTTCGGCTCGGGTGGGGGCATTTTCCTGAAGCGCTATATCATCGGCGCAGTCGGGGTCCGTAATTGTTTGTGCAGGGTGCCTTCTGCTTCTTTCCTTTGTTAGCTTGAAACTGTTTTCTTTGATTTTATCGAGAGATGTTCCAAGCACTTCGTCTAGACAGATGATAAACAGCTATGGGGCTAACGTGTCTACACTTGCTACAATGTCGAAGTTGTCTGGATCTCAATCCGGGGAGCGGACCTTTACTTTTGTGTTTCTATATGGCACCATTATGGCTGCGACTGTTTCTTTGGCTAGACCGTAGGCGAGTTGTATTTGCTCTATCTTTTCTTCTGTGTATGGAATTAAAGGCTTTGGCGAATTCGACAAATAATATTGTTGCCAGTAGGTTTTTTACACGTACACCTTCAAGAATTTGAAGGAGAGTCAAAATTTATGACGCAGTGGATCTATTCCTACGAAAGCCATTTTGGTTCTTCCAAAGTATATTCCCAATTTTGGGATCTATGCAGTTGCGCAGTTGAACATTGTATATCTTAGCCTCTATGGATCTAAGGTTTATACATCGGTAGTACTTGACTAATCTGTGGTCGCCCTTTTTAGGGAAAGTGGGGATGCATCCCTTTGTCCATCGGTCTATTGTGTTTTGAATATATACGGCATTACAGTGTCGGAGTAGTATATCATCGAATTGCCTCGTCTTCTATACTTCTGGGGGTATTTCATCAAGCCCTGCTGCTTTTCTATTTTAATATTTCTTAGTAACGAGTAGAGTTCTTCTTGCGTAAACGGTCCTAATTTAATGTCTAATTTCTTATGATTCTCGTGATTAGTTCATGTGAAACGTTCGGAGGGTTTCCGAGTAAATTCTCGAAATGTATATATATATATATATATATGCTGCAATTGAAATACCTTGGTAGCAATATCTCATATCGAAAGCAATGACAATATACACACAGGTAATATATGGATTGATTTTAAGAGGTTATTGATCATATGGAAATATGATCTCTCTGATAAATAAAAGGAAAATTTTCCGAAGTTGTAGCCGTGTCAATATTATTGTATGGCTGAACCTTTTTGACTTTATTTTGACTTCTGGAGCCAAGAAAGATAGACAGAGACTATACAAGTATTATGCTGCGTATTTTTTTTAACAAATCCGAGAAGCAGTATTCAACATCTCTCACTGCTGCCATTTATCTCTGATTTCACAAATTATCCAAGTGAGACGAACAGATAAATGCTGAGCACACTGCATATGAGAAATGAGAACAATCTCATAAGCGACGTTCTCTTATAAACTCTTACACAAAACTAGCGAAAACTTTCATCAAATCTGTGAGGACACTAGATGCTATCTAGAGGACTTACCAAGATCGATGGCAGATAAGGACGGATGGTGTGAAAGTGTCAAGGGAATCCCTGCTGTCAGCTTGCTTTGATGAAGATGATATATATATATATATATACATACATATATATATATATACTCACACACACACACACACACACACACACACACACACACACACACACACACACACAGGAGAGACAGTTAAAGAAAGAAACAGGTAGAGGTGATTAGGTTAGTTTTTTTTATATCAAATCTCATTGGTCTTTTGATCCAGAAACCGATTTATTATAATATTCCAATTACTTTTTTAAATTGATTTTTAGGGTAAATTTATTTCTTAAAGTTATGCTACAATGTCTGTCTGAATTATATGACCAGAACGACGCTCAAAATCAACTAACATGCTTTTCTCTGATTACTGAAGTTAATTTGATTAATACTTGAATAGATATCTACATCAGAACATGTTATGGTCATTGTACACAGTTACACAATGAATATCGGCAATAGATCACTTTGGATATGTACATTTGGTAGTTACGTATGTTTTTGCACAACATGCTATTTCTAATCGAATTAGTTTTAGGTGACAAATCTTCTATTAAATAATTCTGCATAGAAATCAATTTTACCGATTTATACTTTTCTTTGATTTTTTTACAACTTCTTTTTTTTATTCATTTCTCATTTTTTTTAATCAAAGCCTTTTTTGCATCGTGATGTCTATTTTTATCTTCACCCCATCACACTTTATATTTTAAGATATTTATCTTTTTTTGTGAGTGTCTTCATTTCTTTTAAATCTTTGCAATCTTTTTCTTTCCTTGTTACATGTTCAAAAGTTTCTTTCTTTCTTTTTCTTTGTTTCTTTCTTTCTTTCACTTTCTTGCCATTTATTTTTTCACTCTTTCATTTTATTCATTTTTTCATTCCTTTCTCATTTTCAGAGATTTTATTTATTGAACTTCCCTTTATTTTTTTCTATTTTTCTGCAACATTATAACGAGGAAGTTCGAACTCCAGTCGGACTACTATGTTCACATATGGACTAATACTCTTGGAAAGACATGAACCTTTTTATTCTGTCTCAGTTAATAGCTAAATATTACCACTACTGTCTTTCTACAAGTATGGCTTTGGCATTAAATAAAACACGAAGGTTGAAATGCCATGAAAATTAAGAAGCCAACCTAAATCTAATTCGATAAGTTTATATCTAAGTGACTGCCCAACCATTTTCGGCTTTTTGGGTTAAATCGGTTCCATTCTTAGCGTTACTTACAAGTTGGATGATGTTAGCAAAACATCTGTTCTAATTTTGTTTCTGTCAGTCATTTTGATTTTATTTCATAGAGAATCGAATACATACCCATCCTTCACGAATGATAAACCAGAATTGATTTGAAGGTTTCTCCATTAGTTACTGCTTGTCGATGTTACTCATTTTTAGTTTTCGGCAGTGGCTTGTTAATCTTTTATAAAACGAAACATCTAGGTCATGACTTTTTTGTTTATGTTTTGTTTTGTATTTCAATTGGAGTCTTGGCTTTTGTTAAATTCATCGAACTTATGAGAGAATCACTCCAACAATTTAAGCAACGAGGATAGCTGTAAAAGTAAAAGATGTGTTGTATATTGGAGGGAAGATGCATGTCTTTAAGATCAAGGTTGAATACTACAGAATAACCCAGATGGTTAAGGAAGTCTTACTAAAACTTTAAGATAAAAATCAAAGAAACAATGATCACAAAAATGTTGAAAAACTGTGTGTGTGTGTGTGTGTGTGTGTGTGTGTGTGTGTGTGTGTGTGTGACATTGAAATAAATACGTACAAATTAAAAAATGTTTAAAAAGATATCTAAACAAAGGTATTTCTGATTTTATAATTTTTCAAGTGTTATTGGGTATGATCTTTTAGCAAAAGTCATGTAGCAACACCTCTGTAAAAACAAAATTGTACAAAAATATCAAGGAAGAGTACTTACCTTACATTTAGTATTTTTGGTTACATTGTCTGAGAATAAATAATCCCCAATACTATCCGTTTCGATTGTATAATGTTTAATTAAAATAAATAAAATTCTTTTTTTGAAAAAAATAAGAAGAATTCTTATTTATTGTGTGCGTTTATATATATATATATATATATATAGGTGCGATGGTTAAATTGTTACTATTTTAGATTATCAATTTTGCGCACGAGCTTTACTTTTTCGGATGTTGTCTACTATGCAGTTGTTTGGCACTGTCTGTGAGGAAAGCAGCAGTTACGCACTAGCAGTGAGGAAAGCAGAAGTTAGGCAATGTATTAGAGGAAAGCAGCAGTTACACACTGGCTGTGGGAAAGCAGAAGTTAGGCACTGTATTAGAGGAAAGCAGCAGTTACACACTGGCAGTGAGGAAAGCAGAAGTTAGGCACTGTCCGAGAGGAAAGCAGCACTATGACACAACTCCCTCTTTCAGAAAATTGGAAACAGCATGCTGTAATTGGAGGCATTCATCTCGAAAAGCTCAAATACGAAGACTTGAGAGTGTTTAGACGTCAATCTGAGGAGAGATTCATATTCATTTGATGCAAACCCAACACCCAGTCGACATCATGTTTGGGGCGGTCACTAGTGATGATGATGATGTTATTCCATTTATCGTAGACCACTTTCTCGGAATTATACAATCCTCTTATGGGACAGCATTGAGATAAAAATTTATTAGCTAACGACTGATAAAAAGTAATGAACTTATATTTAAATGCCGCCATAAAAAAGATTTAAACTCATCTGAAAAAGGTTAATAATAGAATAATTTACAGTGATAACAATAGTAGGATGAGATTAATGCTATCAGTATAACTATTAATCTTATTGGTAATGTAATAACGGTAAGAATGATAAAACAGAGGAAAAAACTAGAATATGTTTGGACGAAAAGAGAAAAGCAACACAACAAGGAAGACAAAAAATTCGACTCGAAGAAATAAATCAGAATGTACTGACGAAAGAAGGAAGACCAAAAAGATATCGAGACAGGATAAAACAATACAGACAAAACAGACATTCCAAAACAACGAAAAAATATTCAACCAGTAAGTAGGGAGTGAATGCACGGAGACATATCAACAACCGGATGACAAGGAAACAAAACAATTTTGGAACAAAATATGGGAACAAAGAGAACATAACAGAAAATTCGAATCGATAAATAACATGGAAAAAGAGCCATAAGAACTCGAACAAAGCAACACGCAAAAAGGTGCCGAATTGGAAAACGTCAGGCTATGAACGCAGACATGGATAAAAAATTTTTTTTAATTCCCTTCCATCCACGACAGACTTGCAATTAAAATGAATAGATGCTTTGAAGAAACAGATCTAACCGAATGGATGACACAAGGAAACAAAATATCCTGATCCAAAAAAGAGTCCCTCAAAAAAGAACAACTACACAACCATGACGTTCCTACCGATTATGTGAAAACTACTAAAGGCAAAAATAAGGAAGAAGATTTACGATTAGCTAATAAACCGCGGACTATTCTCCGAGGAGAAGAAAGAATGCCGCAAGGTAACAAAAGGAACAGGATAATACATTGATCAACACATCCTGACGGACAGCAAATCTAAACGAAAAATGTAGCTATGCTGTAGATCAACTACAAGAAAGCATATGATGTGTCCCGCAAAGCCGGAGGATAAACTGTCTAAAAATGTACCAGATACCTAGCTAAGTCATGAAGTTTATCGGGAATATCATGGAAAACAGGATAGTGGAATAGACAGCAGGAGGATAAAGCTTAACTAAGGTGAAAATTTTTGGAGGAACCTTCCAGAGAGATGCGCTATCACCATTACTATTTGTAATTGCTTTGATGCCTCATATAACATATATAATACATAATCAACAGAGCAAAAATAACCAGAAAACAAAAATAGGAAGAAAAAAACAATGTAAGGACATTTCAAGCGATAAACAAGCAAAATCTACCACGAGAAATATTTGACACGGCAAAGAAAAGGAAACCTTAAAAGAGTAACTGAATCTCTTCCGATAGCAGCACAAAACAACGCCATAAGGACTATATGAAAGAAAAAATAAGAATAAACAAAATAGCAGATGTAGATTATCTGATGATAGAGACAAAACGATCACATTCCAAGTGAATGCAGTAAAAAAGGGTATAAGTCTACACTCGATTGGGCGGAAAGGGTAATCCACTGGAAATTGTGCAAGAAGTTTAAATTTTATCAAGCAAACAAATGGTTTATTTACAACCCAGAATCCGTCCTAGAATATGAGACGTACAAAATTCTCTCACATTCTGAGATACACATGGATCATGAAATCTCGGCCTGTCTTCTAGATCTAGAGATAGTCCACAAAAAATAGAGGACCTGACGAACTGTGGACTTTGGCCTCCCAGTTGAGTACAGGTAATACTGAAAGAAAGCAAAAAGAGAGATAAATACTTAGATTTTAGAGAACTGAAAGAAACTATGGAACGTGAAAGTGACGGTGATACTAATTGTAATTGGTTTCGCTCGGTACAGTCTCACCAAATGGTTTGGTACAGGAACTGGAGGGCTTGGAAATATGAGGATAAGGGGTAACCATCCAAACTACAGGATTGTTGAGCTCGATGAGAGTTCTGAGAAGTGTCCTGAAGACTTGAGGAGAATGTCGCACAGACTTCAGTGAGAAACCATCGGCTAAAGCTACTCGAAACAAAACTATCTAGTAGAATCCTTATCTCAGGAATAAATACCTGTGCTGTATCCCTTGTTAGGTATTCGGGACCCTTTTTGAAGTGGACCAGAGAAGAACTTAAGCAAATGGAACAAAGATCAAGAAAACTAATGACCATGCACTAGGCATTACATCGCAGAGACGACGTTGACAGACTGTGTATCAAGAAAGAAGGGAGGACTTGCCAGCATTGAAGACAATGTTGACACATCGATACAACGACTTGAGGACTACATAGAAAAGCATGCAGGGTGACTGACAACAGCCACCAGAAACGATACTGACAACACGATAACCAACCAAATGATAATAACTAGGAAACAAAAATGGGAAGAAAAACAACTCTATTGGTGCTTTAAACGACTAATAAATGACATCTCACTCGAGAAAACCTGGACGTGGCTAAGAAAAGGAAACTTTAAGAGAAAAACAACACAAAACAACGCCATAAGAACTAATTAAATCCCGGCGAAAATAGATAAGACCCAACAAAACAGCAAATGTTGGTTATGTGGTGACAGAGATGAAACTATCAATCACATAATAAGCGAATGCAGAAAATTAGCACAGAAGGAGTATAAGACTAGACACGACTGTTTGGGCAAGGTGATCCTCTGGGAAGGATGCAAGAAATTTAAAATTGACCATTCGAACAAATAGTATATGCCCAACCAAGTATCTGTCCTAGAGAATGACACACACAAACTCCTATAGGACTTTGACAGGCAGACAGATCACTTAATCTCGGCCAGAAGACCAGACCTTATAGTAATTAACAAAAAAAAAAAAGAGAACTTGCAAAATTGTGGACTTTGCTGTCCCGGCTGACCACAGAATAAAACTGAAAGAAAGTGAAAAAAATGATACGTGCCTCGACTTTGCTAGGGAATTTTAAAAACTATCAAACATGAAGGTAACGATTATACCAATAGCAATCGTTGCTTTTGGTACAGTCACCAAAAGATTATTGAAGGGACTGTGAGACTTGGAAGTTGGCGGACGAGAGGAAACCATCCAAATTACAGAATTATTGAGAATGGTAAGAATACTGAAAAGAGTACTGGAGACTTGCTGAAACTTGCTGTCACTCAAACTTCAGTGAAAGACCATCAGTTAATGCTGATGTGAAAGACTCTCAAGGAGTAAATAAATTAGCAATGATTGTAATAATAGTTACTTTAAATTATGATAAAAAAATTAATAATTATAATAATATCATTCATAGTAACAAAAAGTAAAATGGCAGTATTCGTAATAAAAATAGAGAAATATTAAGAAATTAAGTGAAGACTAAATCATCATTTTAAATGGAAATCAAATAAAACATTTTAAAAACATTAACGACACAATTAGTAATGATGTTTATCGCCACGTTTTCTCGAATAAATAAATCGGGAGATTTTTTATTAAAATTAAATAGTTTAAATGATTGACATTTTAGTTGCTGAGATCATCGTGAGTTGTGGAAAAATTTAGATGCATAAGGATACATGATACCAAACAATGACATTACATCCGTTTTTAACACTTCTGGCTCATAACTTTTCCTTTTAAACGAGTAAGTGTTCATTGAAAAAATATCAAAATGTTTTTCTCTCCATTTTCTGATGGCTATCGGAAGAAGCTGATTTCTTATAGAGTTGCCTACTGAAATAAATTCATAATAGCCAAAAGACGGTCTGTTGAGTTTTTAATCATATATATATATATATAGAGAGAGCCTTCAATAGGTTTCCAGACTTTTTTTGTACTGGCATTTAAAATTGTCGTAGAAAATTCACTATGTTATTGCTATACATCTTATGAAATGACTGACCAATTTTTATGGTTTCAGCTTCAAATTAACACTTACTGCAGGAATTGTAATACACCCTACTAAAGTCTGATTGTCACAGCTGGTGAATTTCGAAAATGCAAGCTGGATGTGAGGACACTTTAGAAGAACAATATGCAATAAAATTCTGTTTTAAACTTGGAAAAATGCCACAGAAACGTATGGAATGCTTCAGATTCCTTTTGGAACATCTTGCTTGAATCAAGCATCAGTTTTGAGTGGCATAAGAGATTCAAGGAAGGCAGGGAGTCTGTGTGGGATGATGAGAGGTGTGGGAGGTGTAAGGAAGTCAATACACCAGAGTTGATTGGCCAAAGGTTTAGGGTTAGGGTTAGGGTTACTATGTTAAGGTCTTAATAAGGTTCAGGAAGAGATTCCGTCGGAAGAAGTCAGCACTCTTCAAATTGGGTCTGTGGCATTTCCAGCAGGACAATGCACCAGTCCACATCTCCATCCTTGTCTCAGACTATTTGACCAAGATGGGCATCAAGACAGTTCCCCACCCTCCCTAGTGTCTAGATCTTGCT
Organism: Sepioteuthis lessoniana; assembly: GCA_963585895.1. Lineage (NCBI taxonomy): Eukaryota > Metazoa > Mollusca > Cephalopoda > Myopsida > Loliginidae > Sepioteuthis > Sepioteuthis lessoniana. Next base: position 106,961,907 of record OY757920.1, on the reverse strand, counting down.
CCCTGTGACTTTTGATTATTCCCTAAGCTCAGAGGCTGTCGTTATGAGACAATTAAGGAGATGAAAGAGGCTGTGACGAAAGTCATTGACACGCTCACAGAAGAGGACTTCTATGGGGCCTTCCAGAAGTTTATGGAACGGTACAACAAGTGCGCTGCAGCTGGGGGATATTACTCCGACGGAGACTAGAGTTTTATGTGTGTACTATCAATAAAAGTGGCCATATGAAAAAAGTCTGGAAACTTATTTAATGATCCTCGTATACATACACACACACACACACACACACACACACACACACACACACACACATATATATATATTCAAGGAAAATAGGAACCACTCTCGGAGAAATCGATCTACACCATTATAGATTCCGTGTACGTGGAAAAAAATTTCGAGCCAACGTTATTGTTTATAAATTTTTAGAAGGCATTTGATTCTATAGACAGGGAAGATGGGGCAAATACTAGTAGCATATGATCTCCCCAAAGAAACTGTAACCGGTTTCATGATGCTTAACAAAAACACGAAACCAATGGTTCTCTCATCCGATTCTGATACCGATTTCTATGACATTGTTGCTAGAGTTTGCAAGGAGATACATTAACACCATATCTACTTATAATCTGCTTAGATAATATACTCCGAACGTCAATAGATCTATTAAAATAAAAGTTTTACATTTGAAAAAACCCAGATGCATTCGATATTCCACCGAAACTATGACTTATGCAGACTGCGTAGATGATCTAGCACTTCTCATAAATACGCGTGCGCAAGCAGATTATTTGTTGTACTGCCTGGAAATGGCAGCGAGGGGAATTGACATCCCCGTGAACGTTGATAGTTTACAGTTAATGTTTTTAAACGAAAGGAGCTATCTCCACTTTATGTGACAAGCCTCTGAAATCATTTGACCAATTTCTATAGCTCAGCAACAATATCTCATCGCATAGGAAAAGCGTGTACTGCAATTGGCTGGTTGTTGATCATATGAAAATGTGATCTTTCTAATCAAATAAAACGGGATTACTTTCACGCTAGGACTGTGTCGCTTCTATATGGATGTACTTTCTGAACTTCAACGAAAAACATATAGAAAAATTAGATGGGAACTCCACAAAAATGTTATATCTTAAACAGATCTTGAAAGTAACATCCCAAAAAACAGAAACTCATTTACTTTTTATGTCACAAATCATCCAAGACACGCGGGACACTGACGAAGAAGTAAGGACAAATTTATAAGCAATATTCTCTCATGTTCTCGAACATAGGGACACATCACTGTTAGTCGACCAGCCAAAACTTATATATATCAGCTCTGTGTTGACAGTGAACCAACTAGGTTCAAGAGAAAATAGAGACAGGTGGCCATAACGAATCAAGAAACTCTGTGCAATTACTACTACTTGATGATGACATATTTATCTTAGCATTTGGTGACTGGTTATTTATCCAAGGATCTATGCATTGTTCCAAAGAATCTGTTTTTATCTCTCTACTTGCCTGATAGATTCTATCTTCACATCGATTTCAATATCGTTATTCCTATCTCTGTCTCTCTTGATACCCTACTATTGATTTCTGGTATGTATCTTTATTTCATATTATAACAAAATCTCTCTCAATTTCTTCTTCTTCTTCTTCTTCTTCTTCTTCTTCTTCTTCTTCTTCTTCTTCTTCACGAGTTGTCCATATGTATCAATCAGTCTGTTCACAAATCTTTTGTTTAAAATCTATCTATCCAAAACTATTATCTCTATGTCATAGTGTTCTTAGAACTATATACGTATCTCTGTACATATCACAATTAATATATCTCGTATCCTTTACTTATATTGCTTTTATTGTAAGATTTCTTTCTGCATCTATTTAGCCTTAAACACTTGAATATATTCCCTCCCATGTTCTAACAAGTAGAAAATAAGAGAAAAAGAAAGAAAAAGATCAAAGTCAAACTGATAGCGAACCAGAAAGGGAACATATGTTTGATGATTTGCCGAACAAATCAGTTGTCTTTCCATCGTAATTATTCATTCTCTCTTAAATAGTGATAGCTGCTTCCTTTGTATTCTTTGCTTCAATAATTTGATATTTGATATAAATGAAATATTTAGTTCACAAAGTCCTCGTCTGGATAGCTTCTTGAAAAGAAACGTTGGCTCATGTTCTTTGATTTGATTGTACATAAGTAATTCTTTTTTCAAGATATCGCTTGTGCACCAATGATTATGACAGTTTTCTACACAGCAAAAGTCTAGTTATATCGAGATTTTCTTTTAATATACACAAGTAATTATTCTTGCTATGAACTTCAATTTTAGTAAATTTAAAGATGGATCTATTTTCATTGAAAATAAAAGCAAATGAGCTCAATCTAAAAATTATTCTAATACGGAAAACATTGCACTTTTTTGTTTTCCTCGTTTAATCTGTTAATTTTTACCCCCAATCTGGCAAAAAAGAATATCATATATTTTATCCATATGTAATCAACAATATTTATTCTGATCAATGAAAAAGGTTTGAGATGTTTAATCAAAACCTTAGATATTTGATATTATAAGGTTAGTCAAAATTTTTGCGACAAATTTATTACGTGTAATTTTCCGGTCCGAATATCATTTAAGCAAAGCAATTCAGGCTGTGATAAGCACCAAATGTAGTAAATAAAATTGTGTTAGTTCATGCGTGCACATGTTTTGGATTGCTACATTCTGTGTGTGATTTGAAAGTCACTCAAATGAACGTGCAACATACTTTAATTTTCGGACGAGTACAAACTGGGTCATAATCCCGCGGAAGCAACCAAAAACATTCGTTGCACAAAAGATGAAAGTGCAGTTGATCACGGTACAGTAACCAGGTGGTTGAAGAAATGTCGCTTGAGTGGCAAGAGCCTCACCAATCAAGTGTAGATTCACTGGTCGTGTTTCAAACCATAGATGTAAATCCAGTAAGTAGCAATCTGAGAGTATCAGGCGAGCTTGGAATCTCACAGTTCAGTGTCATTAGTCACGTTCCTGACCTTGGCAAAAGCAGCAGAAGCTACTAAATTGTGCCTGACTTTACCAAATTATTGCAAGACCTTTTCCACTCACCCAAACATTTGTATCTAAGTTTACAAGTGTCCAGTAAATGCAAGGCACTGAAATGTTACAGAGGATCAGAGAATCTGAAAGAAACTGAGAAAATAGCAATGAGACGCAGGAATTATTTATACAATAAGTGGGATTATACACAGATATCTCACCTATTAAGCATACATACTTATATGAGAATGTATGTATGATATTATTCTTCAGTATATATATATATATATATATATATATATATATATATGTGTGTACTTTTAGGAAATTCTAGATATACTTTTAATCAGGAATATTCACGGTATAATGTTTGATCTATGTATTTATGATTCACAACTAAAATAATTAGTCGGATCATTGGCCTAATGAGTAAAGTGTTTGCCAAAGGTCCGGGCGACGAGGGTTCAATCCAAGGTCGAGCCATAACAAAGATTTAAAAAATGGAACTTGGTGCCACCTTGCTCAGCACAACATTATTAGGTAATGATCAAGGGTAAAGTGGAGCAATCTAGAGAATGGAGTAGCGCCCTCTCCTACACTTCGGTGTAGTAGCTATTGAAAAGGGAGCCTTCAGGTCACCCTCGACAAAGATTAGTTTGAGGAATATATATGTTTTGTATGAAATCATTTTTTTCCTTTTCATATTTTTTTGTTTGATTTTTTATTATTAAAGCACGGTTTATGAAGGTATTTATATGTACTTATTAATGTGGAGAGAAATATGATGGCATCTACAATCAGCTCAATGTTACTCACAGGTGGATTTGACAGATGGAGAAATGAATAGGTCACTCACCGAATGAAATGTTGTGGGAGGCGCATAAGCTTTCGAGTCAATCACGTAAGATTGGGGAAGATTCCTAAAGTGAATCTCTGTACTGAGTTAGCAATGAGTTCAATAGACCACTTCCATTAGATTTACGTTTTATAAAGAAAAATAATTCTTTACTCTGTCGATTAAGAAAACCCCAGCCCGTATTCCTTCTTACCAGTTTGAAGAAATAATACATTAATGTTTTGTAAAAAGGTATGACAATTTAACAAGATGAAAACTGATTTTTTTCCCCTGGAATATAGCGTATAAAACGTCAATTTAACAAGATTGTTTAAAAGTTAGAGGAGGGTAAGGATTCCGAATATCCGAGACAAGGTTCATAATTCAACAAAATTTCTCATCTAAAGCAACAAAATTTCTCACCATCGTTTAACTCCATGAAACAAAGTTAATGGTGGTCTGTAACCACGTCCTACTACTTTTCAATATTCTTAATTTTAATAATAAAACAAGATTTTGTTTATGACAGCAACGTAAACATTCACCAATACGAAAGCCATAAATTTCTTTATCTGATGTTACTTCAGAACACGTCAAGGTGCCTTTATTATGTAGTGATGTGTGGACATAATTGATTCACTCTTTTATCACTTGAAGGCATTTTTTAAAACTAATAAATGAGCATTAGAGTGCATCAAATAATCTTATCAACGTTATATAAACATTCTTTTTATAGGGTAATTTATTTTTGTTGTTCTTCGTTTTTAAACTTCAATTTCTGTTCATTTCCAGATTAATACAAACATACGATATGCACTTGAAGAAGATCGACGTAACCATTGACCAAAATGATCTGGTAAACAAATTAAAGATCATGATACAACTCAACCATCAAAGGTGAAAAGTTTTGCAATATTTACGTTAGTGAGTAACAATCCGACACTTCCGGATGCGGAACTCACCTGATAATATCGGAATACTACTCGCTGTATTTGCTTCTATGACTTACTTGATTTTTCTGGTCTTTGTGATTCTTGCGAACCGAGCGAAATTTCTTGAACCATCTGGTTACTGCGCTGTGATCAACTGTGCGCTGTGATCAACTGTGCATAATAAATGTTTTAGTTGCTTTGCAGTTTAAATTCGTAAAGCATACGTTCTCAATTTAAACTACATTACACGTTCATTCATGGAGAAAAGCAATGCGCAACATGCCAACCCACTAACTACCGCGATATTACCAACAACAGCGGGTATCTACTACGACTTGAACGACTTTGGTCCTGTGGTCTACGTGGTGCAAACAAACATTTATGCATTAAAATAATGAATGTGTTAAGGCAATAATTTGGATCAAAATAGTAAAATTAAGACATTATTGCGAATAATCAAATGGAACGTTCATAATGCTTTTTAGAGAGTTCACCACTCTTCCAGGGTGCGAAATATAGAAGCGCAAGAAATATACAAAAATAACAACTATATATGTCTAACACTTTTATAGACAAATCAGAGATAGGCATGCAATCTGAAAGCAAAAACAGCTTGTTATCTCAAAAACATCATTTAACAGATTGCAATAGATTGTTCTATCGTAAATATACAAACACAAACGTCCTCTTTTTCTCATCAGTAGACAATGACAGATGCAGCCTTAAAGATAAAGACAAATTATGTGCTTTATGTACATACAAAGAAGGAAACGGCTTTTTTGATTAAAAATGATTCAAACTTTTTCTTCGTTGTTCGGTAATGAGGAATTCAATTTATGTACATAGAAACCTCCGAAAATTGTTATCAGTAAAAATCCATGAGTGTTTTTATTCGTTGATATTACCGTATGTTTTGTTCATTGGTGCATGCACACAAATGAACATATACCTCTATACACATACACGTATTCTGCAGAAAATCTTGACAAATGATTTGGATTTTGTCAGGATTTCTTAATCTTGCTTATATCTTATATAGACTAGAATCATCCATGTGTAGTCTCTATTCCAATGACTAAATATTAACTTTTTGGAGCAAGTAAAAAGGAAAATACCATTTGCAACGTTGAGATATAATCAAAGATGATGATACTAGTTTAAACAAAAATCTCATTTATCAGATAATAGATATGGAAAAAATAACCAAATGAATGATAAATACAACAAATGAGGATTGTACCCTGAAGTATTTCGTGGAAAGAGAACAATACTTGAGAGGACGTCAACCAAATACACTAAAAAAATATGATGATTATAATTGATTTGTAAAAGCAATTTTGTTCAAACAGATTTAATCTTAGACCAATAAGAATATCAATGGAAATACTTCTGAAAACTTCAAAGCAAAATCACTGAAATAATGCCATAAATCCCCAAGATTCAATTCAAATCAATCGAGAAAATCATTTGATATCGTCAATCTCGGATTGCTTATTCATAACGGCTATCATCATCATCATCATCATCATGTCGTGCTTCTAGCATGGATTACCATTACTCTACCTCGTCACTAGACTCTATCATCAATCGCTTAGCGCAGGTTTTCTAGGCTACATCCGGTCTCCGCATAGAGCTCAAGCTGGTCGTCCAACCTTTGCTCGTTGGTGTGAAGAGGCCCAGTGGAGAAAATCGCTGATGAGTTCATCCTTACTTCTCCAGCAGTGTCCAGCATGTCTTATCCATCAGATTTGGATGGTTTTAGAGATGGGAAGCAGGTGGCCGTATGACTGTTGCTTTGTGGGATGTTGATTACAGATCACAATAATTTTGTTCAATTACTGTCAAGCTTTTTCTCTATACGCTTTGTCAGCGCCCATGTAGTGCATCAATATAGTAGCATGAACACGATTGCTGTCTGGAAAAAATTGCGTTTTATTTCATCGGACAGATCTGACCTCCATTTGACCAATCCATTTCAGTCTATGATTTCACAAGTCGCATATTGATGTCGTTTCCGGTAGATAAGACGCTGCTTCCGAGGTATGTGAATTTGTCCACTAGTTTCAGAGACCCACATTTTAGTGTGGAGATATCTCCTTTTTGATTTTGATTAAAGTACATGTATTCTGATTTGTCTGCATTGACATGGAGACCTATGCCGCCTGCTGCCTTCCCCAGACCAAGGAGCAGGGATTCGGGTTGGACGGGTGTATTTGCCAGAAGCGCAGTGTCATCAGCGTAGTCTGCGTCCGTAATAGTTTGCGTGGGACATCGTCTACTTCTTGCTTTTGCAAAAGTAAAGCAATTTTCTTTCATTAAATCATTCGACGCTCGAATTACGTAGTCTAGGCAGATTATAAACAGGTATGGAGCTAACTTATATCCTTGCTGCGCCGGTTTCTTTTAGGAGACCATTGGCTATAAGTATTTGATCCATCTTCAGCTCTGTGCACGGAGTCAAATGCCTTAGAGAAATTTACGAATAAGTGTGTCTCCTCCAGTTTTTTGTTCGGATTCCTATGATTTGACGGATCCTTAAAATTTCTGATGTTGAGAATCGATTTTGTCGAAAAACATCTTGATTCTTCCTGGGAATTTTCTCAATTTCAGATTCGATATGGCTGACAATCAGAGCGTTGTATATCTTAGCTGCGATGGAAGTAAGGTTTATACCTCGGTAGTTCTTTGCAATTCTGAGGTCACCTTTCTTGGGAAATGGGAGGATGCAGCCTTTTGTCCATCCGTCTATTGTGTTCTGGTTATAAACGGCGTTGCAGTATTGAAACAGTAGGTTATCGAATTTCCTGTTTTCCATACCTCTAGTGGTATTTCACCAAGACCGGCAACTTTCCTGTTTTTTAATTTTTGTTAGTCTTACATCGAGTTTGTCTTGGGTAAACTGTCCTAGTTTGAAATCAAGTTGATTATTATTCACTTTATGTTTATCCATTACTTTTAGGGGTTTTCCAAGCAAATTCTGGAAATGTTCTTTCCAAAAGTGTATCCGTTCTTCGAGGCTGGCAGCTTTTCGTTTAACTCTGGACGTGCTCTTCCTTTTATTCCCTTTATTTACTGTCTGCCATGCTATTCGCGATTGTCTACCTTCTACCCAGTTTTTAATCTTATAGATCTGGTTTTGAATGTATTCTGTTTGTTCTTTAAGGTATAAAATAATTAGTTCCCTTTCTGCCTTCTTAAGTTTCTAAAAGGTTGGCATCAGCTCAGTTCCTTTTATTACATAGGGATGCTGTTTTCACGTTTTCCTAACAGTAAATGTCTCTCAGAGAATTCTATATTTTGCTCTTAGTTTGGTTGGTATGCATTCTGCAGCTGCTTTCATGTGAGCATTGACGAAATTCTCATATTCGTCATTTGGAGAAGGTGTTTCTGATATCCCCTGAAGTGCATCAAATTTGTTTCTAAGTTTTATCATATATTCATCGCAAATATCTTTGTTGTTAAGCAGAGACCAGTCATAGTGTGCAGTTCCGGTTCTTCGTAGGCTAAAACATATCTTTACAGTGAGATTGCGGTGGTCGGAAGACACACCCTCAAAACTGGACTATGCCTCACAAATTACTATTAATCCATTTATTATTCATGAGGATGCAGTCTATTGGTGCTTTAGCATTTTTTCCGTAAGTGCATGTACATAGCTTTCCTTTTCTTTTCTGAAATCTAGTATTAAGGCATGTTGGTCCATTTTCTAGTGAGAAATCAATTCGGTATAACTCATTTCTGTTTGATGAGTTGTGTAAGCTGAAATTGTTGTTTTCGTTTTTATCTATTTGAGCATTCATGTCTTCTCCGATGATGAGTGTGTTGTGTTTATGGATACTACGAACAAAAGGTGATAGCTCGTTATAGAAACTGTCGAGTTTCTCCATGCACATGTTGAGATAAACCATCATCCATTGCCAGTATCAACGTATGTTATTTCTAGTTTACTATGATGATATCTGTGTTCTTGTACGTATACTACGTCTATGTTATGCTCAACAGCAGACACTGTCTGCTCCGGTAATTAGTCTATTTTATTTGAGGTTCCAAAGTTAAATGTCGCTATATGTATTGTGCTTTTACATTTAAGAAATGTTTGTTTGTGAATGAGTTCTGTAACTGATTTTTCTAACAATAGGGCTGGTGCTACAACCTCAGCAGAACACACTCCTTTTTTACCTGCATAAAGGGCGATGCGGTCTGGTCATATAGATTGAGTGAAAGTCATGGTAATCTTTCGATAGCTGTATTTTTTACCTCATCAGTAGACTCCATCCTTAATGAGGAGTAGCAGTAGTTTCCTGATTGAACTATATGATCCTGGCCATTGACTTGTGGAGTTCGTCTGTTCAGCATCAGGTGAAGCGCACCGTTAACCCGACGCTGGGTTTATCAACCTTGCTTCACATCTACCATGCTGCTTCACATGGCTCCTGAAGTTTTGCTTGTGGGTTTTAAAAATCCTACCCTCAAATTGAATATGTTTTTACTTAGTATAAGTCGCGGTTGATCTATTTCTAAACTAAACCAGATTATGGTAAGTCCCGGCCTGTTTGCTGGCTTTTCAGGTTCGTAGTATGAACTTGTGATAATTAAGGCATAGGACCAGCGGAAACAACCTATTGCTGTGATTACTCTCCTAGGAAGGATTAATACCTTCTTGTTCCTATTTTATATCTGGTTCTGGACACTATGAAACCTATCCTTAGTTGCAGATTCCAGCAATCTAGAAGATATTCGAATTTTACACTAACTTATGGACTTCAAGACACACTGGACAGAATTTGAAACAGAATTTTTTCAAAGAGGCATTTAACTTGCTTTTGATATCATTCAACTAAACTTAAAATTAGCAAATTTATCTTTTCTTTTAAATTGCATATAATATTCAGCAAAAATTTTATATTCAAGGACAAAATAAAATCTAACACATTCATTTAAAACAGTTTTGTTAAAGATTAAAATCCACCAACCATGCTGTCTTTCTCTTTCAAAGCACAAATCAAAGAATTCATTTTTTTTTTTTTCGTAGGGTGTTCTTTCCTTACTTTCAGGGCTCTTCTCATATATATCGCCGTTCAGGTGCGGGTACATTTTGAGGATGTTTATTTTTTGGATTTCTATAGAGTTATAAACATATGCACGTGTCATTCGAGAGTTTTCCATTGTTCACCTCCCGCTGACACACCCGCCTCTATACGCAATCAAGCGATATTCAAGATATATAGTTAACCTTATTCTAATAGTAGTGCAAAGTAGAGAGTCATATTATTAGAAACAAACTCGATACAAGTTTTAATCTGAAATATTTTTTACCAAGATGCTTTAAGTCTGGCACAAGGAAAAATAGTTGGAAAACTTCTGAGGCATGAACTCGCAACATGGGAAAACTGACCTGCGAAACATGCATGTTTAATAAAGGATTCTGGTTAGCATTTAAAATGATAATTTCTTCAAAGCAAATATTTTAAATTATGATTATCCCTAATATTTATGCTAAGTCTTTACTTGGGTTCGAGATGTTACAGTCAATGGAATAGAATTGAAATATATATATGGATACGTATATTATACATAAAATAGCAATGTTTTTTAACCTGCCCAAAATACACGTTTCTCTTTCTCAATAATTTTTTATGGTAAAATAAAATTCAATAATCTCAATAATAAAATTATTTACAATGAATTTGCTTAATACAAATATTAATTATATTCTTTCCTTAACATTTGAATAATTTTCTACTCACTTCTAATAACCTTCTTTCGATATTCAATTCATTTCTATGATAACATCATTAACAATGTACTTGCCACAATAAAATTATTTGCTGTGATTTTCATGAGTAAAATCTGTTGTAATACATTTAAAATATGTTAATAAATACAATCCCTGACCTTTCTCTAATGTTTATCAAAAATGCTAACAATAACAATTGACTTCTTTCACGTTTTCATACTCTCTATAAACACCGATTGTATTTAAATAAAATTCAGATAAGATCATTCAACGTTTTAACATAAAACGTTTTACTCGTACAAGTAATATTAAATTAAGAGCGAATTAAATCACTAGGAGAATAGTGTATTAGCAGTAAAGTCAGTCGAACGCTCTAATAAACACCGAAATCTTGCAGTGTAAAGCTAATTCAAATGGTCAAAATGCAACTATGATTATTATTGGAAGGAATAAAATGATAACAGAAACGTTTGTAATATTTCCTGCTTGGTTCCAACTGGTCAAAAAGGTCATTCAGAGCATTCATATGATGTTATCATATGAATACTTCAGCTCAACCTCATATAACACAATCATTAGAGTAAATAAATATTTCGTGAATGTCATAGCACCTGCAAGGAAATAACTAAGATAGATAGATAGATAGATAGATAGATAGATAATGAGAGAGAGAAATAAAGAGAGAGATCGAGAGAAATGATGTGGGTGTTGTAACTTATCAACAGGAAAAATGAATCAGAGAACCAGATTTTAAATTCAAACGTGAATAGTTTCTACTTACGAATACCGTTGGGGGGGGAACGACATGGATTAATTTCTTTCTGAGCTTTATTATTCACACACACACACACACACACATCCCAATATATATATATATATATATATATATATATATATATATATATATATATATATATATATATATATATATATATATATATATATATATATATTGGGATGTATACCTTTAGATCATCATTCTCAGAACATTTCAAGTTTCAGAATTTCTTCAAGGTTTGTAAGATTTGTGGAATCATGAGCCTTAACTTACTTTACAGGTTCATGAGGTGTTCGTAGGATGCTTGAATTCTAAACCGTTATTCTCATAGAACAGTTGTATTACAAAAGATAATGTAATCACATAGTCCAGTTTCTTTATTGGTGGAAAGACAAGAGATGAATTCAAAGTGAACGCAAAGAGAACACATTAAATTGAAAGATTCTTTATCTATTTTTGTATGTGTAGGTGATTATAACTAAGGAACAAAACATCATCATTGCATGTCGAGGGAAATAAATAAAGATTTGATTTGTTAGCGTATTTAAGCGGGTATAGTATGGTGGACCAGAATCACAATGGATATCAAAGGGTAGGGATATATTGTATTGCAATATACTATGGAATATTGTGCAATGTTGGTATTATATGTAAGGAAGAGATTTGGGCTAGAATATAATAATAATTTGATGAAATGTTGGGTATGTATTATATATGCTATAGTTATCTGTGATATATATGCTATAGTTATCTGTGATATAACGAGTGTCCTGGATATGTCACTAAACAATGTGATGGTGAGGTTCCAGTGATGCTGGGGCTTTGGGGAATGAGGAACATCCCTTCACTGCCATTGCTCCCAGGTCCACTCTGTCCCGGTGTGGTAGTATCTGATTGGGTTAAAAAGAACTAACAGCATGATTATGCTAAACTGAATTGTTTGACTGAAATGAATAGCTCGAAATAGAAATATTTTTGACAATTAAACCGTTCTTACATTTAAACTGCGTGCTTATGCTAAACTGAATTATTTGAAATGGAACTGTTTTTTGACATTAAAACAGTACTTATACTAAACTGATTTGTTTAAAATAGAACTGTTTTGACATTTTACTGTCTAAACAAAATCTGAACTTATACTAAACTGAATGAGCTGAATTAGAACTGCTTGACTAAACTGAATAGCTTGAAAGAGAAATATTTTTTCACAATAAAACTGTACTTACATTTAATCTGCCTACTTAGCCTAAACTGAATTGTTTGTAATAGAACTATTTTCATAAAAATGGATTTGGCGTTAAATAACCAATAAAAGGTTGATTTGCCATAAAACTCTAACAACCAACCAACAATAAATCTAATATATATTTATTTATTATCATTATATTATATGATAGCTCTATCCTAGATATTGAGCACTCTCCATATTATATTGCACTTGGTTCGCCACAAACCCACAAAGTGATTTAGTGACAACCAACTCTCTTATAATACATATATACGAGGATCATTCAATAAGTTTCCAGACTTTTTTCGTATGGTAACTTTTATTGATAGTACACACATGAAACTCTAGTCCTCTTCGAAGTAATCTCCTCCGGCTGTAATACACTTGTTGTACCGTTCCAACAACATCTGGAAGGCCCCATGGAAATCCTCTCGTGTGAGTGTGTCAATGACCTTCGTCACAGCCTCTTTTATCTCCTCATTTGTCTCATAACGACAACCTCTGAGCTTAGGGAAAAAGCAAAAGTCACAGGGAGCAATGTCTTGACTAAAGGGAGGCTGAGGGAACTATCTTGATGCCTATCTTGCTCAAATAGTCTTTGACAAGGATGGAGTTGTGGACTGGTGCATTGTCCTGCTGGAAATGCCACTGACCCGATCTAAAGAGTGCTGACCTTTTCTGACGGAATCTCTTCCTGAACTCCCTTAAAACCTCAACATAGTAACCCTAACCCAAACCCTTTGGCCAATCAACTCTGGTCTATTGACTTCCTCATTCCTCCCACACCTCTCATCATCCCTCACAGACTCCCTGCCTTCCTTGAATCTCTTATGCCACTCAAAAACTGATACTCGATTCATGCAAGATGGTCGAAAAGCAGTCTGAAGCATTCCATACGTTTCTGTGGCATTTTTTCCAAGTTTAAAACAGAATTCTATTGCATATCGTTCTTCTAAAATGTCCTTACGTCCAGATTGCATTTTTGAAGTTCACCAGCTGTGACAATCAGGCTTTAGTAAGGTGTATTCCACTTCTGCTATAGGGGTTCATTTGAACCTGAATTCATAAAAATTGGTCAGTCATCTCATAAGATGTACAGCAATAACATACTGAATTTTCCAGAGTTTGCGACAATTTTAAATGCGTGTACAAAAAAGTCTGGTAACCTATTGAATTCACCACGTATATATATATATATATATATATATATATATATATATATATATATATATATATATATATATAAACACAGAGACTTGAGTAAGTCCTACAGGCGTAGCGTCCAACGTGCTGAACTGAAACATCGTCGTCGTCGCGCTATTACGCTCTCTCTCACGGACTATTACATTTGGGTAAGATGTGAACCTCCACATTCCCCAGAAATAGGGGTTTAAATAATACTACTAAAGTTCTTCTAGAGGGTTGGCCTCGGCATTGAATAACCCACAAATGTTGATGATATGCCATTACAACAAAGAAACCAGGCCACACACGTACATACACACACACACACACACACACACACACATATATATATATATATATATAATTTTGTCCATTTGATGAATTTACTATTCTTTGTGGTATTGTTCACATTTCTAATAATGCACGGTGATGGGTAAGGCTCAATCTCACAATTTCAACACAACATTCCAGTCAAGCATTTTTATGAAGCTATCAAAAATCTGGACAACTGAAAGACGAAGTGAGTTATGGACGGCCATAAATTTAACCATTCTTCATGCACATGAATGTTCCACCCGAAAGTTAAAGAAACAGAAGAATAAATAATTATATTCCTATTTACTTTTCAACGGCAACGTGATTTCGTATATCAATAAGTGGCAGCATACAAAACCGATTATTTCAAGTGAGCTTGTATTCATATTGCGATATGAGAAAATTTTAAACGGATGTTAGTAATGAAGAGCATTTACTAGTGGAAGCACGAAACCTATTGATAATAGTCAATCTATCTGTACTACTAAGATTATATTTGTAATATATATATATATATATATATATATATATATATATATATATATATATATATATATATATATATATATATATATATATATATATAAAACAGCCAGTGAACGTAATGTCTTTTTGAAATATATTTCCAATGTGTTTACAATAAGAATAGCGAAGTTTGAAAGCCACAGTCAGATTGTATGGATGGATATGTGGAGGTAAGAGACAGATTTGCTGGTCACCATGTTTGTGCGCTTGCGAACGTCCATTTTTGTGTCTTTATTTTGGACGGACTATCATGAGCGATATTGAGGTTGGTTAGTACATAGGCATACGTGCAAAAATAATATGATTTAATTTACATTTGTTGTCATAGGAAAATTACTTCAGATAAGCCGCTAAAAATTGCACATTCACAGATTAAATTATCGATACATATATTTTTCTAAATAAATATATTTTTGCACGTGTTATTTATTTTTATCTATATTGATACAAGCAGAAACGTACGCTGGGCCATACACAAAAATAAAACAAACATTTGACAAATAGATATGTTTATGTGCATATATGTATTCATATTAAAATGTATACATTCATTTCTAATATTAAATAAACCATGACTTTCGCCAATGGCCCGGGAGACCTGGGTTCAATCCCAGGTCGAGTCATACCAAAGACTTTAAAAATGATACTTGATACCACCTTGCTTAACACTCAGCATTATAAGGTACGGTTCAAGGGTAAAGTGGAGCAATCCTGGGAATGGAGTAGCGCCCTCCCCTACACCTTGGTGTAGTAGCTATCGAAAAGGGAGCCTTCGGGTCACCCTCGACAATGGTCGCTAACTTTACTTATATAATTAGATCTATTTTTCTATTTGTCATTTTCTTTTCTGGTTTCTTTAAACAGCAGAATGAATATACAGATTAAAGTACTTCTTTTGATAAAAGCAAAACAATAAAAACTTTGGAAATCTTTGCATACATCAAATTATATAAATCATAGTAAGTGCACACACACACACACACACACACACACACACACACACATATATATATATATATATATATACGCGCGTGTGTGTGTGTGTGTGTGTGTGTGTGTGTGTGCGCTTGTGTGTGTGTGTGTGTGTGTGTGTGTGCGCGCTTGTATGTGTGTGCATATGAGTGGATTCATAATTAGTTGTGAGCAAAGGGTTGCACACTCAGACATAAACATATACACTTGTAAGAACTTGATCATACTCACACACACACTCACACTCATTCATATACATACATATATATATAGGCATTGAAACAGACATAAAAAAAACCTAGCATTTTTGCATACACATGAATGATTTTATATGTTATATATATATATATATATATATATATATATATATATATATATATATATATATGTGTGTGTGTGTGTGTGTGTGTGTGTGTACATTTTTGTATATTTCTCATAGTATTTTGATTGGCTTGATAGTTTTATTTCAAAATGCCCCTGACTCATCAAGAATTCTTTGAGGTAGCTATCAAGATATCTTGTCATCATTATCTTGTAAACTGTTCAAGTAAGCTCACCTGTCCATTTGATTTTTTTTTAGTGTGTCATATTTTCTTGTGCCAGAAAATACGGAACAAATAATCTGCCTGACGTTTGACAAAAACTGGACAAATCTCGTTCTGAATCGTTTGAAATGCTGAAAAAGCTTAAGGGTATGATGTAATGAGTATTGCAAAGATCTTTGGTTGGCATCCCTACTTCAAAGGTAGAAAATGAGTTGAAGGTAATGAACTTATAGGGAGGCCTTTCACCAGCAGAATTTTGGAAAACGCAGAGAAGATTGCTCAGTCAGTTGAAGATAGAAGACAGATTATCAGAAATCTTTACGATACCACCAGCACTAATGGTTTTGAGACTTTCTAAAATGTTTAGGAGGGTAAAGAGTTTTTCATATTCCCTGAAATAAATGCAAATAATGTGCAAAATTAGAACTAAATTTATGATAATAATTATCGGAGAAAACCTTCAAATATTATCAAAATTATTGTTTCTCTGGCTCTCAAAATTCGTTCTATTTGTCAAACATATTTTATGCTAAATTCATGAGAATATTTCTGAAAGTTAAAAAAAACATTCTGTTTGATTTATACAGGTAATCATTGTCTGCTTTCATATCAATAAGAAATAACCATTTTTCATATGTCCGCTTCCAGTTTAATTATCTTGTTGTATAGCTGACTTGATATAGTCTTGGTATAAATGCTTTTACATCTGTTGTTGGAAATATAATAGATTTATTCAAAGAGACGTATTTACGGGACATACTTCAGCATGAATGTATTCTAGTACCTTTTCTTTCCACTGTCATAAGCGTTCAATAAGCACAAACGGTCCTGGACAAAATTCGGACTCAATTTTTCAATAATATTTTACGTAATGATCATTAATACTTTTTGATAATTTCCTCCTCACTGAGTGCTTGACATTGTAGCCTTAAATTCAGATAAGATAGACTTAATACTTGAACGCTTCATCGTTATGCTATGATGAGCAAACTATTTTTGTCGATCATTACTCCTCTATAGTGAGTTCGATTCTCACTAGCGAATATAAACTTATTTGCCTTGTACTAAATTAAACTTATTCAATTAAATATTTAGTAGAGTGATAGTAAGCGAACAAGTTCAATAGCTTTTTAAATAGTTTTAGGCAACTTGATCCACACGAAGTGCTTGAGACTTTCAGTTTTATGTCTAGACAATGCCAAACTTGGTAAATATTCAGGTTCTTTGTCATACCTTAATTATTTTCAGTTTGTCTAGTCTGCAATTTATTATATTTCGTGAATTTGATCCTTAACAAGTTCCTCTTAATTTAGAATTTCTGTTAGATTTAGCCTAGTATATACATGTCTGTTCAAGTATGTGTGTGCTTGTAATCTTTCGCGTATATACTCAAGTAGTTTTGATTCAATATCTACATTTACGTGTTATGTACAATGAGAAATATTGATTTATTTGTCCGACGTTTGCCTGAGAAATCCTATATTTAACTTAGATCGTTTGAGAGCTTCAGATACTACATATGTCCGTATCTATTTTGTGTATTAGTCGACCCTTGATTTTTCAAGCCTCCAACAGTATCGTTAATACCCTCAATTTGGTCTCAGCATTGCTTTTGTCAGAACAACCACGATTTTTTCGGTAATATCCACTTCTGCTAATCTAACAATTCATATTTCTGGTGCCATTAATAGGTATGATGCTATAAACCTTCCTGTTTCATGGCATTTCCTTTACCAAGTGAGGTCCTGCTATCTTTTAATTCAATTTTGTTTGCATCATTCCGATTGCCGACACTGTTGTATCAACGCTTGGGTATGATTTTTTTTTCTTGTTTACAGTCGTGATATCTATTATATCATTTTAATGACGAAGTCTGGATTGCAAAGATATTTAAATTTTTCGCCTAACATTCTGGTTTGTGCTGATACTATTTGTGTACATCATCGAATCAAAATGTAATTATTCCATTATATATTGACGTTCTCAGCTATTGTTCTCAGTTTAATATATATATATATATATATATATATATATATATATATATATATATATATATATATGCGTGGGTGTGTATGAGTATTTTGTTTAATTGATGTATTTCTGAGAAATTATCGAATATACATTTTCACTCTCTGATCCAAGGATTGAAATCACAACAACTTTGTAACAGCAACAGAGAGAGAGAGAGAGAGAGAGAGAGAGAGAGAGAGAGAGAGAGAGAGAGAGAGAGAGAGAGAGAGAAAGAGGGAGGGAGAGAGAAAGAGAGAGAGAGAGATTGAGTGTGTGTGTGTGTGTGTGTGTTTCTTTGTATCCTTGAGACATCATCAGGAGTTTATAATCTGTTAATGATAAACGTAACAGGCTTTAAAGCCAAACTGAATGCTCATCCAACTCCATCCACCTTTAAACATTATGGTTAACTAATGAGAATTTTTATCAAGACAACTGTTGATGGAATAAAGTTCAAGGAGAAGCATATTTAGGCTTTTCCAAAGAACACAAGTGTTAAGCTAACACAAGCAGCCTTAGCTAAAATTCGAACACAGTTTAATGATGCCGTTTTGCGTGCTGATGCATTCTGCTGCTGTAACTCCAAATGTATTATTCTTTCTTTCGTAGAAAGGTGGAAATATATTTTGGTATATATATATATATATATATATATATATATATATATATATATATATATATATATATAAACAACTTTCATCGTGGGTAGCAGAGTGCATAATCACGTGCGTACACACGTGCACAATGTTTCATTGGCAAATTTCAAAGCGTAGTCATTCTGACCCTAAAATCACGCTCTGTGACTTCAGCCCACCTTTCTTTCGTCGATCGATGAATAAACGTTTACTGATGTGAAACTTGGTAATCATAAGTGTACGAGAGACATACAGCACTAAGAGTTGGACAGTCGGTGAATAGAAAAGGCTTATCAAGAAAGCCAGAACCATTTACGAAGCTTTAAACCTACACGCGTGGCATGCTGAAACTTTGCTCGTGTTTTATTCTCGGAGCGATGTGGCTTGTCTGCATGAAATATTCGTTGCGGTTGGGTGGAGGAATGACGAGTCAAAGTTATGAAATAATGATGGTTATCTCAACGGTGTGAAGTTAATGATATAAAATCAAAGTGAAGATCGAAAAGACACAAATGGAGACATGAATAAAATAAATAAAGAAAAAGTATGAAAAGTAAATAACTGAATAATAAAAAGATGGAAGAAAATATAAAACGAACAGATATGGAGGGATGAGGAATATTCAAGAAAAATAAGAAAATAAAAAGAAAGGTAGATACAGAAAACACAAAAAATTATGCAGAAATCGATTCTAAGATCACTTCAAACACCCCAAATTCTGTGTCTATTAATTGTCTCCCCTTATGTAATAGCAAATACTTTGCTTGACTTTTTATCTTCACTAAATACTTCACTAATTTGGACCTGCATAAAATAAGTTAAGACTTATGAATATTAATTAGTATTTCTTTCATCTTAATGTCACTTGCTTTTAAGTGAAAACCTACAGATGGTCGTTTCCCGACAGACAAAATCGGAAATAAAGGATTAGTTATATATATATATATATATATATCTGAAGTGATACCCAAAATTTTATTGAATTTTGCATGAAAAATTACTTTAAAACCTAGTTTTTGTACTCCACTACCAAACGTTTATAAGTCGCTCACAAAGATAGGACCAAAAATTAGTATTCAGTTGGTTAGCATTTAACGTACAATTTCCTCAAATTCCCTGATTTTGTGACCTTTCAGTTTTCTGTGCGAGTGATTAACATATTTTCATCACCAATTTCATATTCAGACGTCTATATACAAATGAATGTAGATAAATAAGTAAATAAGTAAATAAACTCCCAGTTCAGCCGATTTTTTGGGGAAGTTATTCTTTCTCTTAATTATCAATAAAAATTTGCATAAAAAATTTGTATGCGAACAAAATAGGATTGACTCTGAATTTATATATTTAGAATAGGATTCATACTCAAGTGGCACTTTTCTGTGCTTCTTTCTTTCTCTACAACTTCTCTCATAAAAGGAAACATAAGCTGATTCAAAATTCCAACCAACCAACCAACCGTGAGGTTAACATGCAAATGACAATTGATTGAACAGGGTATTGTTGGAAGGCGTGACATAATAAATGGTTTTTAGTTCCTGTTAAATCACACATAGCTGTTATCAAGTTCCGAGCCAATAAAGATTACTCTAGCCAGTTCAGCATAAAATCCAGAAAGAGCAACGTTCCGAATTGGAAAATCCAACATTGACAAGAAGTCTTTTTCAATAATGGAGACGTCGTATTAAATGGTTTATATTAGTTAAGTATTTTATAGTGATTAGAAGATTAATTTTTCCCATAATGCAGCATTGATGGTCATTTGTTTCAAACAGGAAGTTCCTTATACCTTATTCCATAAAAATAATCGAACAGGCAGTAACATTAACAAAGAAAAATTAGAAGTGTGGTAGAGTTTACTGATCGTACACTAATCCTATACAGACGGTTGTGAAGTGATATTTTTTCCGAAGCAAAGAATACAGATACTCTAATCTTTGGCAGGATTCTAATCTTATATATAATCCCGTGATTATTACGGAGATTATGCTTGTATAAATATATCGAATTATATTACATCGAATTATCTTTCTATCGATAACTCTACGAGGTTTTTATCATCATTTTCCCGTCGTGGAGTAATTTGGAGATCCTGTTTAACTGGTTTATACTCTATCGTAGTTTATTTTATTTTCTCTTAACGTAAAAATTCTGACTCTTAATTTATCCTAATTCTTTCTATCAATATCACAAGGACTTCTCCATTTCTTGATTGATCGATCTATCAATCAGTTCAAATTTGTCACATTCTTTGAAGAAAAAGTTCAAAATTAGAATTAATCCAGGAAACAACTATCTCTGAGGATAGAAAAGAAACCTGGCTAAGATATGTTCTTAATGTTTGGGCATGAATGTACATGTAAAAATTATAGTGTACCAGGCTCATTAAATAAGTTTCCAGACTTTTTTCGTATGGGCACTTTTATTGAAAGTACATACATAAAACTCTAGTCCCCTTCGAAGTAATCACCTCCGGCTGCAATGCACTTGTTGCACCGTTCCAATAACTTCTGGAAGCGTGTCAACGACCTTCGTCACAGCCTCTTTCATCTCCTCAATTGTCTCATAATGACAGCCTCTAAGTTTTTTCCTTGAGCTTAGGGAATAAACAAAAGTCGCAGGGGGCAAGGTCAGGACGACAGGGAGGCCGAGGAGCTGTCTTGATGCCCATCTTGGTCAAATAGTCTGTGACAAGGATGGAGTTCTTGACTGGAATATTGTCCTGCTGGAAATGCCACTGGCCTGATTTGAAGAGTGCTGGCCTTTTCCGAGAGAATCTCTTCCTGAACTTTCTTAAAACCTCAACGTAGTATTCCTTGTTAACTGTCTGTTCAGTGGGAACCCAGTGCATGTAGATCATGCCAGTATTGTCAAAAAAAGGGATCATCAAAAGTTTGTGAGTGGATTTGCTCTGTTTGGCCTTCTTGGGTCTGGGAGAGCCAGCAGGCTTCCTCTGGAAACTCTTGGTCGCTGGGTCATAGTAGATCCAGCTTTCATCGCAGGTCACCAGAGCATCAAGAACTGCGGGATCTGAATTAATCAGCTCGACCATCTCCCTGCTGTCATGACAACGTCTTCCTTTCGGGTCACCATTGGGACAAACTTCGCGCAAATATTCCGCATCTTCAGTTTCTCGCGAATAATTGTGTGTACAGTTCCCACACTGACATCAAACTTTGTACTTATTGTCTCTATAGACATACGACGGTCCTTATCCATGAAATTCTTTATTTGGCCAATCAATTCTGGTCTATTGACTTCCTTACACCTCCCACACCTCTCATCATCCCACACAGACTCCCTGCCTTCCTTGAATCTCTTATGCCTCACAAACATTGATGCTCGATTCATGCAAGATGCTTCAAAAGCAGCCTGAAGCATTCCATACGTTTCTGTGGCATTTTTCTAAGTTGAAAACAGAGTTTTAGTGCATATCATCCAGATTGTATTTTTGAAATTCTCCAGCTGTGATAATCAGGCTTTAGTAGGGTGCATTCTAATTCCTGCTGTAGCTGTTCCTTTGACCTGAAATCATAAAAATTGGCCAGTCATCTCATAAGATGTATAGCAATAACATACTGAATTTTCAAGATTCTACAATTTTAAATGCCTGTATAAAAAAAAAAGTCTGGAAACTTATTGAAGGAACCTCGTATGTGCAAATAATGCGTTTTGTATTAGACATGGACCAAAATCCAAATACTTTATTCACACACGTAGCCTGATGTCTATCTTTTCGCTTCCTTTAATGACGCTTACACATTGTTAGAATGATAATATTGTATCTGTCTCGCAAGGAATCTTCCAACAAACAAAATAGTAACGTCTCCTACACGATTTCAATCACAAAAATTAAATGAACCTGAAAGGAAACTGTGTCATAAGAATAGACAAACCTTTTCACGACAGTGAGCTCGACATAACTATTAAACATTCTGAATAAAATCTAATTCTTTATTAACGATCGCAATGAATATTCCTGAGTTAATCTTATAAAACTAAGTCGATTTGTTTTGATTTAAAAAAACGGTATGTTTAAGATTTTATATTGTCAAACTGATATCTTAATAAATTGTGAATAAAAGTTCAGAAGTTTTTACCTTGAAAATAGGAATAAGCGAATTGATTTCGAATTCTAGTCGAGGATTGTTTGTATTGTTTCTCAAGTAATCACCTAGATAAATCCATGAATATTATTCTGAATGTATTCAGTCCAATCGAATCATATTACTCAATAATGGCAAATAGATCTTATTCAGTTTAGCGATCCTTTCCGGTATATTAGATCGACACCACGAAGTGATTCCCTTTCACCAATAAAATATTATGAGGGGCATGATATTAGACCTTCACTGCTCAGTCAACTATGGCTGCTTACTTGTAATGGGAGTCCGATCAAAGGTTCATCCCAGAAGAATACGTATGTATCACCAAATAAATCATCTTGACTATTAGTATGTTGTAAAGCTCATGATAACACTAACTATGAGGTAGACATTACTGACCGACATGTGCACTACTAAGTAAGTACTTCAGCCCACTGAATTGCCAATACGAACAAATGATCAACCCCGATAGCCCAGACCAATATGGCGCCCCGACCATAGCCAGTCGTCTGAAACAATTCCGTCCAAAATCTTATTTACCAAATGTCTTTTTTGTATACTTCACATTACTCAAGTATGGCTTGAGCTGGGAGCCAACATCTTTACTGTAGTTAACAATAGAGTCTAGAAGCATGATTTGTCATATTGCCTTTAGGAAAAACAAAAAGGTTCAGTCTGTTATTTGATTTACAATGTAACTATAATGCTAAACTATACCCATTTTTATCAGTCAGCTTAACGAAAACAAATCTTTATCTTTTTGTTTAATCATTTGATGTAGACACCTAACGTGGAATTTTCTCGCCAGTAACTAATGGTTTGATGTTTCTTTCTTTATTTTTTTCAATCACTCGAAAATCAAAACTTTTAAAATCATTAACATTTGTTGTACGAGCAATGGTTATCAAATAAGCGTTAACCTATTGGCAGCATTTATTAACTTATTAATCTGAATAAAATATAATTGAAATCTTTCCCGTCAGGAGCGTTTTCAGATCTTACAAAGCGACTGTATGTTTAGAAATGTATAATAACATGATTAAATCGAGTATTATTAAATAGAAATACATTTTGACTTCTTTTCAGCCACATAATCATTAAGTTCACATAAAAATACAGAAAACAAATGTGATGAAAAAAAATTCTTGTTGAAGGAGATCGATGCTTTATGATATATAAAGAAATAAATTCCTTTTGAATATCATTTAATGCAGATAAAAGTGTGTTCGCTTTTAAAATGAAGAATAAATTAAAAAAGTCGACGTTTTTCATCTGAATACAAATTTTAACTCCGACTATAAAATGCACCAATGAAATAACAAAAAAGCAGACTATTTCTAATTTTTATCAACCTAGAACGACATAAATTTCACCAAAAAATGACACTGGAGACTAACTGATTGATATGATTCTAATTTTAATTATTGGCTTATTTATAGCCACCCACAATCCACACGTACATATGTAAATATGCATAAGCACAAATATTCATATCTCTATTCATCAACGAATATACACACAATTACACACACAGAGTATCTTCTATAGATAAATACGCTTTAAATAATTTATATAAAGATGTTTCCTTCTAAATCAAATTTACTTGGATTTTACTCTTTCTAGAGGACCATTATTCAATAAAAACATCATCAAATTAGTAGGTATTAGGCTGTTCGAAAGTTTTCAACATTAGAACTCTGTAGCCAACAATAGAGATGTGTAAGAGTCAAAATTTAACTCACACCATAAATATATATTGACAGAATTTAATTTTTGTTGCTAAGTTTCTTTGTATTTCATTTTTATATAAAGGTAAATGAATAAACTAATAATCTGCTTTCGATCTCTTCGTTTTTAGAATTAAAAGATCGTAATCTGACACAACAAGAAGCAAATTTTATTGCATTTAACATAACGTATATTTTGTGTTATAATTGATAATCGACTGAAAACATATTTCTAATTAAAATAACTATGTATGTGTAATCCATCTAAAATTTTCTTCAGAAAATTAGAAAGGCCGAAACCTAACAAAAAGAATTCAGATGAGAAAGCTGGTTCAGATCAATAAATAAATTATAGAAATTTACTTATTTGTAGAATATCGTCGTAAGAAATGTAAACGGCGCCTGGAGGAGGCTGATAGCATTTCACATTGGGCAGATACTCTTGGTAGGGTATACATCCAACTATTATTCTTCCAGTTATGGGTAAATAGTAGGGCAGACATTGCAAAGAAACCGACCTAAAAGTAAAAGTCTGAATTTAAACCTGTTAAACTCCACTTAAAAATAGTCCTTGCATCGCATCTTGTACGTGCAGAGGCGTTTGGTAAATATACACTTTTTTTATAGAAGTACAAAATAGGCACAGATGATGACAAAAAGTTGATTAAGAGTAGACAAGCGAAATTCACTTTGTTATTCATCTGACATTTCGGTTTTTGTTTATATATATATATATATATATATATATATATATATATATATATATATATATATATATACTGGTCACCTCTGACCATTGTTGCTATTGTTAGTATTTCGTTAACAATTTGACAACAGATAAAAAGAAATCATACGTGTTTCTTTGGATTAAATGCTTTACTGTCTGAATTAACAAAAGCTTCTTATAAGCGGTACTGGTGTCAGTAAATCTCCAAGTCACACCTGGCCACAAGCAAAATTTTCCTCAACTTTTAGCAAATAACATGAAATGCACTATGAGAGATAGAGTAGATAAAACGATAAACTGAAGTAGATGACTGGATAGATACAATAGAATTGACGGATAAGTCGGTATACGGCTTGGTGAGATTCATGTTTATTCAGTTCCGCTTAATCTCGAATAAAACCTTTTTTTTTCAGAAGAAGTAAGAAAGCACTGAAGTCAGTATCAATTGCTTGCCATATAAATTTACTGTATTAAAAAAAACAATTGGGCAGAAAGTTTATAGAACGCATACAGACACATATATAAGGGAAAAGGTGTTATACACTAATATTTAATGTAAGTACATATGCACATATCTCTAAAAATAGAGTTCACTCACACGCGCACACACATACCCATACACACACACACACACACATATGTAAGAAGGTTATGATATAGGGAATATTTTGAAAAAAACAAAATGAATTTTTTTAGATTTTTTTTCCATAAATATAAACTCTTTGTTGTTTTGAAATTGTTTTAAGCAAAAAAAAAATGTATTCTTCTGGCAAAAATATTTGTTTTGTGAAATATACGGAGAGAAATGTTTTAGTAAAAGAATGTTCTCAAAGAGGCTAAACATAGGTTTGTCACCATGTGACTGAGTCGAAATGACCGTCTATGGAACGGAAACACACTGACTCACTTTTCGTGTGCAGCAGTCTATAAAGAAACTAATCCTGACCGTCTTCTAGGACATAAAAAAAAAACACATGACATTAGATTTTCTTGTAAAGGTGCCACTGTAATGAATGCTTCTGATTTCTTACTCCTACGGCAAAATTAACTTTTTACTCAATATTTTGAATGACCCTTGTATATACGGTTTGGTTGGTTTGGTTTCTTTGTTTAATGGTATATCAACTTCCGTATGTTATTTAATGCCAAAGCCATCCTTGAAGAAGAAAAGCAGTGATACTATTCAACTCATAGCCGGGTGGGGAGATAATAAAGCTCAAACTTTTGAAAAGAATATTAATCCTAAAGCGAACGTCATAGCGCGGCTGGAGTTCGAACCCTTGCAAGGGTAGGACGATTGCTCTATATGAGCTTGATGTGCCAGATCTTTTCATCTCCACAACAATCCAAAACTCTTCATCGATTTCGTCAAGTAAATCTTTATTCTTTGTGGAGAAGTATATGATTTCTACAGAAGTCAGTAAGATGGTAGTCTTTAAGTTTCCCAAAATATTTTAGAATATGAGTCTATGGAGAATCTTGTCTCTTCAGGCCAAGACTGTAGACCTGATTCGAAGATGGATAGAACCTATGAATCTTGAACTTTTTCGGGCTATGGTTTAAAGTAGATTCTGATTTTACAGCGAAATAAAGGAGAGCCAGCGTAACATTCTAAACTTGATATCACTCTGGTTTATAAGATGTCTTTGAGGTCTTTTACTAATGCAGCAGAATGTGACAAAAGTGATGGTAATGTTATGCAATCAGGTGGCTTTCTGATATTCTTTTTGTTCGAAAATGTTACAAGTGATTATTGGAATTATGGTTTATTTGTTCACTAATGGTCCAGGTCAAGCCATATCAAAGATTAAAAAATGGCACTTGATACCTTCTTGCTTAATAGTCAGCATTATAAGGTTAGGACCAAGAGTAAGGGGATCAATCAAGCGAAAGGAGTAGCGCCCTCTCCTATACCTTGAAAAGAGAGACTTAGGATGTCCCTTGACTACGGTCGGCCAATCTATATATAGAGAGGAGCAAGTTTTGATTGTAACACTGAAAAAGAGTCAATGATGATGATAAAAATATTACAACTAAAAGTATACGGAATCGTAAAGATAAACATTGGTTTTCAGACGTAATTGTAGTCGTAAGGAAACATGTTCATTAAAAGATGTACGTTTGTCAAGTAATGCTGTGTATAAAGCCAAAATTAGTGTTGAAGAAAGAAAAGATGTCATATCCACAAAATGATCCTTATCAAAATTATTTTCTTACGTAAATTCCTCTCCAATTTGTTCTTTCTCCTGCGCTTTAAATAAATTTATATGACTGATCATTGTGCTTGCTATTTAATGATTTTATCCCCTAAAAATGGTCTCTGTTGGGGCCGAAATTACTTGGGAAACATACGGTACCTTTCTCAATTCTCTCCAAAAGTCAAACGATTTATACGAAGACTTGAACGGATCAAAGATAGAATAGGCAAACACAAAATATAACAATAATCCGTCCAATTTAAACAAACACTTTCCAACATATGTATATACAGATATTGTTAAAAAGTAATCACAAATAGTTGTTTCAAATTTTTCAGTTATTCGAAATTCATGGAATGAAAATTACTAAATCATTCGAGAGAAATAAAAGATTGTATCACGCTATCAACAAGACTCTTTTATTTAATAACCCATGGTTATCTTCTACCATCCACATATGTTATCAACTGAATTACTATGACCTGAAAATCCTTCAAGCAAAACCACTGGGCTGCTATTTTGACCTTATTAAGTCTCATCAAGAGTAATCTGCCCCACTAGAGATCGAACCAGCGACCACAGAATGCAGAGCTGAAACTCTACCACTAAGCTACAGGTCCACATCGCGCACAAACGATGCCAAATCAACTAGTCATTGTAAATGCTCGACCAATTAACCTGATGTGTCTTGTAGTTACATCCATAATCTTTACTGAGGACACGATCACTTCCAGGACAACGTCTTCCCAAGAAGATTGGGGATACGCATCAGAGTAATAGTAACCTCATAGACATGGAAATTGACTACATTATTTTTTTTTATCTTTTAAATGGGGGGATTATATATTACAAATTGAATTAATTTGACAAGAAAATCGGATTTTTCCTCTATCTAAAAAATAAAAAAAAATGTTTCCAGATCTGTAGTTTCTGTTTTAGACTCAATACATACCTTTGCCTTCATCACCATATGTTTTTCCTCTTTTCACTATCAGCAGTTTTTCCCTTGGTAAAATCGATTTCTTAAAAAGTAGTTATATTTTTAATTTCTTTTAAGTAATGACATTAACCAATTTTCCTTAAACAACATCAACTTCGAATATAACTGCCACATTCTGAAATGTCTAGTGCACTTTTTCCACCATTTCTTCCAGTTAATTTCTGTAAACTTCTTTTCTTCAGTAAATTTGCCTTCCGCTTGTTCTTCTCTTATGCTTTGTATAAGTTTATAAGACTTATCATCATATTTGGTATTTCATAATTTGCTCCTCCAATGATGGTCTCTGTTGGGAGCCAACATTACTTGGGAAACATGCGGCATTTTTCTCAATGAATTCCATCCAAAAGTCAAACGATTTATGTGAAGATTTAAACGGATCAAAGATAGAATAGGCAAACACAAAGTATGTCTCCTACGTAATCAAATATGTCTAAAAGAGAAAATTGTGCATGTATATATATATATATATATATATATGTAATTTAAATTAGAATACCTAAAGTTAGTTAAAAAACCAAAAAACAAACGAAAACATCAGTATATTAAGTAAGAAATGAAAGTGTTCAATGCATAAAACCTGAAAAGCAAAAATGATAATATTAAAGAATAAATGAATAAGATTAATAACTCTCGACAAAGTCTGCCAAATATGATTCATCGAAACATCAAACTTGTAGGCAACTAAGTTTATATTACTATTTGAAATGGAGAAAACAAAATCTAAATCACCTGGCAGAATCTAGGTCACGTCATCAAGAAGAAAATCATAAAGTTATTTAAGGAGAAAAGATTCAGCACTGAAACCAAAACTAACATGAAACAAGTGAATTATCAGGATGTCATATTCAATCTGGAAAAGGAAGACCGTCAGCCATATATGTGTCATTTTATATCAACGCTTCGTCAAATCATCCAGCAACTGTTTTTAAACAAGGTTCTCTTTCAGCGAGATATAGATTCCTTGTGCACTCTAGTAATAACAGGGTTCTTGAACTGGCTAAATTAGAATATAAAACGGTTTTAGAGAAAAGCGGATAAAACTGGACTTCCCTTGTTTTCAATGATAATAACAAACAAGAGAGGTTTATTACAATAGTAAAAACCAAACTGGGAAAAGTTTTAAATTTTTTCCCCCTAAAACATGTAGACAGCAAAAGAATTAAAATAAAGATACTGTAAACATTGGTGAGAATTCTCTGGACAGCATGTGCAAAATAAGGCAAGAATATAATCATAAAACGATAAACATAAAAACATAAGGATGAGACAAACTATACATTTATTTGCTTAAAGATGTTGGGTTTTTAGAAATATCACCTGATGATCGGTGTCGTGAAACTCAGAGTTATGGGTTATTCTTTTTTTTTTTTAACTTTTTATTTTTCCAATATTACGGACTCTCACACATACATATGCAAATATACTTAAACACACACGTCAACACACACACACTTACACACACACACATACGTATATATGTATTGCCTCTTACTCCCTATCAATATTTATACTTATGTAGCTATATTTCTTTATGGGTGCTTACATAAATATACACATACGTAATTAATACATTACACACACATGCACACGTACACATACACATGTGTGTGTGAGCGTGCATCAACGTACCCGTTGATTGCTGAAATGTTAACGGATTCAGTGGCAAATGTTCCATGGCGCTTAATTTGTGGCGTGTTCAATGAAATAGTCTCTTTTTTGC
Organism: Sepioteuthis lessoniana; assembly: GCA_963585895.1. Classification (NCBI taxonomy): domain Eukaryota; kingdom Metazoa; phylum Mollusca; class Cephalopoda; order Myopsida; family Loliginidae; genus Sepioteuthis; species Sepioteuthis lessoniana. The sequence continues at coordinate 106,931,694 of OY757920.1, read as the reverse complement.
TGCATATACATTGTCTTAAACCTGTTTTCTCTTGAAAAAGTATCGGCAAAAGACCGTACTACGTTCGATACGCATGTGTTATTCAAATTTATATCTTATATATATATATATATACATATATGAGTTATATGCCCAGATAAGTAAAAAAACTAGTATGATGAAGCCAGAAATGACTAGAGTAAAGATGTTCACATAGACAGTCAAGTTTATATCCACTCAGGGATAAACTTGAATCTGCACATCTGGAAAATGGTCACACACGCACGCACGAAAAGACTGATTAAATTTGTCATTCCAATGTACGTTGTATTTCCTCCCAGTCGTACTGATTCTTTTTTTAAATATATCATTTTGCCTTTTCTAAATTTGTACTCTTAAAGGATATTCTCGGAAAAGTTTTCAGCGAAAACGATGCATCTCCTACAGAAGTTTAATTCTTCTAACTCCCCAACCCGACAGATTCCATCTGTAACTTTTGACACACACCACTACCAATAATTCAATTCCCCCAAAAGCTTCATCACCAAAAACATTACATTGTTAGATAGCACCAACAGCGACAACAGTTTCCATTTTGGCTAACGTGATGAAGTCGAAACGCAACAGTTTGTTTCGCACTGAACAAAATGAAACCTGATAAATTGGTAGAACAAGAAAAAAGAGAAAAATATAAATACGCTCCTCTTTGTCTATGCAGTTCACTTCAGTTTTTTGATCGTTGGATAGCCTCGTTGCTACTAGTTGGTTGAGAAAGAAAATAGCTCTTTTTCCAGGGACTTAGTTGAGTACCATGATTTTTGGTCCCATTCCTCGTAAGCAGTGCAGCGCATTAGCTTGAGCTTTTGCTTTCATTTTTTTTTTTTGTGATGTGCTTAGTTCTCGATTCCATGTCACAATAGTTGCTCAAGCTATTTCGAGCAGTCTAGGTATTTTTTCCTGTAAGAAATATTCAAGTAGTCAAAGGAATAGAGAAATACGACTGCTTAATTAAAACAAAGCATCTTTTGCCAGGAACAATGTGGGATTTCAACCCACTTGTCGGAATATGAAAATGAAGAAACTCATTCTAATGCAGAAACAGCGGGAATTGATATGCTTCATCATTCACTTATTGATATATATTTATATGTGTGTGTGTGTGTGTGTGTGTGTGTGTGTGTGTGTGTGTGTGTGTGTGTGTGTGTGTGTAACGCAAATGTGTGTTGAATTTGAGGATAGTGATCAATCATTTCATGTGATGATATTCAGTCTCGATGAATATTTCCATCATCTTTGATAATTATTACATTATCAAAACAATATTATTTGCTCTTTTTGCGTATGAAGTTCGTAGTATAGGCAACATCAATTACAAATCTCGACACATCTTTACGAACATAATTTTGATTTGAAATTCCACTGTATAATAATTGATCAATATGATTAATATTCAACATATTTAAGTGTATAGATAAAAAAGATTATAAGAATACAAAAATAAAACAAGCATTTTTTTCTCATTAGATTTTGGGTGATCGATGTGTAGAGACAGAGATAAATAGATGGGAATAGATAACTCGGTCGATTGATTAAAATTGACATTTTCTTGACAAGGAAGTAAACGTGTAAAGTAAATGATAAACAAGAATGTCGTCCAATTTGGAACTGTTTTTATGGGTGTCCTCCTTACCATCGGCAATTCAATTTTAATTTGGGTCAAAGAATTTATTTTAATTTTAGGTTATCGGCCTGCCTAATAGGATCACGGTTTGATTTCAGATAGGAACCTTGTCCAAGTTTCTGGAATAACATCAGAAGAAAATTAAAAGTTTTAGCAAGAATTTTTAAGACGCTGCCTTGTTTCAACTATTCATTGATTCTTTCAGATTGTTTTGTAGCATTTAGCACATTGTTTCGTTTGCTCTATTCACAGGCAATTCTAAAATGTCTGTTGTATTGTACAAACTCTTTACTATCTTTCATGTTTGTCGTCCATCTTTAAAAATGTTGATTTGTTCATTGCATCTCCACTGACCATGTGAAACTTGAACTTTCTGGGAAACAAATGAATTTTACCTGCCTCTATATCTGGTCTTATGGTCTTATGGCGTGACGGTTATCGTCACGGGAAGTGGACACGGCTGAGTTCAAATCCTGAAAGAGCTAGTTTTGCATTTCAAATAATGCGAATGCCTTATAGCTATGGATGAAGAGTAGAGCAAACTTGGTTCTTTAACCTTGGAATGACAACCGGTCTAGGAGAAAGAAAACTTTGATTTCAAACCAGTTGTAGACCTGGAGAAGCTACTCAAGGTGATTTTGACCCATAACATACTTCATAAGTATCGTCCCCACGACAAAACTAGATTACGGGATATAACTTCGTTTTTCTTTTATATGTAATCTGGTAGGATATTTAAATGTTTGATAACAAACTTCTGACAAAAAAGTATGATGGTGGATAGTATTTTAAGCAGTTTTTCTTCTTTAAGAAAAATTCGATGAACAGTGACGAGAAAACACTGAAATGGAAAAATCGGAACTTTATTTTTTAAAAATACAAAATGGGCACGTAATAGATTGTAATGCAATTTCAAAGCTTATCGAGTTAATTTAGAGATTAAATGTAAATCAAATCAAATAATCGAGAAATACATTCGAATTTTTAAAATAGATTTTTAATTTAACTTTTTTAAATTGATAATAAAATATCAGTGATCAGTGTTAACATAAAAATAAAAGAAAACCAGCCCGTCACTTCATGTACAGAAACTATAAAAACATCACTAAACGAGCTTAAAATGAGTAAAAATAATTTGATTTTTATACGGTTTTATTCTAACATATGTTATCTCATATATGCAAAATACAAAAGGTGTTTATTGTCTACATTCTTGAAAAAACGTACGTTGACATTTTTCAGAATATTTTTTGCAAAATATTTTCAAAATCCAGTAAAGTAATCATTAGATTATTTTCATCCTATTTTTATAAATACTACATTAGGTTTTGAAAAAGTAAATACAGTTTTTTGTCTGCAGTCATAAAATCACTGCAAAAATCACAAAACCCATGATCACTGAAGGAGTTGCTTAAATGAAAAAAAAATAATTGGGTGAGTCAAATGTTTTACAATATTTTGGTAGTACGTACTAGTTTAATGTTTTTATATCAAAGCAGTTCAATCTGTGGTACATACTCTTGTTAGTAGTATCGTGATAATTGGTGTAGTGACACTTGGAGTGTGATTTAAAGAGCGCTCAAATGAATATGCAACTTAGAATAATTCGATAACTTATGCTATATGATTTCGAACTGGCCCATCCCTGCGCGAAAGCAACCAAAAATAATTGTTGTGCGAAATTTGAGGACGCAGTTGATCACAATATAGGTATGATAATAACTTGAAGACCTTTTAACATGTTGATGCAGATACAGAAGTTGGATACAGGGAACAAAAAAATAACAGAAGATACACTTGATACCAAAAGTAAACAGGGTGCTGGTTTTCCAAGCAGAAATGCCACATAAATTACGTGGGTAGCATGCTAGAAAAAAGCGTGTCCATACTCATCATGTAAACAGCAATTTGAAGATGTGACGAGGAGAATTTACATGGGCGTCCGGGATATTATATAACCGGGAACGTTTCAACCTGACCAGAATTAAGATGAAAGCGGTTCACAGAAAATCTCTACCGTCGGTCCCTGTGTGTGTATCTCGGCTGTCTTCGGCCCTCTGTGCTATAGCCACCCGTATATTTTGGTTTATAAAAAGAAAAGAAAAGAAAAGAAACTGATTATATTTTTATACATCGGTGTTGTTGTCTTTCTCTGCTATACAACTCAGGAAGCAGTTCTTTCAAGTAACTCAACCATCTGGCAAAGGTCAGGTTGGTCAAAGACCGTAAATTTCGTGGTTGTCCGCCAAGCCATAGAGGTAAGTACAGCAAGTAGCACTTGGAGAGTATCAGGCGAGCTAGTGAGACTCGTTATCTTCATATCCACAGCAAAATCATCTGAGCTGCCGAGTTGTTCTACATATTACCCAAATATTTCAAAAATGTGGACTCAACCAACGACTGTAGAGTAAATACGACTTTTATAGCTAATCTTTTTTTATTAGAGTATTATTTATACAAATATTACTTAATTACGATAAATTATGACTTTATCTGTGTTTGTCTGAAAAAATTGTGTTTTTTACATAACCGTGTGACTTGGCTTCCGATTATACATCATTCATGGCAAAAATTAAGTAATTTTGGATGATGATAATAATTAGCAAAATAAAATTTTCCTTTTTAAATTTCTTAGCATTAGAATTCTGCTGTACGGAGACCAACGTGGCCATGTCAGTCGCATCAGTGTCCTCTCAGAGCTATTCCCGATCACCAACGGAGTGAAGCAGGGTTGCGTATTGGCACCAATTCTTTTCACTATCGTCTTCGGCATAATACTGAGACCACGAAAGATCTTGATAATGAAGACAGTGTCGACATCAGATGCCCTCTTGATGACAGCCTGTTCAATATCCGACGATTACAGGCCCACTTGAAGACACTGGAGCGACTGATTTGAGATATTAGCTTTGCCGACGATGCTGCTCTTGTTGCTCCCACAAAAAATCTTTGCAGCGCGTCACTTCCTGCTTTACCGAGGCTGCCCAGCTCTTTGAGAGAGAAATCAGTTTAAAGAAAACTGCGGCACTCCACCGGCCTGCGTCTCGAGAAGAGTACTGCCCTATCCACATTAAGATTGGCGTGTCTGAGTTGAAGATGGTTAATCGATCTACCTACTTGGAGTACCCCATCACGTTAAGATAAACAAAAAAAGTGGACAACCGGCTGGCAAAGATAAGCAGTGTATTTGGCCGACTATATAAACGCGAATGGTACAACAAATACCTGTAGAAGGGCACAGAGATCAGCGTTTATCGATCCATCGATCTTGCTACCCTCCAGTATGGCTCAGCATTATGGATCACTTACCGGCACCACATACGAATACTCGAACGGATCCACCAGCAAAGCCTATGCATCATCCTTAACATCGACTGGAGTGACCTTTTTACCAATATTAATGTCCCCGAAAAGGTAAAGATCACTAACATGGAAGCCATGCTATAGAATTCTCAGCTACGTTGGGCTGTTCACGTTCTTAAGATGAGAAATCACTGGTTGGCCAGGATCGTATTGTATGTCAAGCTCTCCGCTGGCTATCCCAACGTGTGGCAACAAAGTAGCGATTCAAGAACTGCTTTTTCATATTTATTTTACAAATCATGATGAAATCAAAGCAGACTAAATCTAAAACATATGATTTTCACGAGTAACGTTCGAATTTTTCGATAAAATCAAAGCTACAAAGCTTTCAATTGCTGTAATGTGTTTTAAAGTATATAGACCGAATTTACTATACAAAACTTATGGTCTCCTAAAGTCAATTAAAAACATAACGTGCGATCATTATATATATATATCATCATCATTATGTCATGCCGCTAGCACGGATATCCCTGACCCTCTCTCGCCACTTCTCCCTATCGTTTATCGCCTCTGGCAGGTCTTCAGGGCTACATCCCGGATCCTCGCATAGATGCTGTATGTATGTTCGAGCTGGTCGTCCTGCTTTTGCTCGGTCATATGTGATGGTCAATAAGAGTACATCACTTATGAGCTCGTCCCTGCTTTTCCAGCAGTGTCCTGCATGTCTTGTTCGTGTAACTTGGATAGTTTTCGTGATGGTAGGCAAGTGGCCGTATAGTTAGTGCCTTGTGGGGTGTTGCCGCCAGGACTTGTTCAATATTGCTCGCAGCATTCTTCTGTAATTGCCGTCTACCTTCTTCTCCAGCTGTTTTGTTAGCGTCCAAGTAGTGCATCCATACAGCAGTATCAAGATGGCCGCTGCCTGGAAGAAACTGCGATTCATTTTATCGGTCAGATCTGATTTCCATATGATCGATAGCTTATCGATAGCAGTCCATGCCTTCGTTAGCCGTGTGTCGATGTCTTTTTCGGTTGATGAGACACTGCTTCCTAGGTATGTGAATTTGTCAACCGGTTTCAGAGAGGTTCCCTCAAGTGTGAAAATGTCGCCTGTTTGATTAAAACACATATATTCAGTTTTGTGTGCATTGACATGGAGTCCAATGCCTGTGGCGGCTCGTTCCAAACTATGCAGTAGTGTTTCGGCTTGGTTGGGCGTATTTGCCAGTATCGCTATGTCATCGGCGTAGTCGGTGTCGGAAATTGTTTTTGTTGGGTACCTTCTGCTTCTTTTCTTTGTCAGTTCTGATTTTATCAATCGATGTTCTAAGCACGTAGTCTAGACAGATGATAAAGATGTACTGCGTTGCATTCCGAAACACAACGTGCTAGTCATTGGTGGAGATATGAATGCACAAATCGGGAAAAACGGAAATAACAAATACAGCCTACACAACACGTCAAATAGGAATGGACAACATCTAACAGATTTCATTATAGAAAATAGATTAACATGCCTCAATACAAACTATCAAAAAAGGAAGGGAAAATTATGGACCTACACACACGCGAACAGTAGTAAAGGACAGATAGACTACGTCTTTATAAACAAGAAATGGAAAAATAGCGCAGTGAATTGCGAGTCATACACCTCTTTCGAGGGTGTGTCCTCCAATCACTGGATAGTCACGGCAAAAAATACGATAAGCCTACGAAAAAACACCACACGAACAGCGACCACCAAACACTACATGTAAATCTTGTCTCCTTCGAAGTAATGAACTTATAGTACCGTTCCAACAACCTCTGGAAGGCACCATGGAAGTCCTCTTGTGTGAGCGTGTCAATGACCTTCGTCACAGCCTCTTTCATCTCCTCAATTGTCTCATAACGACAGCCTGTGAACTTAGGGAATAACCAAAAGTCACAAGGAGCAAAGTCTGGGCTATAGAGAGGCTGGGAAACTGTCTTGATGCCCATCTTGGTCAAATAGTCTGTGACAAGGATGGAGTTGTGTACTGGTGTATTGTCCTGGTGGAAATGCCACTGACACGATTTGAAGAGTGCTGGCCTCTTCCAACGGAATCTCTTACTGAACTCCCTTAAAACCTCAACATAGTAACCCTAACTCTAACCCTTTGGCCAATCAACTGTGGTGTATTGACTTCCTTACTCCTCCCACACCTCTTATCATCCCTCGCAGACCCCGTGCCTTCCTTGAATTTCTTATGCCATTCAACAACTGATGCTCGATTCATGCAAGATGGTCGAAAAGCAGTCTGAAGCATTCCATACATTTCTGTGACATTTTTTCCAAGTTTGAAACAGAATTTTATTGTATATCGTTCTTCTAAAATGTCCTCACGTCCAGATTGCATTTTTGAAGTTCACCAGCTGTGACAATCAGGCTTCAGTAGGGTGTATTCCAATTGCTGCTGTAGCTGTTCATTTGAACCTGAAATCATAAAAATTGATCAGTCATCTCATAAGATGTTTAGCAATAACATATTGAATTTTTAAGAGTCTACGATGTACACAAACAATATTACTTTTCTGTGTTTCTCCAAGGTACTTCTTTTTAGGATCAGATTACAGTTTCTGTTACCCTGAACATATTGAATATATTTCAAAGAAGCATTATTACAATAAAACAAACTAAAATTATGAAAATAATCTATAACATATTCTAAAAGTTAGTATGGAGACTGAATCTGTATTTACCAAAGGGGAAATAAACAATGAATGAAACGCTAAATTCTTTTATAATAGGTCAATTGACGTTCATTTCACTTATTTCACCATATTTTTTAATGTTCGAAAACTTTTCAATGATACAATGAGAATTTGTGTCGGCGAATTTTTTTATATCCTCCAGTTCATCCACTCCTACCCTTGAGATAAATTTTCAGTTTAGGAAATAAGGAAAAGTTTCCTTGCATTAGATCTGCTATGTATGGTGGGGTCGGGGAACTACACTTGCTTAATTCTATGTTTTTGCCAAAAACTATTTTCAAAAAGTAGAGAGACTGGCCGAATTTTTTTCCAAATTGGCACTGACAAATGTAGATTATCAAACATCATAATTTTATTACATGAGTGGTCCTGCTGTGCTGAAGTAATTGTTTATGTGTAAAGTAAAATATAAAATGTATTTTACTTTTTGATAACAACATATACATCTGATGTTTCTTATTCTGTATTTGTTTTGAATGAAATATTCGCTGTCATATCCTTTGAAATAAGATTTGTTTCCATCTGAATATCTTATGTCTTGTAATTTGTTTTTAAATAACCTTTCTATTTCAATGGCTACAGATTCTGCTATCTTATCATGTGCAAAAGTAATAGAGGTATTTTGATATTAGTTTTTATATTAATCAGAGTGCACTGATACTGCAATCTGATATTCGGCAGAAGTGCCGATCTATACGTCACAGTACCGTGATGTCTTATAGCAAATATTACCACTGGCAAAAGTTATTGAATAGGAACACTTAGAGGCTGTTCTCCAAATATTTTCAGAAGTATATAAACTAATTGCAGACGAACAAAATATTTATCTAAAAGCCGACTTCATAATTTATACCTTAAGAAACTAGATCAAATTATTTCAATTCAAAAAATAATTTCCTCTAGCCATGCGAAGACAAATAGAATAGAATAACTCAATATTTGGGAAAAAAATTATGGAATTCATTGACAAAAAAATTAGGATTGATATTTTGTTGCCTCTCCTCGAACTTTTATAACAACCTTTATTCTTTTAGGATTATTCTAATTGAAAGCAACTTTATCAATGTTGTTCCACCTTTCCCGAATTGCAGTTGATTGATCTCCTTAGTTCTTCAATCCACCACAGATTTGCAATTAGATTTAGATTCTGACTGTTCTTTGGTCAGACCATTGATCTTATATGCCTTTCCAGAAGAAAAATAGTAACAAATTATCCTCCTGAAAAATGAATTTATTATCACCTTACGAATTCGATCGAATGAGAAAATTTTCAAGAACTTCAATTCATATTGTTGCATTGATTATTGCAGTAATCATTTGCATCTTCCTTGAAATTTCATGCAACTCCATATTATTAAATTACATTGCAACACTATATCATGTAATCACATGCTACTCTATAGATAATTACATGCAACTCCATATTATAAAATTACACGCAACTCCTTGTTATGAATAATTCGGGGAAATTTACTTGTTTTCTACTGTCAGTAATCTTTATGGGTATGATTTCATTTCAATGACATCAGACAAAAAATCCAGCATTATAACCATGCCTAATGCAGATTTATAATTGAGTAACACTGTAATATAATTAAGGATGGTAATTGATTATATTAGTTTCATTTGTAGAAATGAATTGAGAGCAAAAGTCCTTGAGTCTAAGAGTAAGTCGTATGCGAAAGGTCAAATAGTGCACGTGTCTCAGGATTGTGTTGACAGGGTTTTTTAATATCTGTGGCAGACAAGATGTTAAAAATAAACACATTGAACGCAATGATAGCTGGTTTATGGAACCTTTTTTACTAACACGTGTTCTTATCATCATTAGTTAAGGAGATAATAATTATTTTGTATAAGCATAATAATCTTCGCGGTCAGTGGAGTTAATAGAGTCGAATCTGACATGGAAAGGGTCGAAGTTGTGTTGGGGAGATTTGGGTCCAGAGACAACTGCCCTCTAGCGGGGAAGGGATTGGTCGGAAGAAAAAAGCGAAGTCTGATTTTTTTATATCGTTCGTTTCTCACAAATGGAACTTTTTGCGTTTCCAGTAACATGACTTAATACTCCTACTCTATCTTTCTCTCTCGTTTTGCTGACGACTGATTTAAAATGTTTGTCAGAATATAAACTTTTGTGTTCGGAACAACTAGATATGCCTTATATCAGGAAAATTTAACCCCTATTGATATCAAATATAGTGCCGTGTCGGTGAGGTAACGTTACATCACTTGTATTCAATGTTCCACATGCCATGGTTTCTCTGTTATTTTCTCTGTCTGAGAGTCACTACTGTTTTTTTTTTTCTTTTTGGCTTTTCTGAATGTAAATCCTATTTCATTCTGCCGATTTCTAACAGTTCTGTCACAAACATTGTTTTCTGTTTCGACCAATTTGTTTTTCATTTTGTTTTTTTCTTTTTAAGACATATTGTTTTGAGTTTTCTATCCCAATGATTTGATGTAGTTCATGTTCAACGAGGAGGTTTTCTTTTATTAACCACTCTCTTTTATATTTCCACTAATTACTAAACGCAGATAACAGGGAACAACCAAACCCTTTCACCGCACTTCACTTTCTTAAATCAGTTATACGATCCTTTCTATTGTTTCAATAGTCAATTATTTTGTTAGAAGTACATTTTCTTTCAATTTGGTATGGTTAACTGCTTACTGAGATCTTTTTACTGTTGACCGATTTGCATATAAAGCCTTCTGCTAGTGTTATATAGTCATCTACAGCATCATGCAGCATCATAACGACACAATAATAGACAGACGCACGATGATAAAGACGCAGTAATAAACGACGCACACAGAAAGACGCAGGAAGACTCCTTTATAAAATATTTTCCTCTCACTTTATTTGTAAGTTTCGAAAGGGTTGTTCAAAGTTTGCGTGTGAGAGGGAGCTGAAGACCGAACATAAGTGAAATATTTTGACCCCAAAGTTATGGCCGTCAGCGTTGTTTCTTTCTCTCACTCCATGGCTGCTCAAGCGGAGCGTTGGAGTCCACTCTCCTGGCTGCTGGCTTTCCCTACTACATATCGTCCTTCTCCGTCTGCAACCGTACTGCTTGTCCTCAACTCTACTCGCCTGTATTCGACTGTCCTCAATTCGTCGGCCTTATATTACCTTCTAACTCCCACGCGGTGATATGGACACGCCTCCGCAACTTCTTCCGATATCTAGCGACCGGGATGTGTCACTTCCGCTTTCTTTGGAATGGCCTGTGTGATCGTTATCGAGCGGAAATAACTGTCATGCAGTTCAAAAGTCACTCTCTTCCGGTGCGTCAGTCTATGAGAGTATAATGGGATTTTTTTTTACCTCGTCCCATTTCATCAGCCAATTTCCGCCCACGCGATTTCCTCTAATAACTGCCACTAGAATGTGTCACTTCCTTCCGGTGCATCACCTTGAATGGCATTTTTGGTCTGGTCAAAAGGTCAAAACATAAAGATAGTATTTGCTTTAGGAATGAAAATTACAAGATCATTCCATATTTTTTTTCCCGTATGTTGGGATATTTCATAATTACATCGGCAAAAATTAAACCATGAATTAAGATGATTTAGATAATTCAATATATTTTGTTTAAAGTATTTTTTATGAATCCAGAAATTTCAGCTATTAAATAAAAAAAATGTTTTGCATGCTATCTTTTATTTTCTTTTTTATTGTAAGATAAAGAAAAAACTAAGTGAACATCACCAAAGTGTGCGAATTACATAATCTTTACCAGCGGTAATTTGTATATATATATATATATATATATATATATATATATGTGTGTGTGTGTGTGTTAATTTATATAAATGTAAAGCAAATTACCAATTTAAATAAAAAGTACATTTATCATTCTTAAATCTTTTGTTTCTTATTTTCTCGTGACTCAATTCTTTGACAAACGTGTATCTTAAAAATAAAGTGACTGATGCCAACACGTTTTTCTTTTTCCTAGCAAAGCAAACAGTTTATGTGTTTCTTGGTGAACACGAAACTAAGTGATTCATTGTTTGACGACGATGATACAAATCGTGACATTTTATCCAATTAAAACAACTTTGGTATCCAAGATTAGTGAGTCGATATATTAATTTTTTTTTATATATACTGCGCTTCGATTTTGAAAATGTCTATATTCAAAAGCTTAGAGTATAATTGTTTTCGTTGTGGTTTTCCACGCATTTGTTTAAAAATATTTTAAAATTCAAAGGATGTTGTGTACTTGGTGTTTGACATGATGCCTGATCGATGCCTTTAAAATGCGTAGACTTCATAGCCATAATGTTCCTTCTTCCCCACATAATCATTAATGATTCACAATTAAATATATCAAATTTCTTATTTCAGAATGTCTTTTTCCATTTAAAATATCTCATCTCAATACATTCTCTAAAATATATCAACTCTAGGGATTATTGTAAGTAGATCCCCATCAAAAACGAGAAGATGAGATGCATCCAAATTTTTCAAAAAAGGTTCGTTTACACAGAGGCCTATGTAAACAGATCACCAGACTCAATTTCTAATTTACTAACTAATCAGTAACCCAGATTCCAATATCTATAATAAAAAAAAAAGATATAATTCTTGAACCTAACAATCCAGTCATGATACAAATATGAGGCATATGCTCACTTCAGGCCACTGATCCGCCGAAAGAAGTCATAATTCAGGCTATTATACCGCAAATAACAAAACAAAATGAACAAAACACCTTTTCGTTAATTGTAGAAGACGCCTCTTTTTACCACGAACTCCTACACTTCATAATGGATGAAATGAAGGTAATAGGTTTTACACTTGCTATGGTAGTCTTAAACACCTCTCGAACTTGATCTCCATAACAACAAACATTTTTTATTATCTACTAATGAAAATAGGGTCCTCATACGTTGTAAAAAGTTTAACATTTTAAATTGGTATGTGTGCTTTATGATAATAATAATTTTATTAATTTATTAGCTTTTGATTTTATGTCTGGGTCAAAACAAGAAAAATGAGGGGACATTTGAATGTCTTAACTTGAAGATCTTGAAAAGAAAACAATCTGGTCTTTAACTGAATGTATTTAGATAACGACTTGCTGCCTTAGTACACAATATATATATATAAATATATATGTGTGTGTGTGTGTGTGTGTGTGTGTGTGTGTGTGTGTGTGTGTGTGTGTGTGTGTTTCTTGAAGGGGAGAAACAGATAACTTATTCGTCTCTCAGTCCGAATGTTGAGAAGCAACACTTAGATCCCAAACAGATGTAATGCAAGAATTTGATCCAAGGTAGAATGTACAAATCCTACGCTGATCATGGGCAGAGGGGTCAATCATCACTCTAATTCCATCCTTTTGACGATATTTTATACAAATAATATTGAAGAGGAACTAAAGGTGTGCCGAATTATTAACCTCAGTTCACAACTTTGATGGTTTTTAAATTGTAGTACAAGTTTTACGAACTTGAGGAAAAATGATTAGTAATTTCTAAATTACTGAACTTAATTAAAACAAGGCGGGGTGATTATAACAATTTTATCTTCGATTTTTCCCAATTTCGAGCGTAATTGTTTATTCCAAAATGTATTAAAATCAATTAATGAGAAACTTTAATCCATTATTAATTACTTTTAAAGAAAGTGCAAATTTATCAATAACTATATGACTATGCTGAGTTTTGTGTGTGTGTGTGTGTGTGTGTGTGTGTTCCAGCCTAACGTAAAGTCTCACTGACCCAATTTTTGCATTGCTACTGAATTGACCGCAGACGCTAATAGAGATTATATGTGGTTGATCTCCAAAGTTATTTGCGGTTACTGTTGATCATCAGATAGGCAAAACGAAGACAGAGTAATTATTTAGTCAAATCACGTTCATATTTGTCTTCACAGAATGTTGATGAAATATGTGTTTTCATTAAAACATTTTTCTCTTATCTTTTTGAGAATCGCCTTGTACCTCGGTTAATAATTGATTCATCTTGCCGACCGGTTTATTTTAATTCTCCCATATTGTATCACCCATGAATACAATCTTAACAATTTTTTTTAATAAAAGATTAACTTTTTCCTAAATCAAATATACCACAATTTTATTTTTTCTTATGAAACATTATACCATAAAACTGGACATGGATCATCATCATCATCATCAAGTCGTGCCAGCAGCACGGAATTTCCTGACACTCACTCGCCATTAATCCCTATTATCCATCGCTCCTGACAAGTCTTCAAGATTGCATCTTGTGTTCGCACAGAGCTGATTTAAGTAAGTCTTTCCTTGTTAGCCAACACTGTCATGTCCGTGAGCAGGAGTTCATTAGAAAACAACACTTATAAGTTCGTCTTTGCTTCTCCAATTGTGCCCCTCATGTCTTGTTCGTCTTAATTGAATGATTTGTGAATTGAGAAGTAAGCGGCCGTACAGTTGCTGTTTTGTGTAGTGTTACTTCTAAGATGTGTGCAAAGCCACGTGCAACATTAGTATGTAGTTCCCATCTCGCTTTTTTTCAATTCGTTTCGTTAGCGAATATGTGGTGATTCTAGAGAATAGGATGGATACAGTTACATCTAGGAAGAAATCCTGTTATATTTGATGGAAGAGATCAAACTTCCATATTATCTGTCAATAGCAATCTGTTTTCGCAAGGCGTATGTTGATATTACTTTCAGTAGGTGAGATATTGCTGCCAAGGTATGTGAACTGGTTTTCTAATTTTAAAGGCTTGACATAATGAGAGGAGATGGGACCTTTTTGTTGAAAACATATAGATATTGATTAATTTGCATTCACAAAGAGACCAATGCTTTCCGTTCCTTGTTTAAGGCTACGCAGTAGGGATTCTACTCAAGCTTTTGTATTTGCAAGAAGCGCTTAATCGTCTACGTAGTTTTCAACAGTCAGAGTTTCAGTATGATATCGTCTGCTTCTTGCCTATTTTTAATGTGAAACCATTTTCTTTTATTAGATCTGTTGACGTTTGAAGTAGTCTCGGCAGAGTATAAACAAATCTGGTGTTAATGTATCTCCCTGCAAGACTTCTGCATTTATGTTGAAGATGTCGGTGTCACTATCAGGTGAGCGAACTGTGTTTTTATAAAGCATCATTATAGTGGTAGCAGTTTCTTTGGGAAGACCAAATGCAAATAGCATTTGTTCCGTCTTTCCTTTATGTATGAGATCTACAAAGACTTGTGTTGTCACGAGATACTTTGCTAGTTCTGCTCGATGATTCGACGGACTGTCAGAATTTGTCAGGTTGTGAAACGATTCTCTCAAAAAGCCGTTCTGATTTTTTCTAAGAATTTGCTCGATTTCGGATCGGATACGATTGAGATGCATGGCATTATAAACCTTAACAGCTATATATGTTATGTCTACGAGGTTCTTAGTGATCCCGAGCTCACCATTCTCTCGTCCATTTTTCGATTGGTTTTTTTTTGTTCATATACTGCGTTGCATAGACGGAAGTATGTCATCAAATTTTCTTGCTTTCCAAAATTCAAATGTTATTTCGCCAATGGCTGCAAGTTTTCTGCTTTTAATTTTTTTTAGTGTTGCGTGAAATTCTTCATCCGTAAACTCTCATCGTTTGACGACTAGTTGGCCATTAATAATTTTTCCATATTAATTTTTTTTTTGAAGGTGACCGTGGTGTAATTGTTATCGTCGTAGGAAATGAATACGGCGACACGAGTTCAAATCCTGGACCTGACTGATTGCATTTCACATAGCACTAATACCCTTGGGAAAGGTATGAATCCAATTATTCTCCTTCCAGCTATGGGTAAATAGTAGGACAGACTAGGTTCTTCAGCCTTGGTTAGGCAACTAGTCTAGGAGAAGGAAAACTCTGAATTAAATCCTGTTAAACTCCGCTTAAAAATTGACTTTGTGTCATATCCTGCCCGAGCGGAGGGGTTGGTAAATAGGATATTGATTTTTAGCTGGGTTCACGAACAGGATCTTGAAATTTTCTTTCCACTTCAAAAATTTTCTTTTTTGGCTTGCAGCTTTTAAATTTACGCTTGATGTGCTCTTCCTTCTGCCCACTTCATTAACTGTCTGCCATGCTATTCATGATTGTGTGTCTTTCTGATTTTTGATCTGACCTTGAATGTATTCTAATTACTCTTTTTGGTATGTGTTGGTTAGTCCTTTCTCGGCCTTCCTAAGTTCCTGTACGGTAGCATTTTTTTGGGTTCTTTTATTTAGTAAATATGCTTTTCTTGATTTATGTTATTTTGTCCAAACTGCTACTGATTCTTATGGAACTCTGCTTTTGGCCCTTGGTTTGGTTGCAATACATTTTGATGCTGGTTCCAAATTGGCAGTAACAAAGCTTTTATATATCTCATTCAGAATTTGTCTTTCATATATGCCCTGAAGAATATTTTCTAGCAGTTACCTTTTATTTATTGCTAATATCTCTATTAGTAAGTGAGGACCAGTCGTAATCTATGGTTTGACACTGACACTTGTTTCTACGTAGATTTAAG
Organism: Sepioteuthis lessoniana; assembly: GCA_963585895.1. NCBI lineage: Eukaryota > Metazoa > Mollusca > Cephalopoda > Myopsida > Loliginidae > Sepioteuthis > Sepioteuthis lessoniana. Next base: position 106,915,495 of record OY757920.1, on the reverse strand, counting down.
CGTATCTTTGCCGTGACGATTTTGTGATCGGAAAATACTCCTTGAAATAAAGAACTACTGTTCTTCTAGGAGAATGGCTTTGGCATTAAATAACCTACAAAGAGTTGATATGCCATTAACCAAAGAAACCAAACCATTGATATAAAGAGTATGCCTCGCAGTTTTGAGTTCTATTCAATTTTGTTTATGAGAATATAATCTAGCTGTGCTATAAAATTATTTGGGTAGATGTAGGTCCATAGTCTTACTTCCCTTTTTGGAATTTAGTGTTAGGCATACAAAACTGTTCTTGAGTGAAAACCTGTTAGATATTTGCGATTTCTACTTGGCAGGTTGTATGAGCCAAATTTAATATTTTCATCTTTGCCTATTGTGTATTTATGTCTCTATTGATGATTACTAAGTTATTTTTGGAAATGTGTCTCGCAAGGGAAGATAGAAAGTGCTGATATGCGTTTCACCACTGGCATTGCTGAGACTGTAGCAAGGAACCATTGTTGGGCAAGTGTTGTCATTAAATGTAGCACACATAATTCTCGTTTGGGTTTTCTCTGTGGTATTTAGTGATTAAAGACATGACGAATGAGGAACATTCCCACACCTTCTATGGTGACATTGACTGAGTTTTTCCATGCAGATGCCGCGACAAATGTCCATCCATTACCGGTATCATGATATTTTTAGATTAATATCTATGTTCTTGTACGCATATAATGTCAATATTGTCCTCGACGACAGATCATATAAGCTCAAGGAACTGGTTTATTCTACCAAACTCTATAGTACTGAAACTCAGAAACCTAATTATGACTATGTAGCATTACAAATATATATATATATATATATATATATATATATATATGCAATATTGGTTATAATTTATTTTAATAAATTTTTGACAGAAATCATACACTATCAACTCCATTTGTATTACTTTGTGAAAATAAAAATATAATTATACAGGAGGGATCAAAGTTTACAAAAGTGATACAGCCTCCATAATCATTGTTATCTTGCCCCAGTTTGTCACTGGATAACAGATTCTTAGGAATTGGTGTATCATTTAGCAATGGAAACCATGGGATGCAGCTGTGGGGATATGAAACAAGGTAGATGAATTCAAAAGTTGGGTGTTCTTCACCCAATACTGCGCTGAAGAATCTTATTGTTCAACATCAAATAGAATCAAATAGTTTATTCAGGAAAAAACAGCTATTTATCTATAATGGCGTCTGTTGATGAAAAATAAACACCTACCGAATATGGTCACTTTGTCTCTAATTCAAACAATACATACAAAACCCAATTGCCCTTAACACGGGTAAACAAAAGGTGCGTTCAGTAAAACTTTATGCTTTGGCACCGGTGTTCGAAAAACCAGCTACGACGATCAATCGTACGTAAGTTAGATGCAAAAGCATTGTCAATATTGTGGCTTTTAACGTTACATAATCAAGACTAATAAGTCTACTCCTTGAGCTTACAGTGTCTATAACCGAGCAGAATACATATATCAAAAGAGAACCGTAACATAGTCATTACCATCAAGAGGTATAAGTAAATTACCATGATCCAAATGATAGATGAACATTTGTGTCGGCATCTGCGTGAAGAAGCTCCATAGGTGCAACCATTGTGAGAGTAGGAATACTTTTTTAGTCCTCGTGCCTAAATAACATAGACAGAATCTAACCGAAAATGATGTCAATTATATTTAATGGCAACACCTGCCGAACAATCATCTCTTGATACAGTCCCATCAATATAAGTGACGGAAAGTATATCACCACTTTCGATAATGAGTTATCTTTCCTTGTCTAAATCATTCCCAAGTATTGTGTTTTGATCATCGATATACTCATGAATATTCATGGAGGCAAAGATGGAAGTAAAAAATGTTGCTTACACAATTCGTCAAAGATAAATGGCAAATAACTACCATAATTTTCTCTTGAGAATAGGCATTTTTTCCTAAATACTAAATTATAAAAAAGGAAGGAAAATCTATAGATATACGCCAATCCAAATAACTCAAAGAAAATAGATTTTATGGATAAGAAGTGGATAAATAGAGCTTTAAACTGTGAGGTATACTTCTCTTTCGATGGTGTATCTTTCGATCATCGAGTCGTTTCAGCAAATATCCACCTGAACCTTCACAAAAATAAGAAACAAACAGATAAAGTTTTAAAATGTGACTGGTTTTCACTTCCCATTAGTGATATAAGCAATCAATATACTGTAACAGTAAAAAACAATTTTAATACTCTTCAGGAGGTATGTGAAAGACATATCTCGAATAACAAATTAAAGCCGTCATGGAAACATTACCTGAGTGAATACCAACTAAACAAAGAGCCAAATGCAGTGTTCCCTTGGAGTCAGCAGCAATTATAAGAAAATCCAACAAATACAACTAAAAAGAAACTTAAGAAATTCCCGACAGAATTAAAAAAAAACATACCGACCAGAACAATTGGAATACATTCAAGGGCAAATCAATAAAATCAGAAATTCGCTAGATATACAATCCCGATTAGCAATGCAAACAGTAAATGAAATAAGCGAAAGGAAAAGTACCTCGAGATCAAAACTAAAAGCTGCCAGTCAAGAAGATTTCAGAAATGGAAAGCATATTTCAAGAATCTGCCTGGAAAACCTCCTGAAATCAATGATAAACCTATCGAAAAAATTATTCAGAGCCAAGTAGACATCATACTATGAGAGTTTAAAAATGAAGAACTTGACACAATGATGGAAAAAATGAAATCCGAAACTCTGTAAACCTCGTCAACATATACCATCTGAAGTATGGAAGGCAAAAAAGACATTCTTCACTTATGTAACACGCTATAGAAATAAAATACAACAGAAGAATTGACGAAAATCAATTGATGAAATTCTAAGAACTACAAATGCCCACCACTTACTGCTATAGCTGCTAAGATTTATAAGACCCTCCTTCAATTGTATCCGAGCTGAAGAAGAGTAAATTCCGTGGAAAAATTGAAACACTTTCGAAAGAAACGATCCACATCATTAAACATTCTGACTATTGATCGAATCATCGATGGAGTACGTTCAAATATTCTTGAGGCAATACTACTGTTCGTAGATTTCTACAAACCATTTGATTCCATACACAGAGAAAAGATAAAGTAGATCCGATTAGTACATGCTTTTCGATAATAATGCTCTACAGAAACATAAAAGCAACGGTTCGTTTACCCAATGTCGACACCAACTTCTTTGACATTGTCTGGAGTCTTGCAAGTTAATACATTATCACGCTATATGTTTATAATCAGCCAAGATAATGTATTTCAGACCTCAACAGATCTAATAAAAGAAAATGGTTTAAAATTTTGACAAGAAGCTGGAACTATGACGAATGCAGACGACGCAAATGATTTGCGCTTCCAACAAATATTCCTGTCTCAGCCAAATATCTCTGCATGGCATTGATCATACAGCTGGAAGTATTGGCCTTTTTGAAAATGTGAATAAAACAGAGGTTATGCATTTTTTTTTAAAAAAGGAGCCATATCCACAATATGAAGCAATTCTTTGAAATTAGTTATACAGTTAACATACCTTGGCTGCAATATATGATCTCCTGAAATTGATGTCACCATACGCAAAGTGAAAGTATGAACTTCTATCTACAGGTTATTGATCCATAGAAACCTAATCTCTCTCTCTCTCTCTCTCTCTCTCTCTCTCTCTCTCTCGTAAAAAAAAATGGATTTCTTCAAAGCAGTGACTGTGTGATACTACTGTATGGATGCACTACTGTGAGGGTCACAAAACGTATTGACTAAAAGCTAGATTCTAACGTCCAAAGAATGGTACATACTGTTTTGAACAAATCTTGAAAGCAACACACCAGAAAAGATTCGGTTTGGTTTGGTTTGGTTTTATGGCATATCAACCATGCCAAATCATCTTTATACATATATATTAGATATAAGTGGTGCCTTCAATAAGTTTCCATACTTTTTTCTACGGCCATTTAAAATTATCGTAGACTCTTGAAAATTCAATATGTTATTGCTATACATCTTATGAGATGACTGACCAATTTTTATGATTTCAGATTCAAATGAACAGCTGCAGTAGCAATTAGAATACACCCTATTAAAGCCTGATTGTCACAGCTGGTGAATTTCAAAAATGCAATCTGGACGTGAGGAAGAACAATATACAATAAAATTCTGTTTTAAACTTGAAAAAAATGCCACAGAAATGTATGGAATTCTTCAGACTGCTTTTGGAACATCTTGCATGAATTGAGCATCAGTTTTTGACTGGCATAAGAGACTCAAGGAAGGCAAGGAGTCTGTGAGGGATGATGAGAGGTGTGGGAGGAGTAAGGAAGTCAATACACCAGAGTTGATTGGCCAAAGGGTTAGGGTTAGAGTTCCTATGTTGAGGTTTTAAGGGAGTTCAGTAAGAGATTCCGTTGGAAGAGGCCAGCTCTCTTCAAATCGTGTCAGTGGCATTCCCACCAGGACAATACACCAGTCCACAACTCCATCTTTGTTACAGACTATTTGACCATCAAGACAGTTCCCCACCCTCCTTATAGTCCAGACCTTGCTCCCTGTGACTTTTTGTTATTCCCTAAGCTCAGAGGCTATCGTTATGAGACAATTGAGGAGATGAAAAAGACTGTGACGAAGGTCATTGACACGCTCACACAAGAGAACTTCCATGGGGCCTTCAAGAATTTGTTGGAATGGTACAAGTGCATTGCAGCCGGAGGAGATTACCTCGAAGGGAACTAGAGTTTCATGTGTGTACTATCAATAAAAGTGCCCATACGAAAAACGTCTGGAAACTTATTTAATGATCCTCGTATATGATTTGTAAACGTAAGTCAACAAAGTTATATACTTCTAAGTATTGCTTTGTATCACTAACACTTCATTTATTTACACACAGTCAAATGATCAAACAGTTCTATTTTAAACAATTTAATTTTTCATAAGTCATTTGTTTGCATTCAGTTTGAATTTCAAATAGTTCTTTTTTTACTTATAGATTGGATCCTATAAGGTGCTACACCTCCGAGTCAGAGTGGACCAGGAAGTGCTGGAAATGAAAGGGTACTCTGCATTCCTCAAAGATCCAGCTTTGCTAGAGCCTCATTATCAAATAATTTAATGTCATATGCTGGACACTCGTTGCAGGGGTGGCGTTTTTATCCTTTTGCAGAGATGCAGTTAGTGTATCGTACAGCCCAAGCCGAATGGGCTGTCCAGAAAAATGTTGGTGTTCGGCCATATAACTTCGACCACACAGACCATCCAAGTATGAAGAACAGGACACACAGGGATACTGCTGAAGAACAATAGACAAACTTATAAGCGACGTTCACAAAGGACTCCTACACAGTGAGGCGCCACCAAAGACTTAAATACATTATCTCTCTGCGAACCCAGGATGCAATCTAAACGAACTGCTAAGAACAATAGACAAAAGTGGAGAATGGTAAGAGAGAATCGAAGAACTTATTGCTCTCAACATAACTTGATTATGATAATGATGATGATCATTGTTTATATGAATCTGCGCTGACAATTGATTTTCAGAATTAACAGAAACAGAACAAAATTTTACTGTTGTCAGCATAACAAAGCATGCATTCGCTCTTGTTTTGTGGATCTGAGTTGATTTTTTAAGATTAAATAATTAATAAGTACTTTCTATATCCCTTCAAATCATTATAAGTTAGAAAGTACTGCTCATAACTATTTAGACAAGCCCAACATCTGTTTTTCATTCCTTAAGGTTGCTTGGGTCATTTTGACCAAGATAAATTCAGATTAATACTTTAGAAACGCTTTCAAATAACCGACTTTTCCATCTTTCTTATTGATTCTGAACAAATTTTAAAAGCAAAAGCATGAAACTTGTTTGTTTTTCATTTGTCAACTTAATTTTACTCTTTTCCTTTTTACTGAAATGCATCGTTAAGAACTACAAAATATATATCAATGCAAACCTTATGTTGATTGCAATAAACGTCGGTTCTTCTTGTGTAAATTTCTGTTTTAACTGAAAACCAAGTGATTTAGAGCAAACTGTTTACGTACGTATGAGCAGTAATAGATAGATAGATAGATAGATAGATGAGCCCGGAAAAAAGTGGATGGTAGAGAATATCAGATTGATATGTAGGCCTATTGGAATGGCGTCATCAAGATGAATTTAATCTTCCAGGTAAAACTACATTTTAATAAAGATCAGTGTACTCTTATTTTGTCTCTATCGGTTGGATTAATCAATATTTGTTTCATTTTTCTCCTCTTTTGTTGGTTATATCTTTTAGTATCCCACATTCTTTGATTACTAATTTGGTGAGGAAAGTGGGTGTTTTGGAAAAACCAAACAGTAGAATAATAACAGAAGACTCGTGAATTTGAGCCCTTTCTCTGCCGTGTCATCAGGATAATTTTCCAAGATATTTTTATCAATTCAAAACCACTACTAGTTAAAATTTAAAATCTGCCAAAAATCGTAACCCATAATAATAAGAACGATTTCAAAGTTTTACTCACACAACAACAACAACAACAACAGCATTAAATTTAGAATTATTATAAGCTTTTATGTAAAATCCCTTTGGATTTTCAGCCCTAATACCAAACATAAGAAAATAAGATTCATAGCCCCGTTTAAATCCCACATAATCATAACCAATTCATATACAATGAAAAAAATGCTTACAAAATAAACATAGACAAAACTAATGACAATATTATTAAGGAGAACACAAACATTTAACGCATAATATTACTAACAGACACCATAACCAACCACTTTGAAATAAAATTCCTCTTTCAGTAGATATTTCGTCATAGTCATCTCTTACTAAAAATACATCCAATAACGAAACCACGCATTTCTCAATCAATATAGGAGTTTGTGAAATTGCTTGTAATACTAGAAAGAATATTTTTGCGAAACTTCCACAACCCTAAAGAAAGAACAGATGAACATCGTAGGAAGTTGAAAATAAACATATACAATAGAACATTTGTGCCATAACTTTGACAAATTTAATTGAATTAGTTTTATTTAATAAATCTCTTTTAATGATGAACACAATTTATCACAATAAACCTGCATAAAAACGTTTTAATATACGAGTTTCTTTCCGTCAATTTACGGTCAGGTTTTTACAAAATATCCTCTTTTCTAAGTAAATTAAACCTCAAAAGGCATAAACAACAAAAATATGATTAAAATCTAAAAGGTCAAACCGATCAGTAAAAAAAAAAAAAAAAAATAGTAAGCACAGTTATCTCCCTTGTACTATTAACACTTATTTTTTTGAATGCCAAATCTATTCAAATAACGTTATTCTAGCAGTGAAATATATAATTCTGATTTTCCAATTTTAAAAAAAAAATCTACACAGCCTAATTTTGTTACTTGAAAAACTTTCTTCCTTGTTAGGGTGGATAAATATTAAAAAGAAATATTTTAGAACGCATTGAATAATTTTGGAAAATAACGAATGAGAGTTCAAATGATGATATTTTTGAATGAATTTCAATCGATAAGAAACATGACAGATTGTAACAGGCTGACAAAAACAAGAGAACATTTATTTATTCGATTGCTTATAAAGAAACCGAAAAATACAAGAAATTGTTAAATAAATAAATGATAAAAGCAAACGTCGCAATAAGATGAAATATAAAAATCAATATTAGCAGATGAATTGGAAATCGAAAAACAATCAACTCAGGAGGCGACAGAATATATAAACGTATTGAAGATTGCAGCTAGACTAAAACAATAAGATTCGATTGGAAAAAAAAGGGGGAGAACAAGAGGATAGAAATTTTGATTAGGAAAATAATAAATGTATAGGAGAAGATCAGCAGAATAAAGTTTCTGGGTTAAAAAAAAGAATAACTGGGGTATAGAACAGGATTAAAAGAATAAATATAAGTGAGGACAAAGGAGCAAAACGGAATTGGATTAAACGAATAGACATTGAGGAAGGAAAAGAATAGAATGACCATAAAAAGAATGGAATAACCACAAAAAGAACTAAATGAAATAGTGTTAAAAATGAGCAATAATAACAGAAATAAGAAAAGAATAGAATGGGATTAAAAGAATAATAATTAATGAGAAAAAGGAGGAATAAAATAGAATTTAATTAAAAGAATAAACATTATTGAGGAAAAAAAGGAATGAAATAGAATTGGATTAAAAGAATAAACATTAATGGGGAAAAAGGAATGAAATAGAATTGGATTAAAAGAATAGACATTAATGGGGAAAAGGGGGAATAAAATAGGATTAAAAGATTAGATTTGATATGGAAAATATAAATGAGGAAACTGAAACGTGCACCAAATTAAATAGACAGAATGAAAAAGAATTTGACGGAAACGTTCAGAAATAGGAACAGAAAATAAGCTGACAAAAAAACCTTTTTTTCGAGTTGTAATGATAAATTCAGTGATGACACTGTGGAGGCAACGTGATGAGGTCAACTTACTTGCTTTTCTTTTGTTTATAAACTATATCAGATGATATATAAGGTATTTATGTCACCCACCAGCTGGTTTTATTCAACAGAAGGTAATTTTAATGTAGGGGTCATGCATGTATCGAGATTCAGGTGTGGCTGTCATAAAAATCCTTGATCCTCTCGGCATTCCACTCTGGGGATGCCTCAGACACCAAGCAATAAGCTCAGCCCCACAAAGCAGATATTGCTGGAGGCGAAAAAATCTCGAGACTAGACGATAAACTTAATCTCATCCACTTGGTGCAAATGAGAGGGCAGCCGTACCGGTAAGTATATATATATATATATATATATATATATATATATATATATATATATATATATATATATATATATATATTACGTACTGACTTTGAGTCATGGTAATCTTTCGATGACTGTTTTTTTTTAATCTCAAACGCAGCTCTTATAGTAGCAGTAGTTTCCTGACTAGAGTATTTGATCCCGGCTGTTGGCCTGTGGGGTTCTTCTGCCAGGATCAGGTGAAGCGAACCATAGACAAAACTTTGGGATAATCCATTTTACTTCACATCCACTATGCTGCTTCCCATAGCTTCTGATGTCATATATTTACAGTTTTACAAAATGTTTTTGAATTTGTTAAGCTTTTACAAAATTATATTCCAACTATTCATTTTTATTTCATTTTTTTCTCTCCCACACTCTATTTCCAGTGTAGGCCTTCTTCGTTAGAAGAAGTCACCAGGAAATCTGTTGCCACAAGAAATATAATATTTTTGCATTTCTATCAGCAACAGATTTTCTGGTGGTAGCAATCTTTTCTTCGTGTCATATGACGAATGGTACTGGGTTATATGGTACCACAAGAACCGTGGGATTCATAGCTTGAACTGCCAGGGGAAAGGAGTTCTGCGTTTTTTTATTTGCACTATGTGATGCAAAAAACTTCAACTAGTCTTTGAGCTGTACACGGGCATAATTTATACATCTATAAAGCATATGCCTCTATTTTCGATTATCCCAATTCCTAAAGATGATTTTTATCTTTTATTTCGACCACATCATAGAGGAAATAATACGAACAACGTTTTTCCTTGATATGACTGATTGATTGATTTTAACAACATGTCAACATTTCTTGGGGTTTTTTTTTATGCTAAGAGGTTACATTTTTGTGCTGTTTTGTCAAAAGAGTTTTTGTTTTTTGCACCGGGTCCAATCGAATACGAATTATTTCTAAACAGCTATTTGATGGGACCTTAACAGATATCCTCAGATGTGATCTGCTATCCAATAATTAAAAGAAATATCCCTTGGATATTAAAACAGTAAGGTCTATTTGTTTTGTTTTTTGTTTTATTTTTATAATACATTAGAAGTTGTAGATAATCAAGCATTTTAGCGTTTCCTCGTTGTCGTAGATTGACGCTCCAAGTTAGATGCAATAAGAAGCTACAAAAAATGTCAATAAAAAATCAGATTTAATGATAATATTTGAATAGGTATAGAAAAATGGTAAACGTTACGCTTTGAAATTATCAATTTCTACACTTTGTCACTTACGAGGATCATTAAGTTAGTTTCCAGACGTTTTTCGTATGGGCACTTTTATTGATATTACACTCATGAAACTCTAGTCCCCTTCGAAGTAATCTCCTCCGGCTGTAATGCACTTGTAGTACCGTTCCAAAAACTTCTGGAAGGCTCCATGGAAGTCCTCTTGTGTGAGCGTGTCAATGACCTTCGTCACAGCCTCTTTCATCTCAGTTGTGTCATAACGACAGCCTCTAAGTTTTCCTTGAGCTTAGGGAATAACAAAAAGTCACAGGGAGCAAGGTCTGAACTATAGGGAGGGTGGGGAACTGTTTTGATGCCCATCTTGGTCAAATAGTCTGTAACAAGGATGGAGTTGTGGACTGGTGTATTGTCCTGGTGGAAATGCCACTGACACGATTTGAAGAGTGCTGGCCTCTTCCAACGGAATCTCTTCCTGAACTCCCTTAAAACCTCAACATAGTAACCCTAACTCTAACCCTTTGGCCAATCAACCTTGGTGTATTGACTTCCTTACTCCTCCCACACCTCTCATCATCCCTCACAGACTCCCTGCATCCTTGAGTCTCTTATGCCACTCAACAACTGATGCTCGATTCATGCAAGAAGCTCCAAAAGCAGTCTGAAGTATTCCATGCGTTTCCGTGGCACTTTTTCCAAGTTTTATTGCATATTGTTATTCCTGACGTTTAAATAGCATTTTTGAAATTCACCAGCTGTGACAATCAGGCTTTAGTACGGTGTATTCCAATTGCTGCTGTAGCTGTTCATTTGAATCTGAAAGCATAAAAATTGGTCAGTCATCTCATAAGATGTATAGCAATAACATACTGAATTTCCAAGAGTCTACGTCAATTTTAAATGCCTGTACAAAAAGATTCTGGAAACTTATTGAAGGCGCCACGTAAGTGATGATGGTAATATTTATTTATAACCTTGCGAACAACCTTCACATTCTTGCACCAAAACCAAAGCTTATAAAAAGTAGTTTATTACAATTTTTTTAGTAAGGAGCTGCAAAATGCGCGCATCATTTAATTTACTGTTGCTGCCGCCTCTTGGCATATCACTACTGTTAATATTCCCCTAAGTTTTTGAGTTGAGCATTGAATAAAAGATGGAATGTTTGAAATATTCATATTATATTTGCTATATCAGTTCACATGATTAATGTATTATGAAAATATTGGGATATGTTGTCTTCATAGTTATCCTTTCAGTATTTGCTGTGTCACTATAAGTGCAATGGTTATACAAAAACGTTTTGATATAAATATTCTTTTAAAAATCCGACTCATGACTATTTATATTAGCAGTTACTTTGATAACATAATAGTCCTACACTGTCACTATTGCTAACATTAATTCCAGACCATTGACAATTCTTTTCTTCTGGATTTCAATATATCATCAGTATGATTATTAACACTATTACCACTAATTCCTTCTACAAAGAATACATCTATTCTTTCAAAAATGTATGTCTTCATTCCTGAGCGTAGTCAGTTCTCTTTTCCTGATTTTTGATTCTAATACCCACACATAAAATTAAGATGCTGTTATTTACTAGTAACTTAGTAAATAACATCATAATTTGATTTGCTGATAATTATTCAACTATTAAAGAGAATAAACACATTTGATAATATTAACCGTTACAATAAAATAATTAATTTTGAAATATATATAACGAGTTAAAGATAACATTTTTAGTTTAGACATATTTTTAGTTTTGAGTTGATAAGTGAGAGATTCATTGAAACCAGTTCGTTCGGGAGGTTGAAATTGAAAGGGAAGACAAAATCAGATGAAATTTGATTTTTTATCTACAGTTTTTTTTTTCTTTTAGATATTGGTTATTTAGAGAAAAAAATTCAAGAAATGAATCAAACTTAATGAAAACGTAATTATGTTTGATATGCATTATTATCATCATTATCATCATGTTTGCCATTCTACCTGAAAGAAGTCTTATTTGCACTCTGCCCAGAAATGTTTGTCTTCTGTTAATTGGCTCCATTACGGTGATTTGTTCTTTTAAGAGGATCTTTGGAGGGCTGCCTACTTAAAGTTCTCTCTTCTAGCTTCTTAGTGTTGTTTCCAGTAGTGGCCAATTTTGTTGTGAGTTACTCAATGAATATGTTTCACGATCGTAAGTGAGAGTTAGGAGGCTGCAACCATTGGGCGTTTTTCTTTTCAGTTACTGCTGTGATCGTTCAGTTTTGTCTAATGGAGTTCAGCTTCCTGAAAGCAATCAATCCAAGGCCAATATTCCTTTCATCTCTTGTCCTTGAATTGTATCAATCGATCACATAATCACTGGCATTATTAATTAAAATACCTTAACGTGTAGGCAATTATTTCTCCTTCCCGAATAAGATCATGGGAGTTTTCATTTAAAAAACCGTGAAAAAATTGCTTTCACATCTTCCTTATTTCTCAATGCCCTAAGTTTAAGAAACTGTTTTAATGATCGAAACAAACCCAAAGTTTCTGGATTTAGGTGGCGCTGTGGGTAAAGTAGGATATCCAAACTTAATGACTTTTTATCTTCGGTTGGTTTTACAGAGGGATTTCTTGTGTTACCATGCTGAAGAATGAACATACTTTCTGCAAACGAAACGCGGAGCCTTTCAAGTCTAATTCAAAACTGACACTTGATTTGTTGACAATTTTATATGTAGTGATGGTGTCTCCAGTATCTGGTAAGTCATATATACCTTGTTCAATCACAAGGATAATAATGTATATTGTAGATCAACTTTCGGTATAGAGATTTATTTGACATCAACTGAAAACCACTGAATTTTGCATTTTCCGTTAACAGACAAACTTCATTCTTCATTTTCTGTCAGAGAAAAGAGTTGTTCATTCCTAGTCGGCACACAGTTGTAAATGATTGAATTTTGGGAACAACTTTCTGCAATAAGTTCATGGAGAGCTTAAATTATCTTTCCAAATTTCTTTTTTATTTTCATCAAAACATCTATGTATAATTGAATATAAGGCGTTGTATCTTTTGAAAAAAATTTCTTCTGCTGTGATAAGGATTAATTTCTAAAGACGCTTTTAAGCCATAATTATCCTTTCAGAACATGAATTATCAAAATGTTCGCGGCTACTCTTTTGAAACATGCAAAACAATTCTTAGCATTTCCAGACACAATTCCCATATTCTACATTACATATGTTGCATTGCTGCCTTTCTGAAATTTATACAACTTGGAACTCATTACATTCTTTGTCATTTACGAAGGTAAACTTTACCCAAAACGATTGTATTTCTATAAACATTTCTATAATCAATGCGGGGTCTTATGAAAGAGGTATTGAAATTTATTTGATTTCCCACGAATGTAAATCTGAAACCGAATCAAATTTATGATGGAGTGAAACAAGAATTAACTCATCCCCGTGAACTCTTTTTAATGCAATGTGGAAGTAATAATCTCCAGGGACTAGAAACATATTTACTTGGTTCCGGACAAAACTCTCGATAATCTCTTGTTAGGAATATTATATGACGCTCAGTTTTGGAGAGCTGTTCTCTCAGGCAGCAACTCCTCATTGCCGTTAGAGGAAAAGGGTCAGAATCAATTTCTGACTTCTAAGACACCACAGAAGAGAAATTGCAAATGGAGATGAGAAATATTTGTCATTTATGTAAAAATTGACATTGTGTCACACTCTATACCCTTGGAGAAAGAGTCAAATATCACCAAAAATATTTGCATGTTTCATATTGCATGTTTCATACACTTTTTGCCCTAAAAGAAGATAAGATTTATTAAAGTGCCGTTTCGGCAAATGTAATACATAATTTGGCTTAATATACAGCTCCACACGTAAACGTGCAGATAAAGGTAAAAATGTTAAAGATCTCCACTCAATACAACCGAAGCATCAAAGCGACATTAGATACTCTTAATTGCATTGTGGAAGTGTTGTTTTAAAGTTGAAATCTCAATCGATGTGGCACATTTGATTCAGTTTTGCGCTCCTCTCTTTTTGAAGACAAATCTCAGTTTTGAGGGGTCGAAGATAGGAGATATATTATTATAAATAATTTTTTAGGTTGATTGCTACATTACTTGATTTCTATCATTTTAGCAGACTTTAAGGTTAAACAAGAGAAAATCTTAATTATTCACTTTTCTCAAAGTATTATAGAAGTTTTATAAGAAGTTTAACTTAAAGTGCTTTCATCTGCGGAGGAAATTCAGATATTTAAAAGGTTTCATGGAAATTATTCAATGGTAATCTGTTGAATAGAGCATTGGGCAATTTTACATAGCATACTTTCATATAACGTTGAAATAATAGTGCCTGTGTTGCTGAAAGTGTTATCTGTATAAGCTCTATGGAGGCTGAGAGAGTTGAGTAGAGCCTACTGAGGTATTGACCAGTATTTAAACCCAGATAAAAAGACATAATATGCTACTCATAAAGTTAAAAGGCCAGAAAACTTATGTAACTTTCTGTGCTATATTATCGTTTAGTATATTAGTGAAGGTAAAGACGTTATCGGCTATGCAGAATAATTTGAAAAAAGTATTTTTTGCTGATCATTGGTATGCAAACTTGACTCAATGGACACTGTTACAACGGTAAGTTAGATTCTCAATAAGCGACTCAAAATTTTCTCTTATAAAAAAAGCCTCCTGAAGATGACTATAAAGTCAAAAATACGTGTAAAGCAGATTTATAAAAAATAAAAATCCAAAAAAACAAATTCACTTGCATATATATATATATATATATACAAGGAGACACACTAGCCCCATACCTCTTTATCATCTGTCTAGACTACGTGCTTAGAACGTCGATCGACAAAATCAGAGAAAATGGCTTCGAGCTGACAAAGAAAAGAAGTAGAAGGTACCCCGCAAAAGCAATTACCGACGCCGACTACGCCGATGACATAGCGTTACTGGCGAATACACCTAACCAAGCCGAAACACTAGTGCATAGTTTGGAACGGGCCGCCGCAGGCATTGGCCTCCATGTCAATGCACACAAAACTGAATATTTGTGCTACAACCAAACAGGTGACATTTCCACACTAGACGGAACTTCTCTGAAACTAGTAGACAAATTCACCTACCTAGGAAGCAGCGTCTCATTAACCGAAAAATACATCGACACGCGACAAACGAAAGCATGGACAGCTATCGATAGGCTCTCGATCATATGGAAATCAGACCTAACTGATAAAATGAAGCGCAGTTTCTTCCAGGCAGCGGTCATATCAATATTGCTATATGGATTCACTACTTGTCGCTAACTAAACGACTGAAGAAGAAGCTAGACGGCAATTACACAAGAATGTTGAGAGCAATATGGAACAAGCCCTGGCGGCAACACCCCACTAGACACCAGCAGTACGGCCACTTGCCCCCCACATCACGAAAACTTTACAAGTTAGACGAGCCAGAAACGCAGGACACTGCTGGAGAAGCAAGGACGAACTCATCAGTAATGTACTCCTATGGACCCCCGCATATGGCTAAGCAAAAGCAGGACGACCAGCACGAACATACATACAGCGGCTATGTGATGATACGGGATGTAGCCCTGAAGACCAGCCAAAAGCGATGCATGATAGGGAGAAGTGGCGGGAGAGGGTCAGGGATATCCGTGCTCGTGGCACGACATGATATATATATATATATATATATATATATATATATATATATATATATGGTGGGGGAACTCAACTGATTATCATCCCAAAAGATGTAAATTTTTGTGCCAAAAATAGGCTTGATAAGCCGTCATTTTTCGAATTTATCGACTAATCAGTTAGTATAAAAACGTCTTGTGATACTTCACTGAGGACAGTATCAAACTTGCCAGGGCACCTCGGGAAGTGTAATGTTTAGCAAGCTTGACTTGCAAACCTGCCAGAGTGAGTTCGAGTCTCATTGGATGCCCCTATTCATTCGACCTTGTGCCACATCGAAGCAAAGAGCTTCGTAAATTACAGTATCTAACTTACCACGAAAATTTTGAAGAATCAAAACGAACAATATTTTAAGAAATCTTTACCCTCCTAGATTTTTTTAAAATACAGTTTTTTGCCAATTAGAATCAAAGATAAATTATCAACTTTGTTATTTAATTTCGAACCAACCAAAATCATATAAATAATTGAAAAAATAAATGTTTCTTCAATAAATATGGAATTGCCTAAACTTACCCAACAACAATTTGTATGGAAATTTAATTGGTATCTACTCAGTCTTTCGATTTATTTCTTTTGAGTAAAAATCTACATTATTTTTTCTCAAAAATGCATTTTATTTCAGCATCACTTAACTATTTTAACATTGAACTAAATTGTTTAAATTTTTATGGCGTTAAAAAAATCCCTCCTACTTTTCTGTCTGCCCCCTGCTGATAGAGTATTTTCCAGAAGCAACTGCGTATATTTTGAAGGCGTAAATACATTTCTTTCTCTACATAGTGACACACGCAAAATTTATCAATTCAGATTTGTAACACACAAACTACGAGATTGAATGTAGCATCTTGTTTCTTATAACGTAAATATTGGCAAACGTATCTGTTTTGACTAATATCATCTTTGCAACAAAAAAAAATGTCTTTGTAACTTACGTTTTCCAGCAAACTTTACAAACAATTTAAAAAGGTAAATATTATTAATTTGCACGTCGGATTTTTATGCTATCATTTTCCCATTTTGTGATTGATATATATATATATATATATATATATATATATATATATATATATATATATATAATGATGGTAAATTGGGGAATCTTGTTTTACTAGTTCAAAACTAAAAGCAAAAAACTAAATGAACCCTTTCGTCCGGCTCTTTGTCAATAGTCACACCGGATATCGCTTGAAATAGTAAAATTGCAATTAGTGAAGGGGATGAATAAAAAAAGAAAGATGGGAGAATAAAAAACAAACCCTAACTCTCCAAATCCCACCGTCTGGATCCCGCAAACAGACAAAGTTCAGTGAGTGGTTTTCTCTATTTGCACTTTCTTGTTTTTGTATATTCCAGTTTGTCTCATGTTGGTCTTTTAAACACACACACAAATATACGCACACAAATACACACACCCATACACACTTATATATGTACATAAGTATATATATCATTATCATCGACAATTCTCACCGACACAGGTATTTCTCTGAATCTCTCACTACAGCAGGGATTCGGCTTAACCAGGTATCTTTGCGAGAAGCGCTTGATCATTTACATCGTCTGCTTCTGTTATAGTTCCTATAGGGTATCGTTTGGTTCTTGCCTTTTTTTAGCGTAAAACCATATTTTTCATTAGATCTATTGACGTTCCAAAAACTTAGTGTAGTCATATTATAAAGGAATATAGCGCAAATGTATCTCCTAGCAAAAATCCAGCAACAATGTCGAAGAAGTTTGTGCCTCCATCATGTGAGCGAACCTTTACTTTTGTGTTTTTATTATGCGTCATTATGGCTATAACAAAAGTATTTGCTTCATCTCCCTCCAATATATAGAATCAAATACCTTGGTTAAATCTACAACAAATACTACTGTCTCGAGAATCTTGAATTGTTCTTTTCACATCTGTTTTCGTTCTTCTTATTTGCTTGGTTTTTCTTAAGGAAAGATGCAATCCTATATTAGCTGATTTTGGCCAAATTTCCAGTCATTTCCATGGAACTTTACATTTGGTTCTTGGTTTATTTTGTATACAATCTGCAACTGCTTCCATGTGGGCAGTGGCGAAACTTTCGTATTCGTCATTCAGAAAATATATTTTATATATCTTTTGAAGAGTATGGAATTTGTTAGTTACAGTTACCATATAATTGATGATAATATCTCCATTGATAAGTAAGAACCAGTCGTAACGTTTTGACAATTTGTTTCTTATTTCTGCGAAGAATCAAACGTATCTTTTCTGCGATGATTCTGTGATCGGAAGGATTCCTTCAAAAGATGTGTATGCCTCACAGTTCAAAGTGCTATTGATCCACTTCTTGTTTATGAATATATAATGTAACCAAAGTTAAACATTATTTGGGTCGGGACATATATATATATATATATATATATATATATATATATATATATATATATATATATGTGTGTGTGTGTGTGTGTGTGTGTGTGTGTGTGTGTGTGTGTGTGCATAATGCGCATTAAGGCAGCAACCTTTCATAAACGTGAAATATGGGAAATATGTCAATTTTTTTAATAATGCTTATAAACATTCTATTTTGAAACTTTGTCTCAAAATTTGTCCAATGTTGAATAGTGATGGTTGCTTAAAGAACGGAAATGGAAAACAATGAATTTGACGTTTCAGAAAATCTCGAAACTTGAAAATCGTTGTGTAACAGTTTCAAGTTTGTGTCTGTCGAAGTTTTGTCTAAAGAAATCATATAGGCCAGCTTTTTAGTGTCTTCTCTTCACAGTGAATGCTGACGCATTTTTCTTGCTTGTGCATTCATCTAGTGACTGATGAAAATGTCCTCTGCATAGATAAAACGTAGGATCTAACAAGTTGTAATTCTACACAATATAATCTAATGTGAGTCCAAATGGTGGTATGATGTAACTTTTGGAAAAAGTTTTATTCATGCCCAGTTCTAAGGAAGAAAAACGTCAGGTCAAACTTCCTGAGGAAGACTTATTTAGTATCATGAATAAAACATATTGTGGCGCTTAACTTGTTTCATTAAAAATAACAGTTTTATGATGAGATGAATACATTTTTTAGTGTGAAGAAGTACTTTTGACTGGTAGTGTATCTGTGCTTTATTCATAAATAATGAGACTTCAAAAGCTGGGATCAAAACCCACCAAACTTTACGAAAGACTTGGTATCTTGGTGCTCGGCTATTTCGATGAACTTTGTTAGCACGGGAATTGTAATGCATTTTGTATTAGCTTTCGTTTATTCTAATTTTGCTCTATCGGATACTGCAACGCTCAATTCGTTAGAAGAGCTTTACATTACGCGGGAGGTAGCTGGTAATTCTTTCCCCAGAGTGCGTAACCCCCGGAAGGTTAGTGTAGATATTGTCACCCACAGACACACAGACACAGACACACATATATATATGTGTGTGTGTGTGTGTGTGTAAGGATAACATAGATTCACTTTCTCGTCAATGCTATCATCTGAACGTCTTATATATATATAATTCTATGTGATGTTTAATCTAGTTTAGTCCATTCGAACTTTCTTCACAGACCACTGGTTTCGAAGAATGTAATGTTTTTAGATAAGAAAAGCCGTTTAGATGCCATAATCCTCCGCGTATTTTTTTTTTCAACTTCTTAGTTCGGTTTCCTTTTTATTTGTTGTGAGTTTCTTTTTTAGATTTTTAGCATATTCTATACGATTATATAAAACTCACAGTTATGTTCATAAAAGCTGCTGCTGTATTATAATAATGTATCTGCTTATCTTTTGTTTTCTAGTTAGTTTGAAACTTTCATTAAAAATAATTAACTCAATGAAACATTTTTAGACATTTGTTATTTGATTACCAAGCATATTTAAACTTTGTTTATATGCTTATGATATAATAAGGATAAAAACTAAAAGATGGCTTCAACCTTTCCTTTTATTAATCATGTATTGATGCATTTCAGAACTACATTTTTGGTGCGTACTTTGTGTAATGGCTTTGGTGATAAGAAATGGAAGTTGAGACCTGAGTTCTAATCCTAGATGAGGCAGTTTGCATTTTATTTCAGGCTAATACCATTAGGAAAGGCGTGAATTCATCTCTTTTCCTTCCACCTAACGGTAAATAGTTGGTTAGTGTCACGTGATGTCCCACTGAGACGATAGAAATAAGATTAATACTATTCCCCCTGTTTGAATTAATAGTAGCAAGCCATCAGAGTGTGACCGTTAAGAAAGAATGTAGGTCACAGAGGGGAGACCCACAGATGTTTATACTTGGTGACCTCACTCGGGTCGCCTGACACCGGAAGGAGGAAGGTAGAAGCCAAATGATTGGCTGGGAACCTAAAACGGAAGTGAGGACTCCTTCCCATCAGCGGAAATAGAAAATAAGAAAAGTTAGTTATTGGACAGGGCTCGTGGCAGACAGACCAAAAGCCAGTACTCCGGGTGAAGAAGACAAAAGAATATCTCGGACACGAGGGACCCAAGTTCTTCAAGCCAGTATCAAAAATAGCATAAAGTCTATTAGCCCGTAAAAGAAGAAAGATTCTCCAGGAACTCCATAAAAAAAAAAATAAGATAAGTACCCTTGGGACTGTCTCCTTATACCAAGTTTTATATACCCGCTCTCTCTCTCTCTCTCTCTCTCTCAATTTGAAGGAAAACGAAAGAAAAGAAAAGAAGAAAGGCATTTATGTTCATGGACTGTTCAATTATTATATATTTGACACTTTGAAGATCTATATAATTGTAGTAAAAGATTCATGTATTTTAATGTTCCCACGTGGTCGAACTTGTTATTTGCATTGTCTTCTACGAGTTTGTTATGTCATATTTCTTTTCCAGCTTCTATTCGCCTTATGTTATCTTGCTTAGAATTGTCCTATTAATTCCTCTAAAATATCACACGGGAAACTGGAATTGCCGACTACTATAATTAATATTATTACGTCTCAAACTAGAGGTCCATATCTTCCATTGTCTAGGGGTGGAAGGAAAGCGACCTGGTGAGTGTGTGGATAGTGTGAAATTTGGAACCCCTTGCCAGCGGCGGTCAGTCTAGCCCTAAATTAATCCTTCAAATAATATGCCAGTTCTTATATGCCTGAGAGAAAGACTCTGAACGAAGACTTATTCTACAAGGGATCAAGTGCCAACCTGCCCCGTCTTCACACGTGCGAAAATAAAACCCAATTTTGGGATAAAAGTAAATTCTTCGCGTCACAGTTAGACAAAGTCCTTCAGTCCTTCAGCTTTAGTAAAGCAACCAATGTAAGAGCCGGGAAACGCTGAATTCAAAGCAGCACTATTCCGCTTAAAAATTGACCTTGTGTTACATCTTTCTCGGGGAAGATGGGTTGGGTAAATACGTTTAGAGACAGTTTTCGTAGTGTCGTGGTTAACGTCCTTGTCTACGACATTCAAGAACGTGTGTTCGAACTACAGTCGGATTATTACGTTCACTTTCAGATTAATACACTTGAGAAAAGTGACAAACCTGTTACACCCCAGCTATAGGTTAAATTGTACCATTATAGTTCTTCTATGAGGATGGAGTTGGCATTAGATAACCCACAAAGGTTGATATGCCATTAAAGAAACCAAATCATTGTCAGTTTCTGTTGAGGCTTCTTTACTATCGTAGAATAGCTTAGTTTAACAAGATGACGGGCATAATGAAACTATTCAGAATCGAACTATGAAGTAGTAATGATCTCAGTAACTTTTGCGTTAATTAGGAATCCGCCGAAATGTTTCCTATTTTACAAATTTGTTGATATTTACTAAACTTAGTATTGGTTAGCAGAGATAACGTCCAATGAGAATCGGACAATAAGAAATTAATTGTTTGCAAGAATAAGTGATGAGGTAATCGCACATTTAAATAGAAGGTCACTCTGAAACTTGAAGGTAAATGATAAAGTCCATATTCATTAAGAATTTGTTTTTTCTTATCCTGGTGGATATAAAATGCCGACTGTTCGTGTTGGAAATAAAAAAAAAAAATAATGAGTGTTTTTTTTTTTACATCAGTATTAGTTTGTGGTCTTTTATTGGGGTGTGAGTGACAGCAGGTCTCCACAGGTCACTTCTGATTATTCAAGCTGATCTTAACAATTCTGTAGCCAGAAGGGAGGCGATTCTTCCTGTGATTTCGAATTCCTCCAGCCTTCTTTCAAAGCTTCTGGAGACCGTTCCGAATGTGCTAGTTATAACTGGTATCTCCATCTTCACGTTCTCCTGTTTTTCCGGCAATCTGGTAATATTCAATTATTTGTCTATCATTTCGCTTTCTTTCATTTTCACTATCCAGTGACACGAAACAGTAAAACCCACTAGATGACAAGGTATTTTCTCTTCTTCTTCTTCTTCTTCTTCTTCTTCTTCTTATTATTATTATTATTATTATTTTACTCCTTACAAGTTTTTCACACTAGCGTTAGCTGATAGTTTTTCTCTGGAGTCTGAGTTATAGCAAGTCTCCTGAGGTCTCCAAGACGCTTCTGGCCGATCTTAACAAAGTCTTCGGAAACCGTTCTCGGAGCGTCATTTACAAATGCTGTCACCGTTGCTCTCATATCCCATAGCATTTTCTAGTTTTCTCGCAAAAGGTCCAAATATTTGTACCTATTTTCTTTTTCTTTTATTTTCACTTTGTGAACAACCAAGAGAGTAAAGTCCACTTTACGACAGGTTCTCTCTCTCTCTTTTTTTTTTGTTAATTTTTTTTGGAGAATTTCGTGCCTCTCATTACTAATTTGTGCATACACCATTTGGAATTATAGCAAAATATAAATTTCATGATCATTTCCAAGTGGATCCCCTTCCCTACCTACTCGTGACTAGCTTTTGGCTAGTTTGCAACATTCGCTTATAAAGTGATTAAAGGCTTTGTCTTTATCACCACAAAACCTACGTTTGCAATTCTTGTGGCATATTATCTGTTTTCGCTTTAACATAATTGGTCTTTATGGTGTTTTTTTGTGCTGCTATTAAAAGAGATTCCGTTTTTCTTTTAAAGTGTCCCTTTCTTGTCCATGACCCAGTCTTCTTGTGTGATCTTTCGTCAGTGTGTCGCCTGAAATCTGCATACAGTTGCTTTTCTTCCAATATCTATAACCTTGTTATTGTTGTTCTGGCTTTCTGTTGTCGGCACCGTTACTGGTCACAGTAATTAGTCTTCCTTTGTTTTTTAAAGTAGTCTTCGAGTCCACGTCTTGATGCATCCACGCTATCTTCAATGTTTGTGAGTTCACTTCCTCCTTCTTTTCTTGACATATGTAATCTATGTCATCTCTTGGATATAACGCCTTGTGCATTGTCATCAGCATTCTTGTCTCCTGGTCTATTTGTCTGAGTTCTACATTTGAAAAATGGTCCCGAATATCTTACAAGGAAGACAGCCCATTTTTTTTATCGCTTTGATGAAATTTCTGCTGCAGTGTTTGGTTTAGAGAAGTTTTCTACTTTGTCTATCATAATCTTTTTGTATTTTTTCATCCCCGGTTGTTAGTTGGTGTCTATTTCCAATATTCCCAAGTATTGGAAGTTTCCAGGTTTTCGAGCGTTCTAATTATTTTTGATTTGGCATTTATATTCCTTCCACTATTTGTCTTTTCTCACTTTTTATTAAGACAAAAGAACATGTTTCTAGACCAAATAACATTTCTATATCTTGGTTATATATGCTTTTTTTTTAATCAGTCTCAATTTTTTTTTCATTTTTTGCATACAGCTTTTTGTCCATTTACGTAAAATTATTAGTCTTTTTTTTCTCTAAACTTGTGGCCCCCACTGCCTTTTCGAAATATATGATTGAGTGTTATCATAGCTATTACAAATCGTAATGGCGAAAGCATATTTCCCTGCAAGATTCGGATTTCACTTTTACTAAAATTTTCCCCTCCGTTCTTTATTCCACTTTCCAGTTTTTCATGGCTTTTGTGATAAATTCTATGATTTTATTTGATATATTGTACATTTTCCGATTATCTATATAAGAGTCGTTGGGACAAGGTCATCGGTCTTTTTGTAGTCAATCCACGCCATGGCTCTATTTTTCCGCCTCGCTTTACTCTCCATGGGGATGTGCAGATAAATATACAGTAAGTCACCTTTTCCTTTTGTTCTTCAGTGGCATCCTTACTGCTCTTCCAGAAACATTATGTAGCATACAAGCGAGTGATAGATCTCCTCCTTTATCTGTACAGTGAGGATTTTCCACATTATTGGTTTAATCACGGGCTATAGTTGCCGGAGATTTTTTCTTTCCTGTGGTCTTTCTCGATCAGAGTAATTTTCTCCTTATTTATCCATTTTGGTATACATGTTTCTTTTCGGCATTCGTTTAGTTATAGAACTTGTCTGGATGGACTTGATATTTTTAAACCAGAATCCATGTATGTCATCCTGTCCTGGTCTTTTCCAATATCTTTTCCTTTATCTCTTCAAGTTGTATTTTTAATCTTCGTGGTTGTTTTATTTTGATCTTTTCATCCCAACATATCCTGGTATGCTTTTCTTTCCTTTCTACTTTCCTTGCCGCTGTTTCTTTATTTGTCCTTCAAGCCGTATTTACCATTTTTGTATTTCTTTCAGAGTTTCTTAATCACTGACTAGTTTCACTTCAACAACAATTCTGAAATTAGAACAGCGAGCATTTGCAGGATGGCGCACGGACCTCCATGTTGCCAATCAAAGAAGCACATGCCGATCATGATACTCAGCTCTTTCTTCAGAGTCCCTCGTTAATTGTGATGTTGATTTTGTCATTTTTCTTGGGTAGAGTATAATGTGGCTATTTCAAATCCGGCGTTTGATTATCATCTGTCACAGATGTTGCCCGCTATTCTTTTGAAGAACACACTCCAGCAGGCCACAAGAATATATATAAGATTGGATACCTTAACATTGAAAATAAATAAGTGTTGAACATAGTACAAGTCCACATAGGTCTTCATACTTAATTCTTTCGGGTTTGATACTAACTGTCCACACTTCTACTTCACTTCCGATGCATTTACGGAAAAATTTTGATCACTTTTTCCCCTTCGGTGGTCTCCAAGTGAATACGTACAGTAATTCATTTTATTTAGATTTTTGCTCAGACTAGGATGATGGTTTTAGACATACATCAAAGTTCCTGGATAGTTCATTATTGTTTTTTGGCGGTGATTTTACTTATTGATTTGTTTTCCCCTTTTACCACTTCCCCTCTTCTTAGTTTTTGCCCGAATGAAACTAAATTCAGATGAAGATTATAGCATTCAAACTTTGCGATTATTCATTTGATAATAAACACTGAGACGAAACTTATTTCTTTGCATTTTCTTGCAATTCTCGCTTCATATTACAATTCATAAATTAATAGTATTGACAAGAAATAAGAAATATTGGGCAGGCATCTTTTGTCCCTGAGAGCATGTCTTACCGTTACAAGTTTATCCACAAAAAACATCCCTTAAATGCTTTATGTGTATGTATTCATCTACAAAAGTATTGTAACATATTGACCTCCGACACAGCCGTCGATCAAGGAAAAGGTGCATCCGGTCGAAGATATCAGGGTATAACCTTGACTGTGGACGGGTCGATTTGGGTGCAGATGTGACGCCCACAATAAGCAGGTGCACGTCAAACAATTATATAACCCGGGGCCACAGACAGGTTCAGTTAGTTTGGAGTCAGTTAGTTGGAGATAAGATGCTGTAGTGAAAACCAGCACCCAGCAGAGGGCTACGTGCCCTCAGGACTCCCGATTGAGCAGCCCAGCGGAACGAGAAAGAAGTGCTGTTAACGACAAAGGAACTGGGGGTCAATATGTTGCAGTTTGTTCAGTCTCACACATAACCCTTTCGTAACCCTTTCGCAACCATTTCGAATAAAGTGTGAGAGGTATATTTTTCTTAGTAGTGTGGTCGTTCGTCATTATTATTGATTTTGTTTCCGCGTGTATATGTCTATAGCATGTATATGTATCTAGGCTATGCAACAGTAGAATCAAAAGTACAAGCAATGCTTTCTTAGATAAAGCATTGTAATTCTTATTGCTTTTGCTTTTGTTTTGTTTTGTTTTTTTACTATTTCTTTTAATCTAATTTCTGCTGCTGAATATCCCACTTCTCGTGTAATTGTGAATGGTAGTAAGGATTGGTCGGAAATGTAAAAAGAAAGATTTGGGAAAGATATTGTAGATGATTTGATCGCCAAATCAGCCTATCACTATGAAAATGCCATCATGTTTTTATGTACACAAGTAGCATTATAACTAATTGTCTATTTCTTTAACGAAGCGTTGTCATTATCTTTTTTTTTTATTAGTCTTCCATTTTATTTCTCTTGCTTTTCATGACAACTCGTAGATCGCTCTCTTTCGACCGTAAACTCGTATTTATTTAACTGTTGAAGAATAATGATCTGAGCGGGGACAAAAAGCAACTGAAATAAGATGAAAGAAAGATTTGTAAAAATATTAATAACAATGCTTCAGCGATAAAATTTAGAGACAATCGTGTCAAGTGATTTTTACAAGAAATTGGCGGAAGCAAAAGCAAAAAAAAGAAAAAAAGAGATAAAACGCTTCATCAAAAATATCAATATACTAAATCACACTGCAATTTCACAAATAAAAAATCGGACACAAAAGGATTCATTCCTTTAAGTAGGAATCAAATAAACCAGCAATTACTTTCAAGTCAGCGATTTGCAAAACTTAACAGCACGTAAGATTTATTGACTGATGAAGTAACGTGAAGGAAAAAGAAATTATCAAAGAACTGATAAAAAAAAATGCTATTCTTTCCAAAAAGGAAGACATATCTATAATTTCAACGGTGACAAAACTTTTTTCAGATCTGAAAGTTTTTATCGTTCGAAAACGCATTTTCCTCCGGGAGATTTTGAAAGATGTGAACGTGCATGGTGTTAATTGTCTTTTCATATAAGAAAATATCAGAGTTAATAACCAGTCAAAAGATTTTTCATTTGTCCTCGTTTCCACGACAGATGATTTGATCTTGGTATCTAAACTTAAACATGATAAATGACTTCTAGATGAACTTTGCTAGTAAAGTCTTTATAAGTTACCATTTACCTTATCGTTTGGTCTTGATTTTTGTTCAAGTGTGAGAAATATTGTCACCTAACTACAGAAACTACCTCTTACCTCTGTCAATTCATACACAATTTTTACTTCGCGTAAATTTATAAATTCCCAAAGTGCAAGCATATTAATGCAAGTCGAGGCAGACAGTGTTACCATGATTAGTCATCTTTTTTATTTTAGATTATTGCTCATAAACTGAATTCTATCTGAAAATATCACGGTCAAATATCATTAACCTCTGGCAGGTCAAATAGAATAGACATACCTTCTAATAAAGAGTTGTGGATATAGAATTATGACTTTATTATTCTACAAAATGTTAACATTTCAAGTATCCTTCAGGTTTACAATCAAACATATTGAGACTAGGTGGATGTTCCCTCTTATTCAACTGAGTCATTTGAATTAGTCTCAACTACTCTTTTGTACTATATCGAGGGTCAGAATTTCTAAGCTGCGTATATAACAGGTTGATATTTTCATTACGTGAACTGAAGGAGAATAATCAATTATTGTTAGAATCACTATAATTGTACTTTTATCTTAGAAGGATTTGGTTTCCCTTGCGGCTGATCTTTTCTCTATCCAACAAAGAATCCCAAAGAAAAATATTTACAATAGCCAGACTGCATCCCAAGGTATTCTGCTTGGATCATGTATCATTTTATGCAGAATGCCCAAGAGATGTAACATTTGAAAATACTTCATTTCTAAACCTACTAAAATAAACCAAATCATTGTGTTTCCTAAGCTGTTTCAATTTTGAAATTTCTATAAGTACATTTCAGTATGGGTAAAGTCCAGCATTCTGTATATATATATATATATATATATATATATATGTGTGTGTGTGTGTGTGTGTGTGTGTGTGTGTGTGTGTGTGTGTGCAATGCGTTGATCTTTTGCTGATTCTTAATTTTGTCATCAACTAAATTTTTAGCTTTCCTTTTCAGTAATTGTTTGAGTTTAGTTCTTTCAACAAACACTGTATATTTGTCTTTTTGTCTCTTTTTCAATATAGTAGCGATAGTCTGGTACTTCTAATCTATTTCATGGCCCACTCTCTTAATTTCACAGAACTTTCTAGCAGATTTCAGTCTTATAATTCTAATGGTAGAGGGCTCAATAATTCATCTCCTTGTTGTATATACTGGTTGAATTTCTACAAATACTTTCAGTCTCGAAGAATAGTTTGCAGGAGCTCCTGAAGGAAATGAACCACTGGCAAGATTCACATTACATTTTGCCTCAAATAACTCCAGAAGTTAAAATTATTTCAGCGAAAGTGTTCAGAAATGTTTATTTTCTCAAACATTACTTCAACAATACACTGACTATGTAGGAGATATTCAGCAATCACAGATGAGAGACTCCCTAATAAATACTCTCCAGCATCATAGAGAATAGGCTGTTCTTGAAGACCTTTTAAATTTGGAATTACTACATTCAATAGTTAAAAAGATTATGCTATGTTCCTACCTTATTCGAGAATCTATTTTTTTGTATTTTGGCAGCTCGTTGGTTCTTAAAGAACGAATGTAAGTTCATTCATTACATTTATTTTATCAATAAGTTTTCTTTTAAAAGAGGATATCTGAAAAAATGTAATGATTCAAAACAATGATTATATACTTGAAGAATTGAAGATTAACATCTAATGCAGATTTTAATTATAAGCGAAAAATCATTACGAAAGGTGGCTGAAAATGAATGAACTTTCATTTTGATTAAAGGAAATCTTCTTCAATATCCATTTCAAAGTTAAAATGTATATGAAATTATCATCTTTTTTGTAATTAGTGTCTTTAAAATATTTCGAGATTAAAATAGTTTAAATACAAATTTTCAAATATACGGTTGGTTCATTTTTGGAGCCTCGTATATATATATATATATATATATATGTGTGTGTGTGTGTGTGTGTGTGTGTGTGTGTGTGTGAGCGCGCAGCAGTGTCTATCTCTGTGCTTGCTTGTGAAGTGTCATTATGCTTTACGTCGTATATTTCTTGCTTTGACTATTTACCAGCATGTCCTCTTGCGATTCGTAAAGTAATTATATTATGATCTGAATATTAGACAATAAAGTGACGGCGCTTAAATGTAATTTAAAGAAATCTTTTTTAAGACTATCTGAAAATCGTGCAATCTTTTCCGGCCGAAGGAAACAACTTACTTTAATGGTCATGACATTATTGTACAGATTTTACTCTTGAGTGTTGTCCTTAAATGAATCGTTACTATATATTGTACCCGCGCAAAAATGACAGAACAAAAATAATGATTGCAGCAGAAGATAGAAATTCAACGAATATGAATTTAATGAAAATTTATTCGACAAAAGACAATAATCTTGAATGTTATTCAATGATAAGCGTTTAAAGAATCAAAGAAGAAACAGAAATATTCGAGACATTAAAAGATTTTTAAAAAGTAAGGGAAATGTTTCACATGCTTGAAGATTTGGTTACCTTATCGTTTAACGGTGACGAAAATAGAATTGGCGTGATAATTTTTAGAATTTACTTTCACTTTACACTAACTCTTTTTTAATCCATCGCTTTCAGCCAAAAATGAGTAAGTATAACTAGAGAGTCTAGAATCTCTATGATAACCAATCTTGAATAACAACTGTATACTTAAACCTTAGCAATTGCATCCGATTGAAACCTTAGGATCATCATAGATACCATAATGTTTCATTAGGCACAGAGAAAATAGACATAAATTATTTGATTAGATGAAGCAACATATTACCTCATATATTGTACTAAATCAAAATAGGTAGGTGATGTCACGTGGTCTACCTCTGAGAGGAGAGAAATAAGGAATTACTACTACCCCTCCGTGTTTGAATTAACAGGCCGCCAAAGAATGACTGTTAAGAGAGGAATAGGAATCTAGGTCAATTCCTCGCAGCCGAAGTAACAAATCCAGGTCAGAATGAAAGCCAACAGATGTTTGCACTCTGTGACCGGGTGAAAGAGATAGTAGTCCTAGCGAATCGCCTGAAAGGGGAAGGAAGAAGAAGAAAGGCTAAATGATTGGCCAGAACCCTAAAGTGGAAGTAGCTTCCTTTCCGTCAGCGGAAATAGGGATAAAGAATATCAGTTTTAAAGAGAGATGACGGCGTGAACAGATGGGGTGAATCTCGTGCCAGACTCCGGGTGAAGAAGCGGAAAATCTTGGACATGAAGAAGAACCTATGCTTTCAAGCCAGAGCTATATATATATATATATATATATATATATATATATATATATATATATGATTCCGCCAGCCCGTAAAAGAGAAAATACTCTCCGAAGGAACCCGTCAAAAAGCTAAGTACTGCAATTACATATTCTTTCTCTCTCTCTCTCTCAATTTAAAGAAGGACGAAAGAAAAGAAAAAAAGGAAGAAAGACATTTATAGTTATGTATTATCCGCTGATAATATAGCCGACACGTTGAATATGTGTGTCCGCGTGTGTATTAAAAAGATTGTTATATTTTAATTTCCCCACGTGTTGAAATTTGTTCATTGTGTTGTCTACTGTCAAGTTGTCTTTTTCATGTTTGTTTTCGGCTTCGTTCGCCTCATGTTATTCTCGCCTAAATTGTCCTATTCTTTCCTTTAAAAATATTATACGGGAAACCGGAGTTGTCGACTACTATAGTTAATATTATTATTATATCAAAACCTAGAGGCTCATATCTTCCTGGTGGCCAGGTGGGTGGGTGTGTTAACGTGAAGTTTGGAAATTCCTTGCCAGCGGCAGTCAGTCTAGCCCCAAATTAACCCCAACATAATATACCACTTTCCCTACGCCCAAAAGGGTAATCTTAACTGGAACTTAGTCTACGAGGGATCAAGTGCCAGGCCGCCCCGTCTTCACACGTGCGAAAAAAATAAATTCCCGTCTTGAGATTTTAATAACTTTGCCGTCACAGTGAGAAAGTGGATTCAGGTAAAGTTGTTCCTATTTCTTTTTTAGTCTTGAAGAAACGTATAAAGATAAAAATGAATTCTTAAGAATAAAATCAAAAATATATGGAAAAAAGCCATAAGAGCAGAAGTAGTTATATTAAACAGGAACAGGATTTTTTAGATAATGATATGGAAAATTCTACGAGGTGAAATCGAATGAAAGTAAAATTATTGAAATTTTGAAAAAATCGGAAAGTTGAGAAAAAGGAAAACGACAGCTGTGGTTCTCATTATTAAAGGACTTAGAATAATCAAGATGAATTGCTGAGAAAATAACTTGAAAACTAATATGTAAAAGATTCTTTTAAAGGGAAACAGAAATTCCTTGTAAATTTAAACCAGCGTATAAAAAAGGAGCCATAAAATTGCATATTTAGGCCGGGATCAGGCAAAGGTCAGCTTTGGTCTTTTGATTTGATTCAAAAGATTATCCCGAAATGAGTACAATAACAAATAGGATAGGGCAAGAGTGGTATTTAAATGAAAATTTGGCAAATGATTCAGATTTCATCTTTGCGAGCACAAAACGAGAATCGTCTGCTGAAATCAAGATTATATTTTCTTTGAAGATTCAGAAGTTTGAATAAACCCCTACTGCCAGTCTAGCAAACAAGATCAAGTAAGTCTATAGACAAAAAAAATTAGGAAGATAAACCTATGAAGCCATTCGATTATCGTTGTAACTGTGGTTCAAGATACCGAGGCTTCAATTTAGGAAAAAGTTGAGTATTCTTATTCGCATTTCATAGCTTTCTTCGTTAAAACAAGAACTTGGATGATGAAAAATGTTCCAATAAAAATCTAGCTGAGATGTGTCGCCTCTTCAATTCTACATGTGCATAAAACCATAATGATAATTTTCGTAAGATATACATAATGGATGCTGTTATTATAACAGATCAAATATCGTTAAATATGACAGTGATAATCGTATTCATAATCATTTGAACGATTCCGAAGAATGCTTACAAAAAGAATGAACAAATTGTAAATCTGAAGAAGAATTAAAGCTATTCAAATTAAAATAGAATTCAAAGAAGCAAGAATACTGAGAAGTGTGCTCCATTGATAAGGTAATATAGAATTGAATATTATTAGCCCAACAAATGTTATGAGTCAAATGAAAATTCATCGAATAATAATCAAAATAAATCTTACGTAAATAAGTTTGTCAGTATATATCGATGTTCGAGCAAACAAAAGAGAAAAATTAGAAAAAAGAAAAGAAAATTGAGAAAATATCTGGTCCAAATCAAAGAAATTAAAAAATTATGTCATATCATAGTGCAGCTGTTGTTATCATCATCTTCAATCATCATATTGCGCTGACGGTACCAAGTTTACTGAATCTATCCATCTATCCATCCCTATCATCAATCTCTCCGATCTGGTCTTCTAGGATGCATTTTGTGTTTGCACACTACTGACAAATCTTTGCGTGTCAGTCAATAATGGCACATCCATTAGAAAATGGTGAGTTCATCCTTACTTCTTTAGCAATGCCCCACATGTCTTGTTCGTCCTACTCGAATGGTTCGGAAAATGAGAGTCAAGCGGGCATACAGCTTCTGTTTTGAAGGAATTTGCTCTGAGAATTTGTTCAGGACAACACGCAGCATTCTTGGATAGCTCTCATCCAGTACGTTTTGTTAGTTTTCATGTGGTGCATCCATGTAGTAGTATGGACACAGCCACAGCGTGGAAAATATCGCGTTTGATTTTATCAAATAGATCAAATTTCCATATTTTTCTATGTTGACATCACTTTCAATTAATGAAATGTTGTTGTTAAAGTATGTGAACTAGTTCAATTATTCTAGAGGCTTTCCACTTTGAATGGAGACGGCTCCTTATGATTTAAAAGACATGTACTCTGTTTTATTGGCATTCATGAAGAAAGCAATGTCTCCTGCTGCTTATGTTAGGCTATGCAGTAGGGATTCTACTTGGGTTTGTGTATTTAGAAGATGTGTAAGGAAGTCCAAATACAAGTAGTATTTGCCCCATCTTTCTTCTGTGTATGGAATCAGACGTGTTGGAGAAATCTCCCAGCAGTAGCGTTACCTCAAGATTCTTTGCCTGTATTCGTTCGATG
Source organism: Sepioteuthis lessoniana (assembly GCA_963585895.1). Taxonomy (NCBI): domain Eukaryota; kingdom Metazoa; phylum Mollusca; class Cephalopoda; order Myopsida; family Loliginidae; genus Sepioteuthis; species Sepioteuthis lessoniana. The sequence goes on along the minus strand of OY757920.1, from coordinate 106,882,582 downwards.
ATTCGACGGATTGTCAGAATCCGTGAAGTTGAGGGGCGATTTCTTCGAAGGCTGTTCTGATTTTTCCTAAGAATTTTCTCGATGTCATATCGTAAACGATTGAGAAGCAGGGTAATATAAACCCTAGCAGCTATGGTAGTATGAGTTATACCTCTGTGATTCGGAGGTTGTCTTTCTTGAGTGAGTTTACGTGACCAAAATGACCAATGATAATGAAAATCTTTTGAGCAGAAAAATTCAAACATTTTATACATAAATGAAATAAACAAATATTGTAAAGCACCAAGAAAAAAAACAGTAAAAATTTCTAAAAAGGGGCTTATCTGGAATTTTTAATAAATATTCTTAAGCGTTAAAGTGAGTATAAGTGTGTAAGTTTAGGGGTTCGTGAGTATCAGTCTAAGAGTTGGTGTATGTCAATGTGAGAGTACAATAGATGGCTGTAGCATGAATATCTATATTCTATAGTCGTATATATGAATTTGTGTGAACAAAATTTCAACTGAGACTGAATGTGAGTATTGATGTGTACGAGTGTGTATGCGAGTGTGAGAGTGTGAGCTTGTATCTATATTACTGCGTGTCATTTTCTGAGTATATGTGGATGTTGCTATGTAAGCGTGATTGTATGTGGGAGTGTGCTCGTATATATGCGTAGAGATCTACAACTGGGCTTGTTTATCTGAGTATGTGAGCGTAAATATATCGATATAGATGAAGGCTTGTATGCGCATATGAGTGTGTGTGTGTGTGTGTGTGTGTGTGTGTGTGTGTGTGTGTGTGTGTGTGTGTGTGTGTGTATACTAGTGTATGTTTGTGTATATTCAAGTTAATGTATATGTGTCTGTATATGACATTCTTTTCTTTTTGTGTTCAATGTTTCATACTCATCACACACACACACACACACACACACACACACACACACACACACACACACACACACATATATATATACAATCGAATCGATATATTTTTCTGTTTCACCGTATCTATATGCATTATGCGAATGAAAATAATCGTGTATTTGTTTCATCATGATAATGCACACAACCTTTATGCAGTAAAGGTATATTCAAAAAGATTGAAGCGATTGGTTGGAGAAAATCCCATACTCTCCTTATTATCTGTATCGCACTTTCTTGAATTAACACTCATACGTTGTTTATAGAACCATATTGACGAAATATTTTTAAAATACATGAGTCAGTGAAAATATCCTTTCTACGTTCTATTTTGAAAAGCCACGAGTGTTCCTTATCTCGTGAACTTTTAAAAAGTGATCATTGTTAATGACAGAATTAAAGTTAAGGAATTATTTCTTATTAAACATGAATTTTTAGATATTTGTCTTATTTAAATTCGGAAATTACGTATAGATTAACAAGATGCAAGGATCAGTGAAAAGATTTGCAATAATTGTGAAGTACAATTCACCAGCTTCAGAGACTTTTGCTGAGGTTGTGAACATGACGAAAATCATTGGACTCTAAGATTCCAAGTCCACTTGATATCCTACGCGCACTACTTGCCAGATTTGTATCTATGGCAGAGAGCACGGCCGCGAAATTTACGGTTTTAGGCCTATCTGACTTTGTCGGATCATCGAGATTCTACAACCTGAGTGAATTTTCTTGCACCAACTGGTTATTTGTACTATGATCATCTACGCCTTCCCTTTTCTCACAACAAATAATTTTGATTCATTCTACGACGTTATGATGCAGTTCAAACTCATAAACCATAGGTTCTCATATTAAACAATGTTGTATATTCATCTGTGAAGCTTTTGAATCCCACATGGAATGAAACAATGCACAACTCATTAACTTCTACAATACTACCAATTACAGAAAGGACCTTCAACGGTTTCGGTTACATAATATTCGCGCCACAAACTTGCACGTACCAAAATATTGCAAAATGTTTGATTCAGCCTAGTTGGTGGATAGATTGATTCATAAATAAGCAAACAATCGATCAATCGATTGATCGATTTATAGATTAATTGACAGACACAAATGTTAGAAATGTCCACCCTTTCCGATATATAGATATTTCTACCTTAGCGTTAAATATCAATTAAAAATGTTCTCCCAATAAGCGATTAAAGCTGTTACCTATATCGATATTTATTCAGATTAACTTAGTTTATCCCAACTGTAAATCGGGTGAAAATAATCATTTGCATTGTAATAAGTTTTCAAAGTGAGAATTATTCATTGGGAAAACTTTCGATAAATCCTGTCTTTTACGTGGGCTTAAATATTGATCTCTCGTGACTGTGGGAAATACACCAATAACTCCCATAGGCGCACCTGAAAATACTTGTTGCCCTCCTTGTTGGCAAAGACTTGGTTTTTGTTTTTTTTCTATCCTAATCCATCTCAGATAGAAACAGCAATTGTTTTTGTTTTGTAGCTTCTACGTGAACTCTTAAGCAATAACTCAAAAATACCAACTGTGGATTAATATTTTCCAAGCAAGACATTATTATCGTTCAAATCATCCACCACAACAAAAAAATATTTGCTATAGAAGAAATAGAAGGCTGTCAGATATATTATACATCAGGGAATAGTCGGAGAAACCACCTGACGAAACATACACAATTAAAGAACCATTACGATGTTATAAGTTTAATAATAGTTTTCTATGTATCAGAATGGAGAAACCAAATCGTTTAACTGCAAAGATGTACCGTGATGTTTTTCGGGAAATATTAGCAGTAAATCGTAGCAAAGAAAAAATGTTTACTGCACACTTCTCTTCATTTATTATACTATAAAGATGTAGTCATTGTCATAAATGACCAGATTATTTTATGTCCACAATGACATCAAATGTCTTCCTTTTTGCTTATTCTATTTCTGTTTATTTTCCCTTTTAATACAAATCTCTATATCTTAGTTTTCTACCTTATTTTATATTCTTTCTCTTTTTCAATATCTCTTTCGAATTTCTTCTTCTCCTACTTTTTTTTTACTCAAACATTGATAAGACAAAGAGAGTTCTCATTACTTTGGAGTGAAACTGGGACACTTGGCTGATATATATATTTGTTGAGCGTCCTTCATTATTGGTTGACCTGTTTTTCGAAGATTCTTAAAACGTTTTTTCTCTAACATAGTGTCATTGTGAAGTATTGATTGTTAAAGGTCATGTGCATTATAATTAATTTACATATTTAAACTTAAAGTTACTTAAATTACGAATATATATATATATATATATAGTTGTTGTTGTTCCCTTACATATCGTTGTTTTCTTATTATTATTCGACGATATTTTTATACTTACTGAACTTACATTTTCTCATAAAAAATATGTTCCCAATTTTTATTGCGATTTTCTATCACCCTAGTTTTCTTATCAAAAAGTTTGCCAGATATATTTTTATTGCTTATTATTCAATAAAATCTTTTAGACAATTAGCAGATAATATTCTATAGTTTAGAACTTCCGGTATTTTGTTTATCATAAAATATCGTTTATTATACTTCTCTTTTCTACTTAACAGAAACTCTCACGGCATATTTATATTGCTACTGTTTATCTTTTGTTGTTATTGTTTTATTCTAATTCCCCAAAATAGCGTTACTATTGAATAAATAGTCACTTAATATTAATGAATATGATAAATATGATTTATTGCTTATTCATCTTATATATATATATATATATATACCCTTTTGTAATCATATATCATTTAACTCCTTTGACAGTTTCTCCGACTAACGTATGCTGATGGTTTTCTATGTAATCTTCGAATGATAGCATTGATGCGTCAAAGCTGTCTTCCATGCTGGCAATTCATCTACCCACCTCCTTTCTTGATACATAGAATCGGTCAACGTCATTTCTAGTATGTAACGCCTTATGCATGATCATTAGTTTTCTTGTTCTTTGGTTTATTTGCTTAAGTTCTTCTCGGGACCACTTCAAGAATGGGCCCGAATATCTAATGAGGGAAACAGCACAGGTATTTATTCCTTTGATAAGGTTTCTGCTGTATAGTTTTGTTTCGAGTAGCTTTCTGGTTCTCCCGAGATACTCTTTCTCATTTTTTTTTCTTTCATTTCCACTTGTTTTATGGGGTCAGCTTCCAAATTGCCCAAATATTTGTTGGTTTCCTTTTCTTCGATCTTTTTAATTTTTTCTCGATTTGGTTGTTCCATTCTGTCCGTCAGGAGTCGTTTTCTGCTTTTCATTACTAACATGGTGCATTTTTCTATGTCAAATTCCATCCCTATGTCCTAACTATATATTCTCACTGAGTCTCCGATTCGTTTCCATTTTTTGCCAAAATTTGATGTCATCCATATACATTAGGTTATTGATTTTTTCCTGCGATTTTTAACTTTGTATCCGGCAGTGCATTTTCTGAGTATGTGGTTAAGTGGCATCATCGCAATTATAAAGAATAATAGTGATGGTGTATGTCCTTGAAAAATACCTGTTTGGGTCTTCGCTTCAGCAAAGGTTTTCCCTCCTGCTATCAATTCCACTCTCCAGGCTTTCATGGTTTTCTCGATAAAGTTTATGTCTACATTTGATATTTAATACATTTCGAGGCAGTTTATTATCTACCTTTGCGAAACAATATCCTATGCTTTTTTGTCGACAATCCAGGTCATAGACAGATTTTTCTGTCTGGTCTTGCTCTCGTTGGAGATATGCTGATCTATATAGAGTAGCTCTCCTCTGCCTCTGGATCCTTTGCAGCAGCCATCTTTTCTGTTCCTTGGGAAACAATCTGCAGCTTGTTAACGAGTAATAAATCTCTTCCCTTATTTGTGCTGTTAATATTTTCCACATCATAGATAGGCACGTTATGGGTCTGGAGTTGTTTGTGGCGGTTCCTTTGAGGGGGTTCTTTTGGACCAATGAGGTCTTTCATTCGGGTACGTGTGCTTTTTTGTTGGCATCTGCTCATTTCGAGTGCTAGTCCGTATGAATGTAAGTGAATTTCTTAAACCAGAATCCACGTATTCCATCATGACCTGGCGTTTTCCAATTTAATATTTTTTAGTGTTGTTCTAGGTAAATCGACGTGTATTTCCGCTTTCAGACCTTCTTCGAGTCCTTCTAATTTCATTGTCATGCTTCATATCCATTCCCCCCTTTTTTTCTTATGTTCTCTTGTTTGCCATATTTTATTTCAAAATTGTCCTGTTTCTCTTGCACTCAGTTGTTGGTATGTTTTGGTGTCTTCTGGGTAGAATTTCCTTTTGTTGTTTTGGAATGTCCTATTTTTTTCTGTACTGGTTTCTCGATATTTTTTAATTTTCCTTCTTTAGCGAGTACTTTCTAGTTTATTTCCTTATGTTGTATTGTTATTTTTCTTGGGCTGCTTTTTCCTTTTTGTCCCTACAAGTTTCAGCGTTTTTTCTTTGTTTTATCATTTTTGCCTGTTTTCGTAGATTTCTTATTTGTATTTACAGTAGAATTTCCCTTCCAGGTTTTGATTTTTTCTTTAATGCTTTTAAAGGGGACCCCGATTTTCTTACAAATTAATTTCGCTCCTGCATAGATTAGTTTATTTAATTCAGCTGTGTTATTTGTTGATATATATATTTGTACTAGATTTTTTTCCGTTTCCGTCTTGACTCATCTCCATTCTCTGTTTCTTCGTGATGGAAAGGTAGTCTTTTTTCCATTCATAATTCTCTTTAAAGTTTCTAATTTTTTTTTGTTCTTGTTTTAGTATGGTTTAGTTGCGTTTGGTTGTGTGGTGTTTCTATTTTCAGAAGTTGGCGGTTCATTTAGGTTAGACTGTACTTGTTTGTCAATACTTGGTGTGTCTGATATTGTAATGATATCTTGTTCATTATTTGTTTTCTGGTGTATTTCTAGTATTTCAAGGTCAGAAATCCATCCTTTCTTTATTATCGTCCTCACCTGGTAAGCGAGTCTTTGGCATTTGTTTAAAAACTAGCACATTCTTACAAGATGTTTATCATTCTTTTTCTATATCCACGTAGTGTAGGGTTGGTCCTAAAATAGCAGTGCAGTGCCACATGGTTGTCTTCCCTAGTTCATGTTTTCCCCTCTGATTTGTGTGGTTCCTTAGATCGTCGTTCGTAAACCTGAAAAAAGAACAGCCAACATTTGCTGGATGACGTTCGATTCTCACATATTGGTTATCAGGAGAGCACTTGTTGATGTGGGTTCCACATTGCATTATATTTTGATTCGATATTTTTATCATGGCTGGTATATTGTGGCTATACCAAACCCAGGGCTTGTGTAAAATCTGCGCACCTGACACAGACGTGACCAAGGTTTCTTAAATAAGAGAACTCTTAAGTGGGTCATACAAAAATAAAAACAAAACAAAAAATAACAATCACAGAAGTTAACTTCATCAGTAGTTGCCACACTGGTCGATGAATAGCAGTAGTTTCCTGACATAACTGTTTGATACTGGCTGTTGACCTGTGAATTTGTCGACCGAGCATCTGATGAAGTGTGTCGATGATCCATCTCGGGATTTAACTAACTTGCTTCACGTCCACCATGCTGCTTCACAAGTTTTCCTAGGTTGGACACACTAAAAATGTCTCTTTTTCCTTTTTGCTTTCTTTTTCTCCTTTTAATTTTTTTCCTTCCCACCCGTATTTTCATTGTTTTAATTTTGTATAAGTCCACATTTATGCTAGTTTTCGAATTCACAGAGATATTGTAGGCCCCGAGCAATTCCGTCAGTTATATGTCGTTTGCCACTTTTCATGACGATCATGGCACGTTTTTCTATGCTATATTCCATTCCTATGTCCTGACTGTATATTCTAATGGCGTGTATGAGAGTTTCCAGTTATTTTTCATTTTTTCCGAATAGTTTAATGTCATCATTTACATTAGGTGATTGATCTTCTCTTGCGATCTGCTGAGTTTGTATCCGGCTGTGCATTTTCTGAGTATATGGTTAAGTGTCATCATAGCTATTATGAATAGTAAGGGTGATAGTGCATCTCCTTGGAAAATCCCTCTTTGGATCTTTGTTTCAGCTAAGCTTCTTCCTCCTGCTGTCAGTTCCTCTCTCCAGGTTTGCATGGTCTTTTCGATGAAGTTTATGACTTCATGTGATATTTTCTACATTTTGAGACAGTGTATAATCCATTATTAACATTATTAATATTATTATTATAAATATCATAATTAATATTATTATTTTTCTCTTTTCTATAACAATGTATTATTCATTAATTTTTGGAGTTTTCGCTATGCGTTTAAAAATAAAGAGATCGTTATTAGCAAATAAATATTTCTATTAATGAATACAGTTTATTATTGATAATGTATATTTTTATAATTAATCCATTATTTATAATTCATTATCATTATGTACTATGTTATTTATATTTATCCATTTTTTAATGATAAATTTGCAGTTAATATTTTCATGGTCGAAAGCAAGTGTCGTGAGATGGGCTACTAAAGTAGTTCCCCCACTAGTGAGGAAAGAAGCTAGTTACTCAGCAGGACAAAAAACAAAACCAGTCAATGGACAGATGAACCTTCTCGCTGTTAACGACCATCTAGCTGATGTTTGCGACCATTCTAACATGTACAAGATGGCACCCAGTGAGCCTGGACAGGCAATGTTTGTATTGTGAAGTGTGTGTACATTATAAAGCACCAAAGCAATGGCAAATATAAAACAATTCAAAAATGCGGGTTGTTCAGTCGTACATTCCCTTTTTCCAGCTTGTATAAGTTGCTGATTAAAAAGTTCCATGAGGACGAAGAGATATTGATGAAGGTAGGTGGAGGATGCCGTTCGGAGCTCTCAATTTGAAATTCATCTTCATACACGGATGGTGATATAATGAAGCTCGCTTACTATCGGTGATGAAACATATATATCTATGCTTGGATAGCGTAGACACATTGTCAACTACGCTTAGTAGCTGATTTTTTCGTCTATGTGATCATTAGATCAATATATATATATATATATATATATATATATATATATATATATATATACTCGACCCATTTTCAAAAGCAAGGTGCGACAAAAGCTCAATGTTAATCGGAGTTTAACTGGTTTCATTTTCAGAGTTTTTCTTCTCCCAGATCGGTCGTCATGGGAAATGCAAACAGCTTCGTCCAAGATTTGACCGCGTATCGCCTTGTCCTTTCTTACGACAGCAATCATTACACCACGACCAGTGTAAAGTTCAAATTCCTGAATTTGTTCATAGTAATATTGATCATATATGTTTAAGTGTTTTTCCATTTTGGATTACTGAATTTTAAAACGTTCGAAGTGTTATAACCTGAATGAATCATCCGATCGTATTGAAATTTGAAAATGGATATGATTTGCATATTTTGCTTTTCTGCTGTGAAGAATAAAGAAAAATTAAAGACATAGATAAATGCTGTAAAGACTATACATTTCAAATTATCTAAGATGTTATGCATTTGCTCATTAGGGTGATGTCATAAGCATTTAAGAAATATTAATACTACACATTCACTTGAATAGCTTGGTATTCAGTGTTGTTCTAGAAAAAAGATAGGAGATAACATGTTTTCATGAAATAACACAGTCGTATGTTTTAACAAGATTCTATGTATACAGACTCTTCATTAAATCTATTGATACAGAAAGAAAAATACTATCAATTTCTTAGAGATTAATTTGAGACAAAATTTCTTGGTGTTCTAACTTTCTGAGAGCTTCTTTGTACACAATATCCCCCCTTCCATGTTTTGTAAACATGCATTGCCAATTTTTATTATTAAGTCAATTTGCCACAGAGAGTTGATCATGCAAGACTCATGGATCTGATCTTGTCTGTATCAGTATTGATGAAACATTTTTGTACTTAATATCAAAGTTTCTATCTCATTTAGTTTGGCCACAACTGCTTTACTTATATAAAAATGTTATATACCAATGAAGGAATGAAAGACAATAACGCTTCTTTAGAAAAATGTCAATTTCACACCTTCATTTCTTTTCAAAATGTCTGAAGTTGACTATAAGCGTGAGAGAGACAGACAGAGGACTCGAAGAGGGACTGCTATATTGACCCTTATCTTGCTCTAAGCCGCGTTGTGCCATATTCAGGGTCACACTTAGCACTTCTGTTTCTCGGTGGAGTGGGGCACTGTTCTCCTCTGGGCACTCGCTGGCCGCTCTCGTGAATACTTTGACTGTGAGACTAACCTATTTGACGTAGGTACCCGTGTATATATAACTTCATACCACCTAATCGTTCATCCAGTTGTCAACCCACGTGATCTGCTAACACCCAAATATTGCTTGTTTTCTGGTAAGGATTTCGTTTACACAGGTGCGTCCTGTGTAGAGAAATCCTTGAATGATGGCTTTGTCAAAGGGCAATATGCAACACACCTCCATACCTAATTTTTCAAAATGTCTGTCCGTGGACATTTTCCTTGCGACCCTCTCCATCTCTTCCTTCACCCATATCTTACAAAAATGCACAAAGACAACAACAGAAAAAGTAAAAAATAATCTTTGCCCATTGTAGAAGGTGACCCTTTTGTTATGTAACACGTGCCCATTGTAAATTATTGCTTTATTCTTCCTTAGTGCCGATGGCATTCCTACATGCACACATCAAAATTACAATACATTTATGCATCTTATTTTTTAAAAAAAATCTCTTCTGCAATTTCTTGAGGAAACTAAAAACTTAATGGGATCAAAGCAATATCTCCAAGGCCCAAAAGGATTCCTCAAAATGGTATTATAAATTGACATACATCCAGCAACAACCAAAATATACCGCACCAAAACATCCACCAGGAAATTTTCTGCCTAATCAATAACTTCTAATAGTTTCACTTTCCTAAATCCATTTATTCCAAGGTTCGTTTTCTCTGTGTTCTATCATACACTTAGACATTTCGATGCATAACCATACGATCATTGGTGTTAACTGCGCCCCAAATTTCAAACTGATATCGGGTGAATGACCTTCGATTAACACCATGCGTGTCTCTGCTCGAGTTTAACGTCACGCATGTAACTCTTTTAGTTTCAAACATACAAAATGTTTGAACACAGAAAAGTTGCCTTTATCCGTTGTGCATGTCATTCAAACTCTGGCCGAAAAAAAACAAAACAAAACAAAAACAAAAAAATTACCTTATCTTCCAAAACCAAAGTTAGAATCTAATTAAAATCTAAATCAAAATTACAATCACCTCTAGTTGAGAAAATTTTCATGAAATGAATCGGAAGAAAAATTCAGAAATGTCACCATAAATTCAGACAATTATTCCCTTCTAAGCTTCTCAGCGGTTGGAGAGAGAAAAACTTTTCAAAAATATATACCGAATCAAAATAAAATGTCTAACAAAAGAAAAGTAAAAAAGTTAAGAAAAAAAATGTTCATGTCTATGTCAGTTCTATATATTTTTTAAATGTCTCTTCTTCTTCATTCTCTTCCTTATGGAAAGGTGCAGGGTTTGAGTATCAACTGTCTCTTTCTCTTTTCTTTTTTTTTTCTTTTTATAAATCCTAAAAATGCTTTTTCAATGCTGAGTCGCCCTCTCGCTTCTCTTCCCTGTACTTTTTTTTTCTTATTTGTTTTCAAAGAGGAAACAGTTATTTTCACTTTTTCTTTTTTTTCCTCGAATAATTTTTGTGTACACATATTTTTTCTGTACAGAGGATCATTTTCTATATACTTCTTTCTCAATTTCCGTCTTTTCTTTCAGATAACCTAATCTAACATTGGTTCGTGCGCGCCATTTTCCAATTTTTTTCTACAAGCATCTCTGTAAACTAAGCATGGCTCGTATCTAGCCATTACTCTCTCTCTTTTTCTTATTCTGTTCAAAGCAACACAATATGTTTTTCGCTCACCTCCTAAAGAGAGATAAATTTCTCTGGGATTTTTTCCCAAACAGGATAAACTTTTCCCGTGTCCATCGACTCTTTTTTCCTCTACTTTTTCCATTTACCGCTCCTTTCTCTTCGTTGATAGTTAACGTGCGTACTTTCCTAATTTATTTAAGTATATTTCTCCCTCCTGCTCGATTCGAACCCGAGTCCAGAATTTTTCAGTGCATACTACGATGCACGTCCAGATTTAGCACACCGACTCCTTAATTCCCGACCCAAATTTCAAATAATATCCTCAATACATGGGTGCGAGGTGTTTCAGCTTCAACTAACACAATAGTCTCGCCTCTTACCAACACCCCCAAATCCTCTATCCCATTCAAGGGGGACCTCACAAAACGTTTGTCTGGCGTCTTACCAATACCATAATATGTCGATCCCACTTTAGGAAATATCAACAATACTTTTGATTTCAACAATTTTTCCGATTCATCTCAGGAACAACATCATCAAAAAACCCGTTCCACTTAACTGACTATGGATCAAAGGTACAGAAGCTTCCTCCTAACCATATAACATAGTCACCTAGAATTCTCCGGACATCGAGAATCGAATACAAACAGAAATAGAAATCTCAATATCAAATTACTACGCGTTACAGTGAGTACTTACGAACTACTATCAAATTTCATTCATCAAAATGTTGCTTACATTATAAAAAAAAACACGGATTTTCTATCTACTATCAAATTCCATTCATGAAAACTCAAAAATCCGCAGTCCTAAAAATTCGAAACTTTGTTATGTCATCTTTTTTGACATATCACAGAAACATTATTTTGTTTTGTTCACACGTTTCCTTTTTTTCTCTTATTCTTCCCTTACCTTTTATTTCTCTGTTAAACAATGTAACAGTTTTTAAATTCTGACCTGAAACAATACAGAACTCATTAATATTTACATTTTTTTTTTGTGACAATTTAAATTCTATCGGACGCGAATCCACGAAACATTAAAGACACACAGAAAAAAAATTGAATGAGGAATGTATCTACCCCTATATAGCAATGTCTCTTTTTTTTACTTATTCATTAATGAACAGTGTTGAATAGAATAATTAGTGTTAAATAGCAATAATTGTGACAACTTCTCTACGTCTAAACAATTTATTAATATTGAATTGAATTATTAGAGTAAGATAACAATAATTGATACCATTCGAGATGGATTAAGAAAATAGTAAGCACATCCACTCCAAAACAAGAGTACAAAAACTGATTCGTAATATATTGTTCTTTAATATATTGTCATTTAAAAATGCTTTTTTTTCTTTATAAAATCACTGCTGAATATTATTAATGTCTTAAATGCAAAGACAATTTTATTGTAATTCAAAATTAAAATTGAACCTAGTCAAGAGAAGCTAACACCATTGAAACCCCAAACTCTTAGTTAGAATAAGGGTAGGACTATTCATTAAATCCCATGTCAGTGTCTAAATATTCAGTAGAAAGAAAGAAAGAAAGAAATGGTGGGAGAGAAAGGAATAACTGAAAGACCCTTCCCCGATTCCTCAATGAGTAGAAACACACATTTCTGTAAGAAAGTTCATAAAATTTTCGAGACGGACTCTGTTAAACTGACTTAGAAAATAGTAAGCGTATCCACTCCAAGTCAAGTGTTCAAAAACTGGTCAGTAATATATTGTTCTTTTACTATATTGTCACTTAAAAATGCATGAAGGATTTTTTCTTCATAAAATCATTGCTGTATACTATCTGTGTCTTAAATACAAAGACCATTTTACTGTAATTCCAAATTAAAATTGAACCTAGTCAAGAGGAGCTAACACTATTGGAATTTAATAGAACCTAAAAACCTAAGTTAACTTACAAATAGAATCCCTATAAGCATGCTAAGAAGCATAAATAAGTACTGCAATGATATAAAAGAATAATTGGAGACTTTAACTAAGTTAAAACTTAATGACAAAACGTTGGGGAAGGAAAAATGTTTGAAAGCTATGGGAAGCAACATGGTGAACGTAAAGGCAAGCGGATAAATCCTCTGACGGCGCTACTCAATGACTAACCAGGTTCTAGGCGTAAGAATCCTATAGTTCAACGGCCAGGATCGAATAGTTCGATCGGGGAATTACTGCTACTCATCTATAAGGGTGGCTTCTGTAGACGAGAATAAAAGCAGCTATCGAAGGATTACCATGACCCACATCTAAACCACCTGTCCAAACTGCCTCACTGGGTAAAAAAGGGGGTGCATCCTGCTGAGGTTGGAGCCCTGGCCTCAGTGTTCGAAAAATCAGCTACACAGCTCAAACAAAAATTACTAAAATGTAAACACACAATACAAGTAGCGACATTTAACGTTAGAACCTTAAATAGAATAGGACAACTATCGGAGCTAACTGCATTGGCCATAAATCATAACATAAACATAATATGCTTTCAAGAACACAGATACACACATAGCGAGGATATTAGATATCACGATACTGGCAATGGATGGACGCTAGCCACTGCATCTGCATCTGCATGGAAAAACTGTCAATGCCACGATAGGAAGCGTAGCTATACTTATATGTAGGACCACGATCCCTAAAATAACTAAAAAGCATAGAGAAAATACAACCTAGGATGATGGTAGCTACTTTTAATTGCAACCCCAGGGCAATAATCATCTACTACAGCCCTACCAATGTTAGTGAAGAAACTGACCTCATCGTCTTCTATGATGAGCTATCCTCCTTTGTTCGTATAATCCCGAAACACAACATTCTCGTCATTGACGGAGATATAAATGCCCAAAGTGGTAAAAACGTAAACCACAAATTCAGCAGACACATCTCGTCAAACAGAAATGGCATCATCTAACAGATTTCACGCTAGAAAATAGATTAACAAGATTCAATACAGACTTTCAGAAAAGGGAGAGAAAACTATGGACCAACACACACGCAAACAATACTAAAGCACAAATTGACTACATCTTTATAAATAAGAAATGGAATAATAGCGCATTGAATTGTGAGGCTTACTCCTCATTCGAGGGTGTTTCCTCCGATCATCGAATTGTCACGGCAAAAATATGACTGAGCCTACGAAAGAATGCAACCCGAACAACAACCACCGTACACTATGACTGTGCCCTGCTTAATAACAGGCGTATTAGAGATAAATATTCGTTAACACTAAGAAACAAATTCGATGAACTACAGGAGAAGACAGAAACGCATATCCCGAATTACCAATATGAGAATTTCGTCAATGCCCACATACAAGCAGCAGCGGAATGCATACGAACAAAGCAAAGAACTAAACTTAGAGTCCTATGGGAGACATTAGCGGTTAGAGAAAAGCGTGCTGGCGGGAAAACTGCCTCCAAATGCAAAAGGAAAAACCCAACCAATACCAATGCCCTGGAACTCAAAAAGCACAAAATGAATGAGCTAACATCTACCTAAAAGAACAAACAGAATACATGCAAAATCAGATTTATAAGATTAGAGACTCGGTTGAATATAGACAAGCTAGGATAGCATGGCAAACGGTAAACGAAGTGAGAAGAAGGAAGAGCATTGCGAAAGTTAAACGGAAAGCTACCAGCCAACAAGAACGAATACACCTATGGAAACAACATTTCGAGAATTCACTCCGAAACACACCGAAATTTACACATGAACCAAACATGAGAATTATAAGTAAACAACTATATATCAAACTAGGACAGTTTACGCAAGAATAACTTGACTCGGTGTAAAGAAAATTTAAAAATAGAAAAGCAGCAGGGATTGATGAAACACCCCTAGGAATATAGAAGACCAGGCATTTCGATGACATACTGCTAGGACACTTTAATGCCGTATATAATCAAACGCCTAGAGACATATGGATGAAGGAATGCATCCTCCGATTCCCAAGAACTACAGAGGCATAACCCTTACATCAATAGCGGCCAAGATATACAATGCTTTACCACGCAACCGCAAAATTGAGAACATAGTTAGGAAGAAGCAAAATGGCTTCCGGAGGAATAGATCAACGACGTCAAAAATTTTGACTATCCGTCGAATTCTTGAAGATGTATGTGCAAAAAACCTAGTGGCAACAATATCATTTGTCGACTTTACCAATGACTTTGACTCCGTTCACAGAGGAAAGCTGGAGCAAATTCTACTCGCCAACGGCCTACCAAAAGAAACCGTCGCAGCCATGATGATGCTATATAGAAACACGAAAGTAAAAGTCCGTTCCCCGGATGGAGACACAGACTACTTCGACATTGTAGCAGGTGTACTGCAAGGGGACACATTAGCCCCATACCTCTTTATCATCTGTCTAGACTACGTGCTTAGAATGTCTATTGATAAAATGAAAGAAAATGGTTTCAAGTTAACAAACGAAAGAAGCAGAAGATACCCTGCACAAACAATTACGGACGCCGACTACGCCGATGACATAATGCTTCTGGGAAATGCACCTGCGCACGCCGAAACCCCATCTACACAGTGTGGAACAAGAAACTGAAGGCATAGGCCTCCAAGTCAATGCACAGAAGATAGAATATATGTGCTTCAATCAAAGAAGCGATACCTCCACACTAAACGGTTGCTCTCTGAAACTAGTTGACAAGTTCACCTACCTAGGAAGCAGTGTCTCATCAACCATGACTAGCAAAGGCATGGGCAGCTACCGATAGACTATCAGTCATATGGAAGTCAGACCCGACCGATAAAATAAATCGCAGTTTCTTCCAAGCAGCGGTGTATGGATGCACTACATGGACGCTAACTAAACGTATGGAGAAAAAAGCTTGACGGCAACTACATAAGAATGCTGCGAGCAATATTGAAAAGTCATGGAGGTAGCACCAAACAAAGCAGCAGCTGTACGGCCACTTACCAGCTATCACGAAAACTCTCTAAGTTAGACGATCCAGACATGAGGGACACTGCTGGAGAAGTAAGGACGAACTTATAAGTGATGTACTCCTGTGGATCCCTTCACATGGACGAGCAAAAGCAGGACAACTAGCTCGAATCTACATACAACAGCTCAGTGCCGATACGGGATGTAGCCTTAAAGACCTGCCGGAAGCAATGGACGTTAGAGAAGGGTTGCGAGAAAAGGTCACGGATATCCGTGCTGATGGCGCAATATGATGATGATAAACAGTGTAGAAACAATTGTAATGCTAGTGTGCAAACAAACCAGTTTTAACTCCTTTAAAATGAAATTACCGATATATTTTTTAATGTGTGCAAACAAATATCTGATGTCAAATTGTTACTGTTACATAGCAATACTTCAAACCAATTACCTGTGTAAAAAGTGAGATTAGTCTCGTTTAAAAATGTTATCAAATCATATACATTTAATAGATATGTATAAACAGGATTTAGCTTTAAATAACCAAAAATGGTTGATATGCCGCAAAACCCAACCACACCAAAAATAAGATATTTAATACATCTGCTTAAATATGATTTACCTTTCAAAACTACAAGGGTTGATGTACTATAAAACCTAACCAACCAATCGATTAGCCATCCAGTCTTTTAAAACTTTCTCCCACAAAGTGAATTTGATCAGTGGTGTATATTGTGAATTATATTTATGTCTATATGTATATAGTTATTTGGTAGATTGTTTAATTTTTTCTAGGCTCTAGATTCTACTCATAAGATCCATAGAAGCGGTGTCCTCGTGGTGTAATGATTAAAGCGATGGACGGCGGAATTGTAGTGAGTTTGAACTACAGTCGCGCTATTACATTCCCTTTCGGACAAATGCCTTTTGGAAAGGTATGAACCCCCTTATCCCCCTCCCAGCTATGGGTTAAATAGTACCTCTACTGTTCTTTCTCACAGCAATAAAAGTTTTACTCTCCAAATAAAATATATCTAATACCTCTGGCAAAATAGACCAAACCCTTGACTTTTGAACTAAAACATTTGCAGTCAACTCATACAAAAAATAATCACAAGTTTAAGATATCCGGTGATAATCTAATTCACTATTGAATTAGGTCCCCGGCAAGGTTATATTAGTCCATTCCGTAAACACTTAATCGACTTATACAGTTTAAAAAGCATTTCTTTGCAGTTCTTCTAGCATCTGTAATCGGAATACTCCCTTATTCTAATACTCTAATCACTCAGCAAATACCTTACTCTAGATTAAGCCTGTCACAAGACGAGTGAACTCGTCTTATAAAGGTATTTCCAAAGCCCAGAAAACTTCAAATACTAATTCAAAGGGTTATGTGGTTGTAACCCTGGCCCTTTGCCTTTACGACCATTTGTATGTTTCCAGTCGTCAGAGTGTTTTGAATGATTTTTATTCTGATGTAATAGGCCAGAATTTTCAGCATCCGAGGGCAACGTTGAAATAAGGCGGGCCCCCGCCTGGATAGTGCGGGTAAATTTTATGCATTAAACACGGCTGAGATAGAAGAACCTTCATAATTTCCTAATTTATCACTGTCAAGTCGAGGTACATTAACTAAGCAGATCGGGCTTCATTATGAAAGAAATTCAGACATAATTGAAGAAAATATTTCCCTATTGCGATCTCAGCTTGTAGTAGTGGGGAAAGACCCTAAACACTGAAGTAATGAATGAATATGCATAGATAACACTCAGGCGATAAACATATGCCCAAAACTGGACACTTATTCTCAGCCGATAGTTGATGAAATGATTAACGACTTCACTAGATACAGCGTTTTTCTGTGTTCAACCTGAAAAGTGCCGACCACTATGTGCTGCTTAAAGAATAAGATAAAAAATACACAGTTTTAAGACGAATGATCGTATGATTCAATTTCCTAGAATTCCGCTCGGAGTCAAAAATGAGTCTGTTGCCTTACAAAGAGTTATAGACAGAACACTGAAGAAAAAAAATCTACGCGGGGCTTTCCCTTACATCGACTATATTACAATTACTATGAGCACGCAAACAAAACACGACTAAAAAGTTGAAAAAAAAGTTCGTAGAGGCTATTAAGAAAGCTAAAATTGTTCCTCAAAAGTCAAAAACTGTGGTTTAGGCACGCTCCATAAACATGCAGTGATACTGTGTCGGCGGTGGAGTTATAAAGCCTGACCCAGAAAAATTCGTCCCTTCAAAAAGATACTGATATTTGAAAATTAAAAAATCGTTTTAAAAAGGCACTGGGCATGTTTGTATATTATGTGAAATAGATAAATAATTTTTCTACTAAAATTCAGCTTTAAATAGAAACTTAAAAATTCCTACTTGGGAAGAGAGCACTCGACGCTTTCAATCGATTAAAAAGAACTAAAGGAAGCCAGAAAACGAAAGAGGTCGAGTGCATGGCGTCAGGTGAAGCTATTTCTGCCATCCTCAACCAAGGCGGACTACCGGAGCGTTCATGTCAAAAAGATAGCAGGAAAGCGAATTAAAATATTGAATAGTGGGAAGGAGGCCACGACAGTAATTGAAGTAATCAACAAGAGGAGTCATTATTTTTCATGGCAACATTTTACTCTTGTCACGGACCAAAGATTTGTGGCCTTCATGTTTATCAATGAAAGATAAATTAAAAACAAAATATCGAAAATGCAGAATTCCAAGAGTGGAGATTAGAACTTGCAGCTTTTAATTACAAAATAAAATCCTGACAAAGAGAATGTGATCTCTGACACTTGTTTACATTTATTAAACTGTTACCACCACAACCCCCGCCGACATTCACAATGGACTAAGCCACCCGAGAATTATTCGACTTGTAAGAGCATCAAAATATCCCTTACAACAGTGAGGTATTACACTCTGTAAGATCGTTGCTGTGTATTGCAGCAAATGCCACCGTTTATGAACCCTTTGTTTTCTTACGCCGTTCATCACACGGAAATTCGTTACTCTCCTGGCCAATGTCATCAGGTCTCATACAACTAAAAAAGATTCATTAGGAATAATAAACCGAACTATTCATGAATCAAGTCAAACTCTTTGACAGTAACCCGATATACACCAACATTAGATTTCCAACCGGGCGGTAATTTATTGTGTATCTGTTCGTGATTTGGCACCTTGCCCTGAAGTACAATTAACCTCTGCCTCCCTTATTGTAGAACAAAATAAGGGAACCTCAGATATTCCAGTTCAGGTGGTAGACATAACATGTCGTAATGGAAAAATTGTTGAATTTCGACACACAAGAAGATCCACACAGATGATGAAACCATCCGACCGCTATGGATATATTCCCCAATGACGAGAGAATATTGTTTTATACGCAGGTTATACAAACTATATCCTTCCCCCATCCCCATTTTATTGCTGAGTTTCGTTCAGCTAATTATATCTCGATACACGTTAAGTTCAAAATAATTGTTCAACTTTTATGCTACTTTATTTCTTACCTCTGTAAATTCAATCCTTGTTGTTTTCACTCCTATTGTGGTTATGTTGCTGAATAT
This sequence comes from Sepioteuthis lessoniana, assembly GCA_963585895.1. Taxonomy (NCBI): domain Eukaryota; kingdom Metazoa; phylum Mollusca; class Cephalopoda; order Myopsida; family Loliginidae; genus Sepioteuthis; species Sepioteuthis lessoniana. The sequence continues at coordinate 106,863,284 of OY757920.1, read as the reverse complement.
GTTTAACTAAGTGTGACGCTATGCTCCCTTGTACATTTTTTTCAAAAGGTTCGGGTTTAGCAAGTGAATCAAGTAGGTTATCGATCAATACAATCATTTCATTACTCACTGGGTACCTTACTGTGTTAGACTCACTATCAGTGAATTACGATACTGGTACGCTATCGTCCACATTTACCCAAATACTTGCAACACTGTGATTCAGATATCCAATTGATACTTCAAGAAGCATCTTAGAAACATTGACGTAGACGCATCAAATTGACTTATTGACTCTGATTAACGATACTGACTTTCAAAGTTTGCAAGCAACGAGAAAGCAAAGATCGATCGAAAAATCAATTAAAATCAAACATTATTTTTTCCTGGATCGAAATATATTTGATCGATTTTATTTGAAAGTCGTCTTTGATAACGAATACAAAAACTTTTCCCAATATATTGGTAAGCAGTTTATTTAATTTTGTTTTATGATTTAATTAGAACTTGAGGAAATCTTCTTGCTATTCCATTCCTAGCGAGGAAGAGTTTGTATTTCTAAAATCTGAATTACTCTTCCTCATTAATAAAGAAATAGCTAATCAGCTAAAAGCTTTACAAACATTTTCTATCAAATATTTTTGTTTAAACTGTGATAAATCTTTAGAAAAAAATAGCAAAAATATTAAGAAGTAATGTTTTATAACCACTTCAAGATAATTGTATTTTCATCTCTCTCTCTCTCTCTCTCCTCTCTCTCTTTCTCTCTCTCTCTCTCTCCTCTCTCTCTCTCTCTCTCTCTCTCTCTCTCTCTCTGTGTATGCATCGTCTCATCAGAAGGTGGGTGATCCTTTGTTATGCTCAACTTCTTTTATCAGTAAACTGATATCTTTACATTACCATGACTATTCTTGGAAGAGGTAGACTTTATTTTATTGAGTTGCTAAGCATCCCACCCAAACCTGAGATTGGGGAACTGATTTACTTTCAGACTACTTTAGGGTTAGGATAACCGAAATAAAACGTTCTAACTGCTATGTTATTTATTCATCGCAAGAGGAGACATTGTTTCCTGCTTTCCTATGGTTTACCTTTTCCATCTTTTGCGCAGACATTTTTATGATATTTTTAGTCTTTCACACTATCTGTTGTGTAACCATAAAGGAAAGACCACAGCAATTTTGTTTATAAAAATGTATACTTCTTTATTGTCTAAAAGGGTCGAAAAGCTGTCGCGAGACAAAGAGATGAAGGATTGCTATCATTGACACTGTGTAGAGACACATATTCACAGCTTCTGCTTCACAGCCAAGTGCCCTCCACCTGGCGGCGTCTACATACTGGTTTCTCTCCGAATCTCCGCCGAATCTGCTTGAGAATCTCTTGTCATTATATAATATTGTCAACGCCCACGCGTTTTTCTTTCGATTCTCATTTCACGTGATTTGTTTCCGCTATCCTCTTGTTTACACAGGTGAAATATCCTGTTTAGAAATCCACAACTAACATGCTATCAAAGGTCAATATGTAACATATCTCTGTGAGTAAAAAGATAACATCAATTCGAGGAGAAAAACGATGAGTCTAATAATCTTGATACTTGATCATTTTTTAATTATATGTGGCAAAGACTCAGTGCTACATTTCCAAGTTCCTCACAACTTTAATTCTATTTGATTAAATGCATTTTAATCGTACGTCCAGGACTCGCAAAATTCAGAAAAATGGTAAAAGTAGCTCAAATATCGAGACTGTGCTAAATTTAAGCTGTCTCAAAACAAATGATAGCCGGTCAATAGACTGGATTTTTCTTATTGATGTTTAAATTCTTTCAAAAAATGTTGGTATCAGAGACACAGTTGATATGTTCTACTTTTGAGCTCTAACAGGAGTCTAAAATTGGGTATATCCGAAGATCATCTGAGCGTTGGCATGAAAGTGTAAGCGTTGGAGTTGTATTATGCACTTAATTATGTTACTTGTATCAATTATTTTTTTAACGACTCTAATGAGATTGAAAAAGTAATCCTCATATTTATGACTGAAAAATGTGATGTAATACAATAATTTTGGTTTTGTGCCAAATATATATATATATATATATACTTTCGCAGCTAGGAAAATATTTCCGAATCTTAAAAGTGTCGGTCTTTCCTCTGTGTTTCCTATGTTTTATCCATGTCAAATGTGATGATAAGGCAAAATATCTAATTGACCACTTTTGGAAAAACATTACGTCCACCACTCTCATCATACGGAAAAAATTTTTCTTGAAACTCTTATTCACAGTAATACAAGGCAGAACATATATATATATATATATATATATATATAAGTTTCGAGATAGTGTAATAGTTATCAAGCTCACTGTGGACGTCATTACACATAGATCTTATACATATCTGCATCACTATCATGTACTAAGCTAAAGTTAAACAATAAGATGTAACTTTACTGTCCATTTAAGGTTAACAAGATTCGATTAGCTTAATCTCTACCCTCATTATTGTGAAGTGTTTGTCCCTTTACTTTGTTTTCGAGATGTAACACAATTCCAGACGTCGTTAGGGCCAGTAAATTCCATGAATGCAATTTTGTATTACGTCATCAAAAATCAATTTCTTTGTGCAGACTAGCTTTGCTTTGTGATACATATATATATATATATATATATATGTGTGTGTGTGTGTGTGTGTGTGTGTATATATATCCCTCATGAAATATTTGGAACAATAGATTTAGAAATATCTTTTATTTGTTAATTATGTATTTCTTTTCTTTGCGCTCCTCCCTATGAGAATGCGCAAAACACAGACAGTCTCGTCTTGAACATTTTTCATCTGATATCATCATCATCATCATCATCATCAAAGTGGGCTGCTACACTGATTTCTATGACCATCTCTCTCATCATCCGTTTCTATTATCTATCGGTAAGTTCTCTAGATGGCAGCCAGTGTCTGTACTGAGCTGATGAATGGAATTATTTGCTAACACTGGTGTATTTATATGTAGAAGTTCATGGGAGAACGTCGCTTATGAATTACAACAGAACTCAGCATGCCTTGTTAACCTTGTTCGGGCGATTTGTGAGATGGGAGGTAAACGGCCGTACAGTTGCTTTTTTTGTTGGATTCTGCGTCCAGCACGCCGCATCCTTGTGTAGTGCTCATCTAGCTGTTTTTTTAACTGGCGTTGCCTAGTCCGAGTGGTGCAAATAGAACTGACACAGCAAACAGTTTGGAAGGATTCCCGTTTTATTTTATCAGAGAAATCAGATTAACATGTAGTCTTTAACCTTTCAAAAGCATTCAATGCTTGACCGATGCCTATGTTGATATCGTTTTCAGTAGATGAAATCTTGCTATTACAGCTCCACACATTTCCATGGTTTGCCATTTAATCGGGAGATGGCGGCATCTTGATAAAACACACGAACTCCGTTTTATCTGCGTTCAAATAGAAACCAATGCCTCTTGCACGGGGTCATACCCATAACATTTTCACTAGAATTGCTCATTTTCAGAAATAGTTCTTTCTCTCACTTGATTTTATTTTTCAAGGAAATTGAGGGTCGCTAATATGAAGGAGTTTCCATCCTTAGCTAAACGTCCAACAGGATACAGCTAATGTTGGAAAGATATCTACGGAAAGTTTTTAAAATTCCTATTGAAAAAATAAATGTTTTTATAACATTGAAGATATTTAATCTATGTAAATTATTTTTTTCAAACACTCTTTAGATTGAAAAATAAAATTAACAATGTGTAGAAAATTAGATTTTGGTTTTTACGCTTTTTAAATAGTTTTTCGAATAGATGCTTTAAAAAAATGAAATAACTGAGGATTTTAAAGAAAGAAAGGAAGAAAGAAAGAAAGAAAGAAAGAAAGAAAGATTTTATTGGCACCTGCGCAGACATCTTTTAAAATCAAAATAATAAGTAAGTTGAAATTCAGAATAACAATAAATTAGCGAATAATAATAAATGACTTTCATAAATATTGAAAAATAATAATAATGAATAAATGAATAGACAATTAGACTGAAAGAACGATATTTGTAGCGATCAGAACATTAGAATGACGGAATAGTTCATTCTTATTTGGGTCGTGTAATGAGATAAAAGTCGAAAAGATGAAAGTGAAATAAAATTGGATAGAGATTTGCAATATCGAATTAACGAACAGTTGCTGAATTTAAATTGAATATGAAAATAGAACGACTCTCTCTCTCTCTCTCTCTCTCTCTCTCTCTCTCTCTCTCTCTCTCTCTCTCAAAGCTGAATAAGTGAAAGGATAGGAAATTTTAAAGTGAATCTTAAAATTCAAAAGATCTGGAATGATTTTATTTTTATTATATTATTCAAATCTCAACAAAAGAACGATCTATTCCTTTATTTTTATATTCAATTCGCAACAATTCACCATTCGTTCATTCTCAACATACATATGTTTATTCATTATTCAAATTCTGTAGGTTTTCAAAATATAGTTAGAAGATAGAATGTGAATGTGGAATAAGAAATTGGTTTCATGAATAATTTTATTTTGAAAAGTCGCCCTGAATACTGGATAAATCTAGTTTCATGGATGGAAGGCTTGGAATAAGCGAATAAAGAGGAATCGTATTTTGTAACGTTGAAACAGCTGCTCTCTATGGAAACATGTAATGAAATCTGGAGAATCAATGGCAGATTTGCCAAGTTTGAGCCGAGGAAGACCAGAAAAATATTACAAATATAGAAACAATATAAAAAGATATGAATATAAAATGTAATACATACATACATACATACATACATACATACATACATACATACCTAATTAACTATGAAATAATCAATAATTAAAAATACACCAAAATATGTTGACCAATAAATGTAAAGATTCTGTAACATTGAAAATAATTTTTATTCTGCGATGGTGATTCGAATTATTGCACTCCTCCATTATGTTGATTTGTTGTTCCCATAACGTTCCCGCTGGTCCATTCAACAGTTTTCTTGAGATGGGAGATCCACAAGGAATATTAGAGGGGGAAACAAACGCGAAAAATAATCCAGCTGGCGTCAGTGAGTCAAACTCGACGATAAGAAAACTCTATTCAAGGAAGAAGTAGAAACGTATATCCGTATATATGAGTCATGTACATAAAATATGTACAAGAAATATGAAGAAAATATATGACAATAATAAAAAAAATATTGGCATGAAACGAATTAGAATATAAAAACTAAATATCAAAACATGAAACGCATTAAAGATTAACATAAAGCAACAAATTATATATATATATATATATATATATATATATATATATATATATATATAGTGTACAAATGTGAAAATAAAATTCTGCACAAATGTAAAGGGTAGACATAAGCACACTATATACAAAAGATTTTTCTTACACACTCGCACGCGTGTTCACACACACGAATACACACGCGCACACACATCATAGAACTTAGCTAAAAGGGTTGTATGATGTTCTATTAAGAAATAACCAAAAAATGAGCTCTTGTTGCGGAAACAATATGCACAAAACCATTAAGTAGCCTAACGCCAGCAAAAAACATGGGATGCAACTATCAAGGAAGTTATACTTTGAATGTAGTTTTACTTGCCAAGTACAGAATATATAAAACAATTGTAAGCAATGGAGAAGATATTGATCATAAAAGGATCTACGTCGGAACGTCAGAATTTGATTTGAAAAATATTTATCCACAGAACGAGATTCCCAAATAGAAAATAGTCCAATAGTGCAACGTTGGTAAGCCAAGGATGACATATCAAAGGACGACTTAAATAAATCACTGACTCTTAAATGGCAGATCATAAAGAATGCTCTTGCATGTTGAGAGGATGGAAAATAGTGCCTCGAGAAAAACTGCAGACTGGATTACCCGGATAACAGTAGCCAAGCTAGTATCGAAGTATCTTCATTTGACTAAATTCTTTTAATATCATTTATGCATAGATTAGTTTGCATAATTAACAGTGAAAGTCGAATGATTCGATTTTTATTAGTGTTAAAATGAAAAGATAAACCAAAAAAACAAATAGTCGAGAGAAATAATTTAGAACAATAGGTGAGAGAAATAATTTAATTTTCTTTCCTTTCTTTTCTGCCTCATTCACCTTATACAATTCGAAAGCACTAACTAAAATGCATATAAAAAGTGCATTAATTCAGTATTATATTTCTATCACAAATATGGTAAAATAACATAGAAAACTCAGAATCATAGAAAATATATGATTTTGCGAAATTTTAACATTTGTGGTTAAATAAATTTATGGTTCACACACACACACACACACACACACACACACACACACACACACACACACATATATATATATATATATATATATAGTCTTTTTGTCATTTTCCTACCCAATGCTACTTATTTCAACGGTTCTTTGTTAGTTTAGCCAGTAATTTTCGATTCAAAATAAAGGGTGTGATGGGCAAACGGACGTCTAAATTAAACAAAAATAAAAATAACGCTGTCATCTCACTTTATCAGATATATTGACTAAAACTGCATGAAAATATCTCGAAAAACTATATATTACATTTATCTGAAGAAATCGCTGTTAGCTTCAACTTAGGCCTCAAGAAAACTTTGGAATATGCAGCAAACATTTAAATTGTTAAATGCTGATGTTTTCTTTGCCTTCAGTTGTCAGCAGGGAATTTTATTGGCTTCTCTTTTAACTGCGCGCCTCACACTTAATGATCAAAGGTGACAGCAATCTGGTGAATTAGGCGGCCATATGTTAAGGGTAATGTCATCCAAGAAAATGTTTCTCCAAGTGTGACATAGCCCAGAGTCCTGTTTTCAGACGTAGGGTCTCCCAGCAGCTATCCTCTCGATCCTGGCATTTGATGTAGGCCTCCACGTTGAGTCTAATGCCATGTTGGATGGTAATTAGAGGCACCATCGCTACTGACCACCCAGAATATCATGATGTTAACTGGGTGTTTGGTTTTCGTCAATATGAATATAAATCTGTCCTCAGATTGATACCCAAACACTCTGATATCTTTTTATTTGTGCTCCCTGCGTAAATACTAATCAGTACAGCATGCTGTTTCCAAATTCATGAATGAGTATATTGTGTTAGACTGCTACTTTTTTACTGGCAGTTTCTAACTGAGTCGAGTTTACTGCACAGTAAATAAAACCTGAAACAATTAATGCACATGCACAAAATTAATAATCTAAAATGGAAACAATGTGACCATCACAAACTATATATATATACATGTGTGTGTGTGTGTGTGTGTGTGTGTGTTCATAAATAACTACTATTCAATGTCGCATACTCTTCGGTTGTTTAATTAACAAGTGTTAAGCGAAAATTGTTATATAGTCAGGCAGCTCATCCAAAATAGACACCTTTTTATCTTTTATTGCGTTGTATGGCAGAGAAGACTGATGTATAAAATATAATCACCCCCTTTTCTTTTCTTTTTATTCTCCAAAATGTACGGATTGGTAATGTAAGAGTGGGTCGAAGACGGCTGAGTTGCATACACAGTGGCCAAGATACGAATCTTCAGAGAGTCGCTTTTTTCTTCTTTCTGTGCAGATGGAAATCTCCATGGTTATATATCGGACGCCCACGCAAATTCTTGTGGTCACATCTCCAACCTGCCGCTTACGCGTTGCACGTGATCACACTTCCTTCTATCTTGCCACCCACGCAATTTACGCATCATTTTGGCCAAGAACACCTGCGTCCTGTTTACTTTAGGTAAGAGGGGCATTTTCTGTTATTTTTGTTCCCAGTGTCTGACCTCCACAGCTACACCGACAGATGTCAAAAGGGTCTTCAAGTCAATATCCAACAATTGGTCATAGAAGCTGATGGCGAAAAAAGAGTACATATACATCTTACATGAGTATGGGATAGGGTCAAGTTTGTCGAAAGCTATATTTTATTTTTTCAGTTCACTGTTTATTTTAACTGTTTGAGAAGATCCAACATTTCAATTGATTGTAACAGAAGCAACATAAAAATCGGGTCGAAATATTAGAATGTTAGAAAATATGAGACATTTTTTAGGGACAAAAACACTTTAACTATCACAAAAGTTAAATTTGTCAGCAACAAAATTATCATCATTTGGAAAATCTCAAGTGTTAGATTGAGAGAGTTCAGATTTGAATTGACTATTTCCCTTAAGAAATCGTGTTGATTGTGATTTGACCGTTATTTTCCCAAAATGTGAATGTGCACCAACACACCTTTATACACATGTGTTTGCACGGCCATGTTATGATGAAGATTTGAATAGTTTTGCTGATTTTATTATTTTCCCTTAACTCGAAATAAATATGTTCAAATGAATGGTATCGAATTAATTTGTGTTTACATATTCCTTTAGTTAAATCATTAAATCACTGGTCCATATTCCCATATGAGTAACCGTGAGATAAAAATAGCAATAAAACAAAAACAGCTAAACAAGTAAACATAATCATTGCTGGGATCGGAATTCAGCGGGGTTTTTTTTGCTCTTGAAATTAATATTTTCAAAAAAGGTTTCTTACGGAATCAAAAGCTAATTTTAAAAAACAAACTTGGGATTTCAGTATTCTACAGAAGTTCGTTTTTCCAAATAAGTCTGCTGATTCAAATATTTGGGGGACTTTTAAAAATATTATAAAGATATTAAATTTATATGTGGGTGTGTGGGTGTATGTAGATAGATAGATCGATTTGGATAAGTGAATTAAACCATATAAATACTTTTCTAGCGGATTTATTATGAATTAAGATATATCTAAAAGTCAATCTCCAGCATATATCAGTGACTGACACATAAAAGAAGATGACAAAATACCTACGCTATACCCAAATCATCTCGTGCGTTTGTTTATGAGGTAAATTTACAATCAACGATCAACAACCAAAGCGTAACTGTCAATAATAAATGTGTTTTGCCAGATGTTTCTTTGGAATTTCTATCACACATTTCATTCGATTAATTTCGATTCCTTCAAGCACAGAAGTAAAATTGGTTATATTTTCCTTGAAATAAAGGAAATTAATTATTCAAACCACATCTATAATTATTCTTTCAAGCGAATTTAGTTTCCATGCCGAAAAAATTTTCTTAACTTTGATTTAGTTTTCTAGTTTTCACACGCGATGGTAACAGGATATGATTTGGGTGAAAGTTTAAAATGATTTGGGAGAAGAGATAGATAGATAGATTGATAGAAACAGATCAAGATGGATGGACGTTGATAACTGGAAAATGAATAATTAGGTAAAGTATCTAAGAATTTTTACAGACTTACATAGACTCAGGCTATCCCTCTCTCTCTCTCTCCCTCTCTTTCTCTCTCTTTCACACACACACACACACACTGTGTGTGTGTGAAGTCATCCACAGACAGACTGTTTCGTTCTAACAGAACTCATCAGTGTGGCTAGACGGGATAGATTCCCGAAGCTGGGATCGAAATCTGGCTGACTGTAACGACAACCTAAGATTCTACCATATATATATATATATATATATATATATATATATATATATATATATATATATATATATATATATATATATTGGGTTTAATATGTTTGTCTATTTGCATAGTGTCATGAATGTTTTTGTCAGTCTGTTCTTATCGATCTAGCTGTTTACATCATGCTGTTTATAAGTCTACCTATATCGATCAATTTCTCTCAATTATATGCCGTTCCCACCCCCATTCTACTTATTCCTATGTTTTTATAAGTTTTTAAATCTTCAACCATTCACATTTTCTATCTATCTATCTATCTATCTATCTATCTATCTATCTCACTTAACTCATTAATTACAAAACTTCAGGGCTACAGAGATCAAAACTTGCACACACCATAACAATTTAATTTCCTGAACCTCACCATCCTAGTTGTTAAGCTTGACAGACGACAGAATACCAATTCATGGAAAACAGCGGAAATTATATCCAGTCAATTCTTTTTTTGTCGCAACTTCGTTTTTCTCTCTCTATGTCGAATCGACGCAACGAATAGTTTACCTTCTTGATTCGAAGTCTGATTTTCTCAGTAAAATCCCGCTGGCCCGAAATAACTGCTGATCTTAGACTCTGTAACCTTCAAGGCTTGTCTTCTTAAATTACGACTTCCAGAAAAGCATTCTATGAAATATCCATTAGAATAGAACCTTTGCTTCATACAAAGATATATTCAAGATCTAAAGTACAATTGTTTTGTTTTTGTATTATCTTTTATCCACGTTTTCGTTTTTATTCAAGTGAATCAGCTTTTCTGTGGCAGGTCTCCTTAATCCTAATTCTGTATGATCTTAAAATTAATAGTGCTGCTGCTGCTGCTGCTACTGCTGTAACACAACAATCGAATCACAGTTTTTTTCCGTCAGGTTGTTTTACGAAGCCACACACACACACACACACACACACACACACACACACACACACACACACACATATATATATATATATATATATATATATATATATATATATATATATATATATATATATATATATATATATATATATTCATTTTTAGGAGAATTCAGCCAAGAGCTCATTTTGATCTATCAGATCACCGACCATCTTAGACCAGGTTAACGAAAAAAAACAAACTCATTCAACCTAAACAATACAGATGCATACATCCAGTCATTTGAAATGGCAGAAGACACTAAAAACCACAAAAAATGACACTAACCATATAACAACCTAACAAAAAACAACGTGAATCTTTAATGAAACTCTTAACCGGAGAAGACCTGAACAGAATACAAACTGATAAAGGCAGGGCAACTGCCATCTGTGGCTTTGATGAATATCTAAAAAAAAACAAAAAAAACAACCAACAAAATAGGAAAGAATTCTACCACAAAATTTCAACTAACTCCTTCGAAGATCATCGGGTTACTATTAAATAATATGTTCAGAATAAAATCTTATTGACAAAGAAACATCAGAGATATAAAACCCAGCAATGCAAACCCACCAGCTTCTATCTGCTACCTAAAATACATAAAATGAACAACCCTGGAATACCTCTAATTTCTTCCAGAAACTGTCAGACAATCAAACTATCCAAATACATTGATCCCTATATACAACCACTTGCTAAAAAGTAAGATCCTACATACGTCGTGTACGAGGGACTTCATTAACAATATCAATGACATTAAAGCAATACCAAAATATGCGTATCTAAACCCGATAGATGCCGGATCACTTACTCTAATATCAAATAAAACGAAGGGCTTTTCGCTTTACTGAAGACTTCAACAAGAAAATAACAAAATACCTTCCATCGATGTAATAACAACACAGTACATCTTTACGTTAAATAACTTCATCTCTAAGGACGACATGGAAGACGAACACTGACAACTACAAACAACATTACACAAAAATCCACCAACACACACAGCTATCTCTAGTAATGCTTTCTGTCTTTAAATATCTGAAAGAAAGCCTTACCAATTCACAAGTGATTAGACTGAAAAGAATCTGTTCTGATGACAACGAATTAAAAAGACAAAAGCGATAAGCTTTAGCAACAGTTCCCAGCACAGCAATTCTCATACTTTAATCGATAACCAAGTAACCAAAGCAATATCCACCCCGAGACTAAAACCCAAAATAAAAATATATATATATATATATATAGATATATTCTCGGTATTATAAGGTACGGATCAAGGGTAAAGTGAAGAAATCCAGGGAAATGACTAGCCCCCTCACCTACACCTCGGTGTAGTTGTTAACTTTACTTATTTTATAAATATATATATATATATATATATATATATATATATATATATATATATATATATATATATTTCTTTAAGAAAAAAACAACGAAACCAATCACAAAGGATTATAAATTTATTTCAATCCTGTTACGCATTTTTGAAATTTTCAAAAACACGAAAAAAAATTAACAGGACTTCATCAGATCAATTAGATAAAAAAACTAGAGTAGACACATAAGAGTGGGAGGGGATAGAAGAGTGGGAGGGGATAGAAGAGGGGTGATGAGTTATCTCTTCATTAAGCCCACTTCCGTTTTAAATTTAAATTTTCGGTTGGCAATGTAGTAAATTTATTTTAAAACAATTTTTTTAAAAATTAATTTTACATATAGACTTAAATTACAGATATTTTTAAATTAGATTTAAATTTTAATTAATAATCTCACGTAAAGATGCAGTAATAGATATATTAAAACAAAAATAAATATTTAATTTACTTAAATATTTTAAAATTTCAAAAATTTCAAAAATATTTAGAAGGCATTAATCAGTTACATTTTTTATGCGTAGTACATATGTATTATATGCTTTTTCACAATTTTCTATCTAACAATTAATTTTATTTATTCTCAAAATTAACTCTAATTCTCAAATAAATTTATGCTTTTTAAAAAAATTTTACTTGTTTAATTATTTATAGTTTAAATTTGGCCCTATGTCTACACCTGGCTATCAGTTCATTTCTCTTATTTAGTAATATTTTTGGCTCAGGAAAAAGCAAAATGTGGATTTTTTCTTCAAGACATAGATTGCACCTACTATCGAAAGATTTTGGGGTACTAGATCTTTTCAATATGGACCATTGAATGTCAGGGGTTAACCCTTTATTTTTTAATCCCCAATAATGTTTTGATAGAGCAGTTTGATTTTTTTGATGCTCATGGGAGAAGGAATATTTATGATTTCCGTACCTAATCTTAAAATTAGTAGATGAAACGCCAATATAATATTTCTTATCATTTATGTCCTCTTTTGGATAAATAATAGCTTGATATACTAAATTATTGCTCTGTATAATTGGTACATTGAGCTCTTTACCAGGAAGATTTAAATATTCATTCACGAATAATTTCTTGTCCTGATGGAATTACTCCCAACTCCGGTTTAACTGGACTAAGTATTCTATATATATATATATATATATATATATATATATATATATATATATACAATAAAAATTGGTGGAAAAGTGTATTGATCAAACACTTAGAACGGCTTTAGTGGTAATATTTCGTTCTTTATTAATAGAAGAACTTTATCAGACTAAACAGTTTCTTGCTTTTTCGAAGATTTTAGCAATTGAGGAAATGGATAAACTAATGGAGAATTTAAAAAAGGTTTAAAGGGAGAGAAAGGGTCTATATAACTTATTTTGAATTTAATAATAAATACTATAAACAGAAATCTGACCTTCTAATGAGAAACCCACTTAGTGGAATGCTAACCTGTCTATTTTTAGAGTTTTTAGAATCTGGCCTTTTTAAATACAGACTACCAAGTTACGCTACCTTTTTGGATATATTAACGGCCTACTCATGTTGTTACCCCAAAACATGGCATCAGAATTGCCTTTTATCTATGAGCACTTAGCATATGTAGCCCACAACAACTAGGTGAAGAATTTAAGTACATTTAACATTCCCTTAAAAGCCTAAAGTTGCCTAATTATTTCATATCAAACGCTATAAAAAAGCCCTCAATATACACTCATCAAATAGACAAGAAAAACACTCCCATGGTCCCCATTACCCACAGACCTCTGTACGATAAATTAACCAAAATTTGGAATACCAATCATACAAACCACATCATAAACAATTGAATATCTCACTAACATATCGAAACGAACCAACAACGCAACCACTTCTCACGCAGGCATATTCTATTCCATGCAATGAATGTAACAATCATTACATGGGTGAAAGCCAACGCAATTTAGAAAAGGACAATGTACAAACACAAACGATAAATTGAATTAAATGACAATCGAAATGCCCTTTTCTCCCTTTTGTTAGATCTCAAACATACTTTTAATTTTTTCCGAGCCACTGTAATCAAACTTATGTATTGAAGAAATAATCCCGCAGATTGCTAGAACCTGCAGTAATTTCTGAAACAAACCACATAAAGTAATGACCCGGGTTCTATCAGATACTATGTTACATGAAAACAATATCAGACTAGAAAATGGAAAAAAAATTAGCAAAAACTAAGACTTTTTACACTCAACACTACCATACTATGAACGATTTTTCTTGAATTTCTTTTTACCTTTTCCTTTCCTTTTAGATATTCCATTACAATCAATGTCTTTGATGAAACGGGATATCCATGGACCGTTTCTCCCTTCATTTCCTCTTTCATTTTTTCTCTAAATAACCGTCTCCTTCCTCATATTCCCTCTTTTTCACTTAAATTAATCCACCACTATCAGGTCAAATCTCTGCTGACATCCGATACACTTGGTGCCACCTAGCTCCGAGATCACAGTCAAAACCAAATTAACCCCTACCACCATAAGTCAAACCTTCTTGTTCTTCCCTCTATCTTTTGTCTTTAGACCCTTTACCTCCTTTTATACTTTTTTATATTCACCATTAGTTCATCTATTTCCTCAATTGCTGAAATGAAAAAAAAAATGCAAAAATGTCTTGCCTGAAGAAGTTCTAATGTTAATAAAGATTGAAATATTACCACTAAATCCGTAGTTAGTTTTTGATTTATCCACTTTCCCACTTATTTTTGTCATCTTGTCAGATTTACCAAAATCTACTATTTCTCCTTATATATATATATATATATATATATATATATATATATATATATATAAGACAGAGGGGGAGGGAGAGAGAATTCGCTTCATCTGTTTGTCTACTTATTACCTACGAATCCCACGGTTATTAGGGCAATCTTGATAAAACATGACATGTGAACTTTTAACTTAAAGTTTGATTATTATTTGTTGGTAAAAGAATTATGGAGAGTGTGAGATTCATTCCTTCTGAAAGTAAATAAAATCTGAACAAACCCCACCACTCATACTCAAGGAAGCTCTGGAACATTTGGCAAGAAAATTATAAGACGGGATTCATTTGTGCAAAAAGCAAACAGAAAGTATTTTAGTTAAATAAAATGTGCCTCGGTGTATTATTTTTTGGATTCCAGGCAACGCCGGTTTTTTTTGTCAATATATATATATATATATATATATATATAACCATCACTTTTCTTCCCAGTTTTTAATGCATTTCCAAAGCAAAAACAAACAGTTCTGTTTTCCATTCTTCAACCACTGAAGTAGTAGCGTTAAGCATAAAATGATTGTTGTAATACTTTCTTCATCAATGCTTAAGTTGAATTTTTTTCAAGCAAGTAGAATGAATATTGTATTCTTTTCTCCTAATAGCCGGGTCGATTCTTTAGTTTAATGCCAAAGAAAACTAAATTTTTCTTTTCTTTTTCAGTGTTTCTGCATTGGTTCAACGTGAGCATTATTCTTGTTCATCAAATCCCGAATGATATCCATCGTATTTTGAAAATACACTTTCTATTTACCATTATTCCAGTGCAACTTTTTATCTTCTTTTTTTTTCAGCGTGTTTTCTTATTTCTTGTTAAATCATATACAAACCACAAATATGTTTGTTATTTTATTACTCCATTTTAATACTGGAGCACTTTTTCATAACACTGAGATGATACAAACTTTATTATTAATATTATTTTTTACCTCTATTATTTCATTTTACTATAGTACATGTGAGTAGATGATACTTTATCTGAGTAGGTACACGCTTACTGAAATGGTTAGAAAATACGTCTAACAAACCATTAAAATTTTAAGTATTCATAATGTAGCAAACTTACGACACAAATTGAACAAAACTTATGTTGTATTTGGGTGAGAAGTGCCTTCAACAACAACCAGTACATTTATTTAGCTTCGCAACGCAACCATTCTTTTTAATACATCAACATTAGAAGAAATAAACTGTCGGTAATAAAAATTAATGTATATTATTTCTACAAATATTTAATGTTTATAGAAAGCTTTGCGTGTTGAAATATTTATCAAAGTTATTAATTCGCTTCAAGATGATATTCCTACCAGCAATTAACAACAATGGATTTTTACTTTAGGCTGATGGTTGGAAAGTTAATCAAGAAGATCAAATCATCTGTGAAACGAATTTGAACTTTACTTCATCAATATCATCAAGTCATGTGGATAGCACGGAGTTCCCCAAAAAACAGTCATCAGATTCTTTCGGTGGTTGTCTGTTGTTTTTTTTTTTTTTTTTTTTTTGAGTGGGGGTCTATTTTTATGTTATAGACGCCAATCTTATAGATGAAGTTGGTGAATTTTCAAAAATGTCTTCCGAGTTTAATGGGTATTTTATGTGTGCTTTTTATGGTCCCTCTTCAAAACGGGTCAGATCCAGTCGGCTGGGACTGGAGAATACATAGACTTCATCTCTGGTCCACTCTGGCTCGGAGTGGTAACACCTGATAGGGTCCTATCTTTGGGTCAAGTAAAACTGTTTGACAATTAAACTGTGTACTTTGATATTTAACCTGAGTGAAAAAAAATGACTCAAATTGCTTGAAATAGAACTGTCTGATCATTTAACTAAGTTTAGATAATTGACTGATGTTTAATTGAATTGTTTTTATTAAATAGGAATACTTGAAAGCATTTTACTGTGTGCAAGCAAATGATTAATAGTAAATAGCATTATTCATATTAGATAGAAATAATTGAAGCCAAATAACAGTGTGCCAAAAATGTACTCAAGCTTATTTAAAAATGTTATCACAAAATGTGTATTGAAATCGCATATTTAGTATGTGTATAAAAAGGATTTGGCGTTAAATAACTTACAAATGGTTTATGTGCCATAAAACCAAACCAAATTAAAAACAGGCAAGAGGAAGAGGAAATAAAAATAAAAAGTTATAGTAAAACACTTCGACGACGAACATTATATCTATTAATACGGCGGCCATATGAAATAGTATCTTATTCTGTTCGTCCAGTTTTGAAATGAATGGAAAGGAAGTATTTGTTTTACTTATACGCTTAGTTGCGAGAATATCCTAAAGGAAAGACTCCTTAGAAACATTAAAAAACCCCAGATAGAATGAATTATCATGTCTTGATATTCTTCCACAAGACGGTCAAAATGTTTGCATCTTTTCATTTTAGAGCTACTGGTCGTTGTTCAATCCCTAAGACCGGATTTAGGGAAAAAGAAATCTGACATTTCAAAAGCGATAAAACTCTGAAGACGAATTGAATTATTTGAGATCGTCCAAGGCATAGACAACAGTCAACTCCCGTGGATTGAATAAAATTTTCGTTTGGAAATTTTCTGAAAAAGCAAAAAAATTCCTGAAAAAACAAAAAACATGCAAATATGTAGAAAGCCAAAGGATACAGCGGCCGTAAATAACAACTAAAAACAAAAAGGAGTCGTGGCTGTGTAAATAGCGTAACTAATAACTTCATGAAATCATTTAGATAAATCAAGTATTGATAAAACGTATTAAAATTTGAGGAGAACTCAGAATTATTAAGTGTGACGAGAAAAATATTCTTCAAAGAAATGTGGTTATAATTTTGTTTTTATTTCAAAGCAAAACAAATTGTAAAGCAATAAAGTGGGGGAGTCTCTTCAAATTTTACTGCATGAAGAAAAAAAAAAACCTCCGGTTGAAACTCATAGATAAAATAATCAATATAAGAGTGGAAAGTTGCACTCGATATATTGCCGGAGAAGCTGACGTGATTTGAAACACCAGTGGACACAAAACACATGGAGTAGAAACAGAACAGTGATAACAGTTGAGGAAAGCTACAGTAAAACGTTGATTTCTAAAGAATTTTAAGTGAAGAGATTCAGACTGATAACAAATTATTGAAGATTCTGCAGTAAAATTAGAAGAGTTAAAAACGCTCGCCACATGATTTCCCAAACAAACTAGGAAGAAACAAAATAAAATCCTAAACGTCAAGTAAATTTGGCTTTGTATTAATTATTGAAATCGTGATCAATAGTAAATCGCGAACATGGCCTGGACCAAAAGCAATGTGGTGATCCCGGTTAAGAAGAGGAAGTAATACCCAAGAAAATAGAATCACAATGGATCAATCTTGAATGTTCCATCGGATCCTCAATTCACGGATTTTTCTAAATTTTCATAATCTTAAGTTTTCACTCGATCTAGCAGACTTTCTTTGTTTACGACTATCAGATACAGTCTTTTATATGATAACTGGTCTCTTCAGACTCAAACTTCCAAACTTCTGCATTTTTTTCATAATACAGGTTTAAATTTTCATTTGCACAATTACCAGTGTATCACTGTTCATTTTCTGTGGTGCCTATATTTATATTCTGTTTTAAACCAGATTCTCTTGTAATATGAGTTGCTTCTTTCTTTCCAAAGTCGACAATTTCGTTATTTCTGAATTTTGTTAATTTTTGCTTTCATATAATTTGTCCTTGTAGATTTGTTTCGATCTGCAGTGAGACGATATTTCTTTTTACGTTTAGTTATACTCTCATTATTTCCAGAGTGAATACTAAATAGATTCTAAGGATAATCAGTTTCTGTAAATTGATCTCGGGCAAAAGTTGGCTTATAATACTGATGAAAAGATTGAAATGATGTCTGCCTAATATATATATATATATATATATATATATATATATATATATATATATATATATATATGTATATATACATATATGTATATATATATATGTATATATATATACATATATATATATACATATATATATATATGTATATATATGTATATATATGTATATATGTATGTATATATATATATATATATATATAGGTATATATATATGTATATATATATATGTATATATATATATATGTATATATATATATATATATGTATATATATATATGTATATATATATATGTATATATATATATATGTATATATATATGTATATATATATGTATATATATATATGTATATATATATATGTATATATATATATATATATATATATATATATATATATATATATATATATATATAGCGTAGACACAGAGTCAACAGCTCTTGGTGATAGTTTCTCGTCAATGCAATCGTCAAACCAATCATTTAGACAACACTTACAAATATTTTTTCAATAAACAGATATTAATTTCATAAAACAAAATATAAAACGCAATAAGATTCTTTTAAATCATTTGAATAGGATGTTTACAGACATGTTACCCGAATTTAGCCATGGCTAATAGTATGTAACTGACTAAAATAAAGAATTGGACTTCGTAAAAAGACCGGAATAAACTCTTTATAAAGATTCTCATTCATGATTTTATTACATCTAATGCACTTATACCAAAAATATAAATCTATACAAGTTCAACCAAGATCGTTTTTTTTTTATTTTGTCCTCAAGTGTCTGTTTTTTTTTTGGTTTTTTAAGTAACATAAATTTTCCTAACAAAATATTTTGTGCTTAGGAAACGTTTCTGTTCAATATTTGGTCAGTAAAAATATAGACTGTTTCTGACAACAAAATAAGACTTTTTCCCACGAAAAAGATTTTTTTCTCGTTGAAATAAGCCTTACGAATAAATGCTAACATTAAGAAATTGCATATTTTCTACATGCTGGTTGAGTGATGGACTGAACTCTTTCTAAACAAAACAAATCAAAATATACAAGACATACACTGAAATAATACAAAGGAGTGTAACCTTAAGGTAAAAATATGGAAAGCCACTTGGAATTTTACCATGCCTTACTCGTCGAACAACCAGCTTGCTAAAACTTATTTAACAATTGTTCAGGTTATTACCAACTCTTGGTATTACAATTCAAAGGTTCCTTTTCTTTTTTCAAATGTTCTTTTACCTTTTGAGCTACTTTTCCCGACTAAAAGTCTGCAAATCCACCGGGAAAATACTCTTTATTTAGAACAGAAAAATTCTCCTTTCAGCAGCCTTTCTCAGCAACTCGGTTGCCGGGTCCAAACTGGTTTTCAAAATTTCACTTTGAATATCCTTTTCAATTCCCCTGTTTTACAACGTCGAAAGATGCTCATCTTTCTCTCCCTCTGAGTCAGCACGTGGTACCAAAACGTTTGTTACATTTCTGCGTAGAGAAAAACCTCCTTCGGGTTCCTCCACGACTTTCAAATTCCTTTCCTTTGGGTCTATTTGATCTTCGGATGGCTCTACTTGAGTAATGACCCGACACAATGGAGTACCTCGCACAGGTTGAAGGGTCGTATTCTCTGCCAAGCAAAAAGGCCAAAAAGGGTAAGACCACACTACCTGAAAGCAAAAGGAGCTAAAAAGGCAAAGATGCCAGCAGCAAAAAAGAGATTTATCTGCCCTAAGCAACTCGTTTATATAGCCGCGACGGGGCTATTAACAAGCCAAAATCCTAATAAACCAATGGAATTCCAGCATTTATTAACTTCCGAATTTATAAAATTTCAATATTGCATTAAAATCAGTTGTTGAGCAGTGACAATAACTAATTTTAACAATGTTATATACTTTAATTATATGAATTTATATTTGAGTAATGACGATCTCCTAGTTGTTAACACTTGTGGAATTTCCGCTGATTCAAATTGTTGTAATAATATTACTACAGTAGTAATAAGAATAAATTGGATTGAAACAATAAAATTAAACTGGTTTCGAGTGGAATAAGAAATTGTTTCAAGAACAGCGTATAAATATTGGATTAGGAAATGGATGAAAGGAAGTTGGAGGAATAGAATCAGATTACAATAGAGAATGTATTTGATATTTGAGAGGTGAAATCTAATCACATTTCAAATATTAAGTGAACAGAATGAAATAAAGCGTATCGACAACACTAACACAATAATTTATTTAGGAAGCTTTGATTAGTCCAACAGTAAGTTCACCACTCGTCGCTTACACTAGTTGATATTACTAATCAGCCACATATGAAAGCAATAATCAGGTTTGATACTGCTTAACTTTACGAACCAAATGAAAACGGATAACTTGGAACAATTTATTCATGAAGATTTGATTCATCTTGTTTAAAGTCACAAAACGCTTACAATACAAGGTGTTCCTGAACGGTCACCCATCTAAGTAAAGGCCGTTTCAGATGCTGCTTAACCTCACGAGATCAGATAAGAATCAGGTTTTTCAACATGATTTTACTGTAAAGATATTTACGTAAAATGAAATACAATTAAACAATAGATATTTACTTATCAGCGTCGTCTGATACCAGACCAAATCATTTTTGTAAGTCTTTATTGAACTTAACTTCCAAGTGCTAAACGTTTATTTTGATGATCAAAATTCATAATCCTAAAAATTGACCTATACATTGCTGTGTGAAATAATAAGATATTTCATCATCTAGGCTGACTAATACTACATAAAAGTAAGGGTTTATAGTTTCGTCAGCATTATAGTCGTCTGCGAAATAGCTCGATGCAGAATCTGATTGACAAGAGAAAGTATATACGACTCTTCAATCAGGAAACAGGTTATGGATGATCATCTGATTGATTGATGGTCTTTAGAGTTAACTAATGTGCGAAGAAGTGTATAAAGAGAGAAAATGAATCTTTAATAGAGTTGTAGTAAGATAACTTCGACTAACATCATGCTATGTCTTCAATCTCACAAATATAAAAAAATACAATTCATTAAAGTTTTTCGAACATGTAAAAAAGATATTCGTTGTCCTCTTTTCTGCATACAAAATCCAGATAATCTCTCGGAATATTTTGCTAAGCATTCAATTCTTAGTTAGCAACAGTCAAACAGTTTTCATAGTCCCTCTACGCCTGATCGCAAACATCATTCCCTGAATTAAAGTATTCCAATTCTATTCTACAAATTCTGATACAGGACTTGTAGAGTTGAACTCCTTACCATCTGGAAATGTAGAGTTGAAGGTAAGGAAAAATATTTAATTTTCATCATTTTTTACAAAACACACGCGACATTATTTTTCGGACATCGTTGAAAAACTGTTAATAGTCTGCAATATCACCTTTCTTCTCAATAACTTTTATCAATCTCTCTTCATAATGATCAAACATATGCACAATAACATGTCTACGTGTTTCTATTAGTTGTTTTTTGGCTCCTAGTATTCGTTCCCATAGTTGAGCCTCTTTCGTTATTTCAGGTCCATCATAGACAAGTTGCGCAAGCATTTCCCAAACATTTTCTATTAAATTTAGATCTGGGCTTCTTGCAGGCCATTCTAAAGTAGTCATATTCACTTTAGCCATCCATTCTTTCATGAGTTTTGACACATGGATGCTGTAATTGTCTTGCTGTTGAACGAAATCATTCCCCATCTCTCTTCTTATCCTTGGTAGGGCTTTCTTGTCCAGCAACTGTTTGTAGCTTTCGCTGTTCTTTCGTCCTTTCAGCCACTCCAGCCATATATTTCCATTAGCAAAGATCATACCCTAAACCATAACTCCTCCTCCTCCCATCTGTCGTTTGTTCAGTACAACAGGCTCACTCCTTCTCGACCAAGTACACCATCTATCGGGCCCATCAAACTTGAAACGCTTCTCATCAGTAAATATAACCTTCTTAAAGTCAACATGCTTTGTTAACCACCTTTTAGCACACTCCAGTCTTGCTCCTTTGTGTTTCTTTGTTAGTGTAATTTTTTTCTTAGCCTTTGCATACTTCAAACCAATCCTATTTAGCGTTCTTTGTATTGTTCGGGCGTTTACATCCAATTCACATTTCTCCTTCACTTTTCTTGCAGTAACTTTTTCTCCAGATGTCAAAAGCCGTGTCACAGTCCTCTTCCTTATCCTTTCAGTCCTCTTGCCAATTGATCTTTTCCGACCTCTCTTCTTTTTCCGCTCGAAGTTTGTCTTCAGCATGTATTCGACCGTTGATTTCGACAGCTTCAAATCCATGGCGATCTTTCTGATGCTGAGGCCATCTTCCTGCTTCTTCCGTTCCATACAAATGACTTCTTTTGAATGCATTTTACCTCATTAAAGTTAATTGTTTTGCCAAGAAATGTCCGGACTATTTATGCTGTTAGATTGTGCTATGTTAACATAGTAGTAGTGCCCCAGAACAGTGTACAAGCAGAAAATTTGCATACAGTAACATATACATGAACATAGCTCTTAATAAAATAGAATTTTTTGTCATGTCCGAAAAATAGTGTCGCGCAAGTTTTTGCAAAAATCACAAAAAAATAAAATTATCAAAGCTAAACTAAAAAAAATGATTACACTAGTAGTGGATTTTCACTCCTCAATTACGTACTTACAATCTCAAAAGTTTTTGGCACTAGTGACCACCTTGAAGTACTTTTTTCAAAGTGTCCAAAAAATATTGTCGGGCCCCTATATGAGTTAAAAATGGTGGGGAATTTAGAGACAATATATCTCAGTCAATAGTAACTGTGTGTGAAGCAAGCTTAATAACCATTATTCTAAGATAGCCGACGAAGAATATATTGACAAATTTAAAATAGTATGAAAATGCGCTATAATAGTTGGGCATTCAGAGAGAAGACAACTAAATATCATTGCAATGGTGTGTGAAATAAGGTTGTCGACCATTACTCGATAATAGACGTCTAAAATATGTACTTAATTACTTTTAATAGTCTTTACTGGAGCTCTACGTCAGAGGCCCACATCAAGGTTTTATAGAATTAATTTGATTTGAGCATTTCAAAGAAGACAAATTTATCCCCTATAAGATTTATTTTGAATTACCGAAATTGAGGGGTTTTTTTTCATACAGAAAATTTCTAATTGAATTGCGAATATCATTGATGATTTAGATCTTGTTATTTGAAGAGATGGAACAAGACGCAATCTACTCAGATAAATTAATAAGTTCTTTATTTCAGTGATCATGCTATCAACATTATTACCAATATAAAGATTATCGGTCATGATAAAACTACTCAATATTTGCTTTTCAACATTTCCTACCTTCTTGTATAGATTCTTATTAATTTACATACACTGTCTTGCATTTACGAGAATTTTTTTACTCATATAAATATGCATACATACTGATATTCATATATACATACGTATGTAAATGGTATTTGTCCTCCGTCTCACCAGACAGACGAGTGTGGCACAAGGCCTTTTCTAAGGTGGGTCTGGGCGCAGGGCCGGAGCACACACGCGCCAAGCATTTCCAAAAATGCCTCGAACCCCATCGGCATTCCCCAAAATGAGGCGCCACAGGCGCCGGGCGATAAACCCAACCCCACTGAATAGGGTTAAAGCCTGGGGGCACGGCCCCCTGAGGCCAGAGATATATCCAGTGACCTGAACCTGAACCCGACATAAACCGCCCATCGCATCACAGCCGGCCGAATGTGTCCCATCAACTGGATATGTCGCTTCTCGAAAGGCCAAGAAGCGTTATTTGTCGCTGCCTCCCACCAGACAGGACTTGACACAAGGTCAAAAGCCCGAAGGCCAATTATAGTGGGGATAAAGGGGAGGGGAAGGTCGGGAACGAGCAAAGACTCGAACCCTGCTGGTCTGTGCTGCTCATCGACCCACTAAGTGCAATGTGGGTCTGATGAGGCAAGCAGTTTCACGAATCCAAATTTGGATCCGGGTACGTATGCCAGGTTATGGCTTAAACTAGACAGCAAGGTCTACTGCCATACATAGGGGACGGAGGATGCAGCTTGCCCAACCAAATGTGGCCCAGCCGAAACAGGGGGCCTTTCGGCCTCGACTCTGCCATTATTTCGATTGCCCATCCGGCACGAATGCCAGACGGCCCAGCCAAAAGGCCGAGAAGCGATATTTGTCACTGCCTCCCACCAGACAGGACTTGTCACAAGGTCAAAAGCCCGAAGGCCGATTAAAGTGGGGATAAAGGGGAGGGGAAGGTCGGAAACGAGCCGAGACTCGAACCCTGCGAGTCATTGACCCACTAAGTGCAATGTGGATCTAATGAGTCAAGCCGTATCACGGACCTAAATCTAGGTCCGGACACGTATGCCAGAATATAGCTTGAACTAGACCGTGAGGTCTAGTGCTATACAAGGCGTGCATACGGATCTGAAAAGCAGCTCGCCCACCCGAAGGTTGCCCAGCCGAAGCTGGGGGCCTATTCGGCCCCGAGTCTGCTCTTGGTTTCGATCACCCATCCGGCACGAATGCCAGACGGCCCAGCCAAAAGGCCGAGAAGCGATATTTGTCGTTGCCTCCCACCAGACACGACTTGACACAAGGTCAAAAGCCCGAAGGCCGATTAAAGTGGGGATAAAGGGGAGGGGAAGGTCGGGAACGAGCCGAGACTCGAACCCTGCTAGTCATTGACCCACTAAGTGCAATGTGGATCTAATGAGTCAAGCCGTTTCACGGACCTAAATCTAGGTCCGGGCACGTATGCCTGCATATAGCTTAAACTAGACCGTGAGGTCTAGTGCTATACAAAGAGTGCAAAACGGATCTGAGAAAGCAGCTCGCCCACCCGAAGGTTGCCCAGCCGAAGCTGGGGGCCTATTCGGCCCCGAGTCTGCTCTTAGTTTCGATCACCCATCCGGCACGAATGCCAGACAGCCCAGCCAAAAGGCCGAGAAGCGATTACATACGTATGTAGATTGTCTATCATGGAACGGTTGTTAATAAGTTGGTATTAGTGGATATGTACACGTTCTGAGCCAAAAGAACGTTAATTAACATTTTTACTGCAGTTCTTTCAAGCGCTATGGTTAATTTACTGCATTTTTTTTAATGCTCACTTTGACTTCATCTTTTCCTCCATATAATGCAGTGTTCATACTAATATGTACTTTCTATCGATACTTTAAAGTCAAACTATAGTACTGCTGGCGTGATTATTATTTCTGAAGGGGAATATGAAAGAAATTCCTACACTTGGACAAAGAAAAAACCTTATTTATTTACAGAAGAAATGTTTTGCATGAGTGAATAAAAGAAAAAAAAAAACGAATAAAAAAAGAACGAACTCTTCTCAAAATGAAGACAAGAGAATGAATTTTAACAAGGAAACGTTAAAAAACGAATAAAATAAAAATTAAGGGTGTTAAACAGACTGATGGATATAATATAATTTTACATATTACATCGTATCAAACGTCGCAATATAATAACTATATCCCATATTGAATTTTGTCATAACTAAAGAGAAAAAATAATCATATATATATATATATATATATATATATATATATATATATATATATATATATATATATATATATTGATCTAACGAAAGAATTAAATATTTTAAAATGAATAATATTATATATATAATTCTTTTTTTTTTCTTTCTCATTTTTATTTCCTCTTTAATCACTCTTTAAACTCAACCTATGCTACTGAAAAACATGTAGATATAAGTATACATTCATTCGAAAGAGTGTCAAGAGAGAGAGAGAGAGAGTACATACTTATATACAAATAAATAAAAAAATATGATTTCATATATACAAAAATATCTGCAGAGACCAGTTTTCACGGACAATAAATTCTTCACAGAAGAAATGCTGTAATTAAAAAGGATGACAACCCTATCAAAATAACCTTCAATTTTAAGGTAGCGGTAATATTCATTCATATACTCGCGTATCATGCGATTTTCTGAGACTTAGATTTTAGACTGAGATGCGAGGTCACACTATACGAGAGTTACAAACTTCATATGTAAATAGTTGACCAAGATTAGACCTAGGCCAACTTTTACGCCTAAAATTTCATTCTGCACAAATCAACTAATAGAATCGTTTCATTTAATTTAAAGATAATGTTATTGCAGATTTTGTTTTACTTGCTGTATACAATTATATGATCGGCAATTTTATTTTCTTTTATATTTTATTTTCTTATTATCTAATCATAAGATTAATATTGGTTTCAATTGGCTATCGGCATAAACCAACCGTCTTATCAGTTGTTTACTTTTTTCCAATAGATTGCTCACGTGCCGGTAACTCGTCAGCGGTTTATATTGCGGTAGTGTGCTATTTTCGTTAAGATTACTCAGAAATTTACGGTTGGTATCAATCCTTGTTTGTTAGATCCTCCCTCCTAAGCTCGGTTTGTCTACTTTAGCAGTAACCACAATCCACGCTCTTTCACAGCCCTCCCCAATTACCAAAACTAACTCTTTACAAGCCGTTTTTGCAGGAGCTTCTGCGATATTCTCGCTAAGAACGAGATTGAAACATTATCCTTATAAGTTCTTGTGTTGAAGGCAGCCATGTTTTCCTGTCAAAATGACCCAGCACGCTAGACATATTCGTACACATTTTGCCCGAGGTGGTACGTTATCACTTTCTGCTCTACCCCGATCTGATGATCACATAAGTGACAGGGAGATGGCAGTTGCCTTTGATTAACACTTCTTAGTAGAGACGGAGAGAACTCTTCTAGTGACATCCCTTCTGCCTCTATAACTGAAGGATCCGTGTCATTCTCAGTGTCATTGCTGTCTTCATTGTGATCTGATTTTGTCTATTCTAGTTCAGCAAGTAAACTATCTGATTGTGTCCTGCAAATTAGCAATGTCCCTGATTCGTTATCAGATGACACCCCATCGTGATCGTCTTTTTCCCGAAGTCGTTTCCTAACATGTACGAAGATTTTTTACATGGCGTGGTATACCATTCACCAGAACGGTCTTGGGACTTATTATTTCATTAACTCATCCTTTTCTGGATCAGGTGGTACGTCATCTGTTTGGTGGGGTTTGATTCAAACAAGGTCTCCTTGATATAGTAGCATTTCCTCTCTCCTTTTTATGCACTGGTCATACGGATAGATTCCGTTGGTTGGAGCGGTTGGGTGTAATGTTGTACCAATACACAGCCTCTTGAATAAAGTACCATGTCCTAGTAGCTATTCTTTTAACCCTCCGCTATACAGAGCCACCGGTAGACAGGAAAATTTCCCACCAACTCCCTGCAAGTGGAGAAAACCGTGCGTAGCGTAAGTGTAACAGGGAGTTCTGGAACTAAGCTTCCTCGCATCTATTGCAGTGATTTGTTTTCTCCCCACAAACATTAATTACCAGCGCTAGGGTCCCATCTTTCAATCGCATAGGGTCTTTGCAAGTCAAACCGAAGGATTCTAGTTTGAATCGAAAGCAACCGTTATTGGATCATTTCCCTATAATCCATTACTGGTTGTACGTGATGCCTTTAATAAGTTTCCAGACCTTTTTTGTACTGGCATTTAAAATTGTCATAGATACTTGAAAATACAGTATGTTATTGCTATACTTCTTATGAGGTGACTGACCAATTATTATGATTTCAGGTTCAAATGAACAGCTGCAGCAGCAATTTGAATACACCCTACTAAAGCCTGATTGTCACAGCTGGTGAATTTCGAAAATGCAATCTGGACGTCAGGACTCTTTAGAAGAACGATATGCAATAAGATTCTGTTTTAAACTTGGAAAAAATGCCTCTGAAACGTATGGAATGCTTCAGACTGCTTTACGAGCATCTTGCCGGAATCAAGCATCAGTTTTTGGGTGGCATAAGAGATTCAAGGAAGGCAGGGAGTCTGTGAGGGATGATGTGACGTATGGGAGGAGTAAGGAAGTCAATACACCAGAGTTGATTGGCCAAACGGTTAGGATTAGGGTTACTATGTTGAGGTTTTAAAGGAGTTCAGGAAGAGGTTCCTTGGGAAGAGGCCAGCACTTTTCAAATCGGCTCAGTGGCATTTCCACCAGGACAATGCTCCAGTCCCCAACTCCATCCTTGTCACAGACTATTTGACCAAGATGAGCATCAAGACAGTTCCTCAGCCTCCCTATTGTCCAGACCTTGCTCCCTGTGACTTTTGGTTATTCCCTAAGCTCAGAGGCTGTCGTTATGAGACAGCTGAGGAGATGAAAGACGCTGTGACGAAGTTCATTGACACGCTCACACAAGAGGACTTCCATGGGGCCTTGCAGAAGTTGTTGGAACGGTACAACAAGTGCATTGCAGCCAAAGGAGATTACTTCGAAGGGGATCAGATTTTCAGGTGTGTACTATCAATAAAAGTGCCCGTACGAAAAAAGTCAGGAAACTTATTTAATGATCCTCGTATCTTGGCCTTGGTGGTTTGTGTAACGTCCATTAACGGGATCATTCCCGTTCTTCGAGATATAGAATCAACCAGCCATTTATAATCAGTGTTTACAATTCGTCCACATATGCAGCTCTATTCTTATCAGACACTGTATATTCCATGATAATGTTGTTCAGCTAATCTGGTGCTTCGTTTCTTATCAACTTTCACCTCGCTTTCCACTCCTCTCCTTGTGATCGAAAGTAGCTCTGAAATGTGTTTCCTCAATCGTGATAACTACCCCTGATTCGTGTTTTATTCCGCGCTGCACTTTCCCAGTGGCCGTGATCTCAATGCTGCCTTGAGCCCGTAGACCATCAATCCCGATCAGCAAGTCATACCCAAGAGGCTTTTCATGCACTACCAGCACAAATTACCTCTTTCTGTGTAAGTCGAAATAACTCCGACTCCACAGCACGCCAGGAACAAGCTGTCGATTGTCCTAATCATCATATTTCATCTACACCAGTAGCGGCACCGTTTCGCACAAGCTATTTTGCCGTATTTACTAACTGAAAGGGTGCAGGAATGGCGACGGTGCCCTGGCCCAAAACTCGTTTTCCCAAAATGTTTCAAAACAAAGCCGTTGTTCCTGATTCGCGGTCCTCATATCACTTTGGCTCCGACACTCCTAGAAGTAATTGGGACCACCACGCTTGTAGCATTAGGGGCCTTCATACGTTTTGAAAACACGGGAATCGCCTGCAGTACATCCTTCTGGTTGAGAAAATGCTCTATCCACTCTTGGAGATGATAAAACGTGTTCAGTCTCCTTTAAAATTGCACGGGCCCTGACCAGCAGTCGGTTAATCTCCAATTTCTCCCGCTTTGAATATGCTCGCAAGAAATGCGCATCCCAATATCCAGACATTTAAGCCGCCAAATGGTACCAACGGTTTTTCAAATTGGCCAGGTAGACATCACGTGGACGGAGTATTTGCTCAGTGAGCTGCTTTAAAGCAAGATATTTATCAGTATCAAATGCCGTATAAAGCGAACGCCTTAACTCGTCCAGGTCTTCTTTGTCCGCGAGTAGCAGGTTAGCCACTCTCTTTAACCTTAAAGATATAACCATAAATAGCTCCTTTATTTTTAACAGCCGACAGACACGTTACGGGTTTTCGAAACATTCAATGACAGACAGGCCAGTGAGAGAGCCATCAAACTCCGCTATCAACTTCAAATCGAAGCTGTCATTTTTCTGAGTCTTTACCGAAATAGATTATTGCAAATATCAATCCATGTTTGTTAGCTCCTCCCTCCTAAGGTCATTTCGCCTAGTTTAGTCACACACACGTCTCTCACCTTAACAGTAATCTCAATCCACGCTCTTTCACACCCCTCCCCAAGTGCCAAAACTAACTCTTTACAAGCCGTTTTTGTAAGAGCATAATTTGCATACGCGTGGGATCGTTTCTGCGGCAGTCTCGCGAAGAACAAGATCAAAACATGATCAATATAAGTTATTTTGTTGAAGGCAACCATGTTTTCCAGTGAAAATGACCCGGCACGCAAGTCATGTTTCGTAGGCATTTTGCCCGAGGGGATAAGTTATCTCTTTACCTAAAATGTTGAAGAGAATATTTATTTCCACAAACATATAGGACTCAGCCTAGCCCACCGAAAATAGAATTCGCATGATCCACGAGATATGTGATGAAATTTTTTGAAGATGAAATTTGAAAGGTCCTATGATATATATATATATATATATATATATATATATATATATATATATATATGTGTGTGTGTGTGTGTGTGTGTGTGTGTGTGTGTGTGCGTGTGTATAATTTTGTGGTACGTGCAAAATTTAAAAACGGCTTTAAAAACATATTTAAAATACTTCAAAATGCTTTAAAATTCTAAAAATGGGAACCCTTCATTTCGATTGTATCAAATCAGAGAAAAATATCGTGATAGATAAGTGGTGATGTGAATATAAACCTGAGGTAGTAACCATCGAAAAAGATGAGCGGGGAAGATTAGAAAGCCAACTACAAGGTGAGGATTGGCCGAGTTAAGGACTGTTGTGTTAAATAAAATTAATATGTAAAATTTCTTTTGTATAAAATAACGCAAGTTGGAATTTTGTGATGAAGTGAGCCTCGAATAGCGATAAAATGTAACGGGTTATTTGAGGCAGTATTTATTAGTATCATACAATAGCAAAGTACAGCACAAGGCTTTTTTAAGGTGGGAGCTGGGCGCCGGGCCATAGCCTGGACACACTCGGCAGGTTCGCAAATGCCTGGGGCTCCACCCACATTCCTCTTGGGGCGCCTCAGGCGCCAGGCGATAAAACAAGCCCTGTCGGAGAAGGTAAGAGCCTAGGTGGCCCAAGGTGTTCCAACCACGAGATGCGAGAAAGATAAACGAACAAGAAAGCACGAGCAGGCCAGCGTTCCACCTAACTCAACCGACAAGTGTAGAGTCCGTCCTCAAGGCTTCACCCATTATTTAAGGACTCCAAGATGGTAAACATTTTGGGGTTATAAGCAGCAGAGCAAGTAGGTGTCGCGCAATGGTGAAGGAGAAATTCTAATTGCTCGATACCGAAGAGCAGTCCGAATTGTTTGTGTGGATAGGAGAGGATATGTGCAGGTTAATTCAAAGATCTAATCTTTGTGTAGTGTGACCGATGAAGCAAATGTCACATTTGCACAGAAACCTTTTAATAAGGAAACATTGTTTTTATAGATTGTGACATTATCTTTAAGATTAGATGGAAAAAGCGCATTAGATTTGAGAACAACTCGTAACTTGACAGAATTAAAGCAGCAGCTGTTCAATTAGGTGCATAGAGGCGTTGCCTATCCAGGGTAATTTAAGATATACAGGGCATTACTCTGGTGTGAATTTCGGATTATTTGAGATCTGCAGACACTTATATCTAATAGTGGTGGTAATTATATTTTCTGGGTATCCATTCTTCAACAATATGGTTTTAATATAATTGAGTTCGTCTATAACTTTTGGCTTAGGGTAAATCAACGAGGCACGATGAACAAGTGTTTTTATTAAGTTGATTTCGTCCTCCGACGTTGAGCGGCACCTATTGGACAATCCGACCCAAAATTTACCCCCCCTGGAGGCCTCTAATAACTGGTTACGTTCATCCCTACTCGAGGCTCTCCTCATCCCAAAATTTCAACCAGTGTTGTGCATAGAAAAGAAATGTTACCCATTACTTTTATTTAACACAACAGATCTTAACTCAACGAATCCTTACTTAGCACGAGAAAAAAAAAAACAATATCATCCATACTTATCCCTCTAGTTTACAGTGAATTTTTCTTTTTCGGATTTGTTTTCTTCCCGACCACCACTTATTTTTGACAGTCACAGACTCATGTCTATTTCCTCATCACCACTTATCTATCACGAGATTTTTCTCTGATGAGACCTGATCGAAACGAAGGATTTCATTTTTTACAATGTATTCTTAAATGTATACGCTTTTTAGAGCCGTTTATGAATATGTATGTATGTATGAATGAGTAAAGGTCGTAAGCTGTCAGTTCCCTTCCCTCCGTCGATTCTCAATGGAGTTTAGTAATCAAAGAGAGAGAGGGGGAGGGAAAGACAGAGAGAATGAAAGAGAACGAAGTAGAGAGAACGGTAAATGGAGAGAGGAGAGATTCATAAAAGAAATAATTTGACAGAAGAAAATGCACACACATAAGAATTATAGAGAGATTATTTGTTTCAGTATCGTGCTGATAGCTTTGAGAAAGGTATAAAAACGTGTCTCTTCTCCAACCCGACCGCTATGGATAATGATTAGATTAGACAGAGCTTTTTAACCTTGTGTGGTAACCAGTCTGGGAGAAGGAAAACTCTGAAGTCAAACCACAAGTACATCGCTTAAAATTGATTATGCGTCACATTCTGCACGAGGTTGAGAGGTTCAGTAATATAGGTGCGCGCGCGCGCACACACACACACACACACACACACACACTCTCTCTCTCTCTCTCTCTCTCTCTCTCGATCCCCAACACACACTCATATATATATATATATATATATATACATATATATATATATATATATATTCGTTGTGTAATGGCTACCGCCGTAGGAAAGTAGGAAATGGAACCGAGTTGAAATTCTGGACGCGATCTATTTGCATTTTACATCGTGCAAATATCCTTGGAAAAGGGATGAATCCAACAGATCTATCTCTAGCGATGGGTAAATAGCGTTGTAGACTGAGTTCTTTAACGTTAGTTTGAAAACCGTTCTGGGAGAAAGAAAACTTAATTCCCACCAGTTAATCTCCTCTAAAAAATTGACCTTGTATCACACCCTGGTCTTGTAAAGGCGTTGCGTATATATATATATATATATATATATATATATATTCATGGTCACCCTCAAATAATCATTTTTGTGTGCTGTTTTGCTATTTTCTTGATTTCCTTCATATTCTTAATTAATCTTGTTTTTTTTTTCACATTGTTTATTACTATTAAACATTTTGCCTAGTGAACAACTTTCATTTCATAATCTACCGAAAATTTTACCTTGTGTCCCATCCTATAGTAGAGGGGTTAAGTAAATACACACCTACACTAACATATTTAACACAGTTCTTTGAAATGCATATATTTATCTGATATATTATAACCATTTATTTTATCATCTTCAGATATCGATTATAAAAATATTGTCCGATAAAACACTATGGTTACAAATATTCCTCTAAACGGAATAATTTATATGAATATTATGAAAGACATATTAATAATAATTACATCCAACTCTTTCGAACAACTGTTCGCCACTGACGGCAAATTTTTGCAAAATCTTGCAGGTCCTCAAAAAGAATCCATTTCCATTCGTCTGTTTAACCTAGATTAATTTCCTGAATACTTTGGACAATTACCTAGCGTTTCCTGAAACTGTGCCCGATCATATCTAATGTATGTTCGATAACATTGCAATTGAGTGTGTTTGCTGGAAAATTTATGACCTGTATCTCATAAGAAACCCCTGCTTTGCGTATCCGATTGTTTTCCTGTACATGGCTGAGAGTAATATATGCGTATGATTTCATGTGTTGTATGATACGCTTTACGAGGATCTCATCATGATAACGTAGTTCATTCAGCCGGTCTTACACAATAAACTGTTCCATTTTCCCACCTAAGCGATATTTCCACACTAGAAAAATAAAATACAATAAAATAAGCACATATACATACACCATGACGAAACCACAATCTCTTTAGAATCGAGATAAGAGAGAGTCCAGTTATAAAGCTTCATTTGGACTTTTGTAAATCCGTATACGACAATCTCTTCGTACGAAATTGAACTATTCTCCACATATAGATGCTTCATAATTGGCAATACACTTCCCTACCAATCTGTTACGCTTATGCGTTCAAGTTAATAATGGCATCCCGAAATTTCTTTTGGCACAAAAACAAGCAAATTACAAGCGTCTGTCTGTTGATGATACGCAGATGAATACTTAAACCCTGGTTTTCAATCCAGACATACTGAAAATGTACGACAGTGGTAAAGTGGTACTACAACATTGGTCGGGCTCGGTATTGTTCTGCCATGTTGTGGAACATGTAGACAACCAGATTGAGATTAATTATATATTTTGTTTGCCATCATTATTGTATTAGCCTTATAATCTTGTTTCGAATCACACTAAATCTCATTGAAGTCCGTCATGTTGAGAGGGTAATGGGATGACTACACGAGATCTTCAAACAAACATGTACAGAAAGAAGGATATTTATTTTTTAAAGTGTCTAATCCTTGTAATTACACATGGTCTTTCTTTTTTATGTTTTTACTGCTCCTCTTAAACTTAAGTTCTGATCTATTTCCAATATTTATATTTAACCGGTACCTGTAATTTCATCAACGAAACTGTTTCTCTGAGTAAACAACATATTGAATTACATTAAAATTATCAGCAAAGGATTTTATAATGTGAAATTTTATTTCATGTACTCATATCTAACTTTCAAGCATATCTACTCTTTAATCCCCTTTCTGTCTCTTACACACACACACACACACACACATGTTCTCTCTCTGTCTCTCTCTCTCTCTATATATATATATATTAATACTTTAGGGAATGCTTATAAATAATACCATACAATGTTTATTTTGACAAGAAGAATAAAGCAAGTATCTCCAGGTGAGAAACAAATCGACTTTTCATTTTAATGAAACGACTGCTTTAAAAAAAACCAAGACGGCTTCTTTGGTTCCAAACTATTCGTAGATAATGTAATGAAATAAAACTATAGACAGACAATGCAATGAAATATAACAGATAAGTTAATACTGAAAAATTTCTGTCAGTAGATCCCACTCATTGAAATAGTCTATTTGAAAGAATTTATTTGGGGCTTAAATTTTAAGATTCAATTTAGGGATGTACCTTTGGCCGGAAGTTGAAACGTAATTCTCTCTGTTATTCATATAAATTCATAGAACCATTTACGACTCATTTCAACTAAACTCTGTCTTAAAGTGTAAAAGAATGATTTCGATTTTGGATTTATGAATTCTTTGAGAATTTTCCTTGGTTGAACCACTAAGTAAACACAGAGTTCTGCATTGAACTGAATAAGTGATTTTTTTATGATAACGGGTTGGGAGAAAACATGGCACATACAAGAACTTCCCGACCAAGTTCCGTGATCATTTCCAGCGTTACATTTGTAACATAACGGACGTTATTATACAGAAAACAACTTTCCTTGTCAAAAAGAAAAAGAAATTATATCTACTACAATGAATCGTTTAAATGTAAATATCAGTTTTTGTAAATCTCACATTTGATCTGTATTTTCTCCAAATAAAGTAAGCGTATCACTTTTTAATAAACAATAGAAGCTGCGTAAACTTCAAAGCCGCCACTAAGTTTTTATTCAACTCCTGAGCCTTTATATGACTCCAGTACATTTATAAGCATGTAAAGAGTTAATGTTTATTATCATGTTTGGTGTTAATGTGTTGTATACCGAATTTGGAATGTTTCAGTATACTAGTACATACGAATTAATAGTTCGTTGCAGAGTGCTAAGAATTTCTATTACACAGAATATTCACGTAAGGATCTCCGTATACTTTGTCTCAACTGCTCGAAACAACAGTAAATAAATCGCCATGGACCAGTTGAAAAAACTACCAGAAAAGATACGATAGGCTAGTCCACAACACCTCCTCTTTGAGTTTTATTTCCTACTGGAAAAATACATTTTTTTTTCTTTTGGGGTTAACGTCCAAAAATTCTCTAGGATTTCGTTTCCTTTTAGTCGAACGTCTTTCTTCAATAGTAACACTTTGAAGGATTGGCACTTCGAATACGTCATACAGCACCTCCATCTGAACTTCTTGCCAAGTCTGGTCTTCGACGTATCTTTGTCGCAACTGATTAATATGATGCTTATTTTCCCATTTTGGGCTGCGTACCATATAAACATGTCGTCCAATCTTTTTCGTAATCCAACCATTGATAAAACTCTTAACCTTGGCAATACGAGCAGAAAAAAAAACTTTATCTCCAACATTAAATGCCCTAGTCTTAATGTCCAGCTTATTGTAGCACTTATTTTTTCGTCTTTCCTTGCAAACATCAGCTCAGCAAGGGATATGTTTGACATAGAACTTCTATTAGGTGTCTCCCGATACACTCGCAGGAATTGCTGTATTATTTCTTCCTCCTTATTCACACCTCCTGATTCCTTAGAGCCCTTTTGGAAGTGTCTACGAACCTTTCGGTCTGATAATTTCTCCTAGAGTGATACGCAGAGTGGTAATATGCTCAATAGCAAAAGCTTTACAAAACTTTCTGAATTACCCAGCCGTGAACTGATTTGCATTATTAGAAATAATTTCGTCGGGCAAACCATACTTTGCAAATAGTTCATGCAAGAAATTAATTGTCCCCGTAGAAATTTGTCTTCTGCATTTACAAATTTCTGACCATTTATTAAAACTATCCACCACCACCTAATAATGTGGTCCCGCAATGTCAATATGCAACCTAGACTATAGCGTATGTACTTTTGGCTACAAGATTTTGATTTTATTGGGAGTTACTTTGTTGTTAGAGCACAACGTCTAACAGTTTCTCACATTTTTTTTATATCTTTGTCAATACCCGACTAAAACACATAAGATTTCATGAGAGACTTCATTTTTGATATCACTAAATGCCCCGAATGTAATTCATTTAGTATTCTCTTTTGAGGTGAAAAAGAGATAACGATACGTTCGGCGGATATTAAAATTCAGTCGCTAACGAAGTAATACTTGCATGCAGGTAGATTTGTTTTATTCTTATCTTCGAATCTCATTTGGTTTTTCATTTTCAAGTCGTCTTTTTCTGACTTTACTTTTATTTCTTTCATCATCACAGATAATTTACGTACTATATTAATCATCACCTCCTTTATTTCACTATCAGTCTTTAAAACCGCAATAGCCGTATCTTCTAATGGCTTGCATTATTTTGGTGTCAGCCTTGAAAGACAGAGTGGCCCAACTTTTTTGAAGTACATATACCATCTGAAAATCATAGTTTAGACAAATAGTACCCCAACGCTGCAGTGTGGATATTTTTTTTTTGTGTCCAGAAATTGAAATAAGTGGACGATGTTCCGTATGAATTAAAAATCGTCGGCCATGAATAAATATGTGAACTTAAGTCCAAATATTATTGAAAAACCCTCTTTTTTAATCTAACTTATTTTTTTCAGCTATAATTAATCCTATACTTCCGTGCACAATGACATTTATGCCCCCTAATTTGTTTTTATATGAAAGCATAGCACCAATACTGACATTGCTCGCATCACACACGAGAATTAACATCTCCTTTGGGTCAGAACGTGTTAGGAATGGTTCTAACGTCAACACATCTTTTATTCTTTGGAAAGTTTCCGGGCATTTTTCTGTCCTATTCCACTTTTCCTTTTTCTCAATTGTTCTTTTGCGTCGATAATTTGCCCAAAGTATTTAATTTTTGACATGTAAAATTCAAATTTATTCCTGCGTGAGTTCAAATCTCGTCGCCAGGGGCTGAATACCGGAATCTAGAATGTTTTGGCATACTAGTACATACGAATTAATAGATGGCAGCAGAGTGCTAAGAATTGGTATTATATAGACGTTTGGCGTAATGGTCTCTGGATGTATTAACTCCACTTTTCTAAACAGGAGGAAACAAGTAGTTATGGACCAGTTCAACAATTTCCAGAAAAATACGATGACTTAGTCAAAATCGAAATATAAGGTGTTTTATAACACAAACACTTCCTATTTCTTTTTCTCTTTTACTATTAGACTGACGGTTTTTGCGTTCACCAAAATCATAGAAGTGACATTATTAGATGTTAGTATTTTTCTATAATTCAATTAAAAGCTCGTCGGTCGTCAGTTAATATTTTCGAATGTCTTCAAACCATAGATTCTTCAAAATCGACAATAAAATATATTTTATTACTTTCAGTATATTATCATCATTGATTTGAATTCAATAATGCAACCAATATTTTAGGAAATACGCAAATATGAAAAATCTATTTGAGTCATATGATATATTACTTCATTTAATAAAATTGGGAAATAATTATTTTCTTAGAAAATCTGACAAATAATTTCTAAAGTAATGTTCAAACTTAAGAAACATTTGTTAAATTGGACACTGAGTTTGGCACAAGGTTTTATTTCTGAATCATCATAAAGATCAAAATTGGCTGACACAGGACTAAAATGAGTATTAAAATCTGAAATAAATATAACCAGCATGAAAAAACCATGAACATAAAAATGAAATAAGAAAACGGCCTCAAAAATTCATAAAAAAATTTGAGGCATACAAATCTTCTATGAAATCTTAGAACTTCAAAACGAATAAGTATACTACTATCACTAGTACATTTACTATTAATACTAGTACTATTACAACTACTATTTAGAGAATAATTTTTAGATTATGGAATTAAGTTAACCTTACGTATTGCCTTTCATTTGAAGCTAATGAACACTTCTTTTATACTGAATATTTCTATATCTTATCAATGTACGCTTTTTGCGAACATTGATAAGATATTATGTATGAAAGAATTTTTGTGATTCTTATCTCCAGATGTTTTAGATTTCAAGTTTTGTCCATTATCTCTCCGTCAAAGATATTCACACAAACTCATGTACAGTCATCTATCTATCTATCTATCTATCTATCTATCCTAATCTGTTCATATTTATCTATCGATTTTGAAACTCAGATAACATTGATGAATTTCCACATCCATATTTTTTTCTACAAAAGAATTCAAATATTATGAATGCCCTGATTTCAATTAGAAGCCTGGTGCACCTGAAAAACAAAAAAAAAGGCAAAAAATTGTCCTCGCATGAAAATGATGAATACACTTTGAAAAGTTTGAGAAAATGTGTTCAGAAATTTTTCATTAAAATTAGTAAACTAATAAAGATGTTTGTCAAAAATATCAAAAAAAATTTCTATGACTTTCTATGATATGTTATGCTAATATTATGGAAGTTTCTGTATTACATCTTAATACAATGATTGCCATCGACGAAATAAATTTAATAATATTAAAGTCTAATGACGATGCCACATAAGAAACAATTATCGATCCCAATTATCTTATTTGCGGAGTGGAAACAAAGGAACGTGTGAATGAGCGTTACGATTTTTGTCTTCACTTGTTTTGTAAATGACATTGTTTTTTGTTAAATAGCAGTTCAAAGTGATGACTGTAGATTTCTACTCTAAATACTTTACTATGCTTCAGCAATTTGTTATACTTCAGGTCTCTCATATCATGCCGAATAAAGAGGAGTAGCTTTTTTTGAAAAATTAGGTTTTGCTGTTTATGTCGCAGACTGTTTTGATCCACCCATCAATATCGTCACTTCAGATTATCGTAGTGAATCCAATTTTCTTCTTGCACAAAACAGGGATTTTTGTTCATGTCTTTCAGTGTCAATTTATGTGAACACAATTTTCCACTTCCTGAATCTTCTTTATACTTTTTCAAAATAAATGCAACTTTCTTGAACATCTGCATAAGTTTTATCAATCATCTACTCTTTTTCTTCTGTTTTAGCCAACTTGAAATTGAACAATATCCAGTTTTGAATTTCACGTGTACCTTGTTCACTATCATTTTTCTTTTTCTACTCGAAACAGAATGGAAGAATACTGAATACAGTGGAAATTGACATACCCATAGGAAACTGACGAAACACCAAGGAATAAATGTTCAAATGCTGCTTGTGCTTGAGGCAATTATCTAACCGCAAAAAAACGTACTTACTGAGTACAGTGTTGGGTATGATAATTATTATAACCTCACACTTAACATTCACATGAGCTCTACTCTCTTATATTCATAGTTGCATTCTTTACGAATTCCCGTATATATATATATATATATTTATTTATTTATTAATTATTCATATTTCGTTTTTGATAGGCATATATATCTTGGCTGCTTTCTGGTTGGAAGTTTTAAGCAATCGTCGTCATCAGCATCAAGTCACGCCGCTTGCAAGGATTTTCCTGACTCTCTCTCACTATCTCCATCCCTATCGTCCATCGCTCCCGGCAAGTCTTCCAAACTACATCCTGTGTCCGCGTAAATAAGTTTTTGTTGGTCAGCCAACGTCCCTGTGTAGGGGGCCAATGAAGAACGACATTTATGAGTTCGTCCTTCCTTCTCCTGCAGTGTCCCACATGTCTTGTTCCTATTACTTAGATGGTTTTAAAGATCGGATATGAATTGTAGTACAGCTGTTTCGTGGGTTGCTGCTTACAGGATTTGTTCAGCGTCCATGTGACACAAACACTTCTTGGAAGAAATCCTGTTTTATTTTATCAGATATAACTGACTTTCATATGATCGATAGCCTATCAATAGGAGTCAGCACCTTTGTTAGGCGCATGTTGACATTACTTTCAGCAGATGAGATACTGTTGCCCAGATATATGAACTTGTCTACGAATTTCAGAGGAACTTCATTTAGAGTGAAGATTGCTCCTTCTCGATTAAAACACTTGTACTTCGTTTGGTTTGCG
Source organism: Sepioteuthis lessoniana (assembly GCA_963585895.1). Classification (NCBI taxonomy): domain Eukaryota; kingdom Metazoa; phylum Mollusca; class Cephalopoda; order Myopsida; family Loliginidae; genus Sepioteuthis; species Sepioteuthis lessoniana. Next base: position 106,822,258 of record OY757920.1, on the reverse strand, counting down.
TTCACGTGGAGACCAATGCCTCCTACTGTCTGCTTCAGGCCCTATAGTTGGAATTCGGCTTAGATAGGTGTATTTATCATCTGCATAGTCTGCATCCGTTATAGTTTCTGCGGAATATCGTTTGCTCCTTACCTTTTTAGTGTAAAGCTATTTTCTTTTATTAGATCAATCGACATTCAAAGTACGTCGTCTAGGAAGATTATAAACAGATATGGTGCTAATGTATCACCTTGCAGAACTCTAGCAACATTATCGAAGAAGTCTGTATGTCCATCCTATGAGCGAACCCGGACTTTGAAGTGTCTACAGAGCCTCATTATGGCCGTAACAGTTTCTTTGGGGAGACGATATGCTAGAACTATGGGCTCTATCTTCTTTCTGAGTATGCAATCAAAAGCCATCAAGAAATCTTCAAAAAATCGTGTTGCCTGGAGATTTTTTGTACGAACTCTTATGGTTCGACGGATTAATAGAATCTGTGATGTCATGGATTGACTTCTCCAAAAACCATTTGGATTTTTCCTTAGAATGTTCTCAATTTCAGCTTCGATACGGTTGAAAAAGAGAGCATTATAAACCTTAACAGCTATAGAAGTAAGAGTTATGCCTGTGTAGTTCTTAGTGATTACGAGGTCACCTTTCTTTAGGAAGGAAAGGGTGCAGCTTTTTGTCCCTCATTCTATTATACGCTATTGCAGAATCGAAGTAACTCAACAAATATCCTTGTCTTCCATACTTCATCGAGTTCTTCTTGAGTAAAATGTCCAAGTTTGACGTCTAGACTTTACATTTTTTTGTGATTGGTTTATCAGTGACTATAAGGGAGTTTCCAAGTAGATTCTTCAAATGTTCTTTCCCATCCGTATTCATTCTTTTTGGCTTTAGTTTTGCTTTCGAGGTGCTCTTCCTTTTGTTCACTTCATCTAATGTCTGTTATACTATTGCTGATTGTCTATCTTCTATCGAGTTTCTTGTTTTATTTTAACCAATGGAAGCATTTGATATTTTATGATTTTTCTGTTGTCTTTTTGTTTGTCATTATTTAATTTTGTTAACTCTTTTCCCATTTGATAATGAGTTTTCGTTCTGTTAATTTCCGACCATCATACTTTTCCTTTAAGATTATTTCTTTGTTGTTAACTCGTTTCTGAAATGTCAGTAAAATTTCAGTTCTGTTACCGATGCCATTCAAGTTTTATTGTTTCATGAATAACTTTGACCATTGAGAGGCATGGTAGTTACCCCCCCCCATTCCCTCTCCATGTATATATATATATATATATATATATATATATATAATCATTTTCTTAATTTTATGTAAATCCATCTCAGATCTAAATTACCATGGTACCTTTCCTTCATTTGCCGTCGGCGTATATATTTCTATCAGTTATATTCAGAGATTAAGATGCTAAATACTAATTTTCGGAAGAAGCATATTACCTTTAAATATTGAATATAATTTCGAAATATAATCGCGTAATTTAATTTATCTAACGTCCATGTACCTTGATTTCTTTATTTAAATAATGTAAATGCTATGGCTCAAACTTGTTCTATTCAACGTTAATTTTACGATGTTAGTATCATGTCAAAAGTCAGGCAATCGCCACTCTCGTTGGGTCGCAAAAAGTGGGATTCAGACAGAGAATATTTTTTTACAAGTGACTGTTCAAATATAGTGGTTTAGGTTTAAAGGTGAAACTGAAAGGATGCTATTCACTTCCTCCTCGAAGCAGATTGTTTCATTAATTTGAAATAAAAAGAAAAGAGACTTCCTCCCTTAAGCAATACTACATTAGATCAGAATGAAAATGTATATAAAACCCCATAAATTGTGATGTAGATTGTTTCAGTTCATTTATAAGTTTGTTTTGACTTTAACGCTCTCTCTCTCCCCACTCTCTCTCTCTGTTTCTCTCTGTCTCTCTGTCTCTGTCTCTCTCTCGCTCTCTCTCTCTCTCACACACACACACACACACACACACACACACACACACACACACACACACACACACGCACACACTTCGTAAGCACTGCAAAATAACTTTGTCGGAGCAAAACGACAAACATGGCTTAACAGGAGAGGCAGGGAATTTGAACGATTCAGGATATAGTGACTTATCTTAATGTATTGATACTTTCATTGTCATCTTTAAATATATCATTTCCGCCAGCTAAAAATAAGAGTAGGCGTCGAAGAATTTTTACTGTTTAATTTTCCTTCAGGATTTTTACAAGAAAGTAAAATCGGTGACGTTGACGTGAATTCGATCACCGTTCTCTATCTTTGAGAAACAGTCATTCATAACATATTGATGCTTAGAACACATGAGTCTGATTAAAAACAAGCAAAATAAAAAGAGAAACGCAAACAAAAAAAAAATGTTTATCCCCAATCGATTTTGTTCTCAAAAACAACCTTCATTTATTTGTCAGACATTAATTAGCTCTTGATCAAACAGACTTCCTCACATCTGCCATTGGCCATTTTTTCCTCAAAATATTCAATTATAAAACATCACGATAACTTTTATACAAATATAAAAGTTCATTGATCTTAAATGTAATTTTTAAAATCTGGTCCCATTTTCTTCTCCTTTTCAAACAGATAACAGCACTCTTCAAAAATAAACAATAATTTGAAATTTGTTCGAGGAAATGTTTCTATGCGTGAAATACGGCATATACTTCCGTATTAGTGTGTGTATAGTGTACCTTTCCGTTTACTAAGGATAATCTAATGAAACTCACACTAAACACAGGCAAAATACACTTTTGTGGTAGATATAAAGTAAAGGTTGGCGACCAAAGTCGAGAGCAACTCAAAGGTCCCCCCACTTTTTTTCAATAGGATACTACACTGAGGTGTGTAGGATAGTGCGCTACTCCTTTCCCTTGAATTACTCCACTTTCCCCTTGATACGTACCTTATGATGATATCTTATAATGAAATCTCTATATCTCAGAATACCGTTCTCTTTAAAACATCTAATCATAGATTTTTGGGTCGGGTTGACTTCGAAAAATACACCAAGTGTCGATCAAGTTGAGAAAGTTTTCAACCTCGTCACATAGAACAATAATTACTCTAGTTGTTCAATTCGGTTTCGTAATGAGTTTGATCTCTACACGAGATATTAAATGATTGTTATGAATCAATCTACGTTTAATTGAGTTAGAACTACTTTGAAAATCAATTCTTTGTGGGTACCTTAAAACTATGGCCCTTGATATAAATCAACATTTTCCTGAACTTAGTCTAGTATCTTATGAATATATACTTTTACAAAAACATCCTTGGATTTAAAATGGCACAATAACAGGTATAAAAAAAAGTCAGTGACCATTGGGTAAACCGCTTTCTAATGACAAATGGCCATGCAGTAATAACAAGAATAAGAGGTGCTACCAAACATTTCTGCAAATTTGATCATATTTCTCAGTCTGTTCATTTCAAGTAATCCAACATTTTCTATTACTCACATTGCTAACATTCTCTTCGTGAAGATCAAACCAACGATCACATTAACGAAAATTCAAGCGTCACCATGCACCGTCGATTTTACATCTAAACTATCCTAACTTATATATATATATATATATATATATATATATATATATATATATATATATATATATATATATCCAAATTACAATATTGAACACACTTTATTTATAAATATCGCAAACTATACTAAATAATGTTATATATATATATATATATATATATATATATATTATATGATTGTGTCAGTGACCCAAGGTTTCATTCTTTACACATTCATCAGACAGAGCCAATAATATATATATATATATATATATATATATATATATGTGTGTGTGTGTGTGTGTGTGTGTATGTGTGTGTGTGTGTGTGTGTGTGTGTGTGTGTGTGTGTGTGTGTGTGTGTTCTAAAATATACTTTTTTATTAATGATTCCGATTGTGCATGATTTTATCACAGTAATACCGGGAGATTAGACATTCATGAACAAGAATGCAGCATGCAGTCTGGAACGTACACACAGAAATATACACGGACATAATACGATATATATATATATATATATATATATATATATATATATATATATATATACTAAATGTGACAGACATGATATCTATCATTTCAAATCCGGTGTCTCGTTTCTTTTATTTGCTAAACAATGATAAGTATAAGTAAAGTCAAATCCGGGGAAATCTTTTTTTTATCTTTTCGGAACAATAAATATCCCTTGTTATCTATTTTGAGCCGATAAAATCTACTGTACTAAAGCAAAGCAAATATATATTTTATATGAATACACAACTCTGGTTAAAACCCGAGCAGTAAAAATGTCTGGTAGATATATTTTACGCATTATGATTGGAATAAACAGACGTGATCGGCTCCATATATGCCAAGAGGGAAAAATCTTTTGCCCAACCTAGACTAATTGTTATATATATATGTATATATATATATCAGTGCATGTGCGTATGTAGAGGAAGAAAGGGAAAGGGACAGAGAAAGAAATACAGAGAAAGAATGAAGGATAGTAAAAACGAACATGGTTAAAGTTATCAATTTTGTTGGCTGTCCCGCAATGTTTATCAGCGGATATAAGATGGTAATAGTGTGTTGATAGACATCCACTCTACTCTTTAAAGAAAGAGTAGAATGTCAAAAACTTGACTCAAATTTTGATTCCAGTTATAATCAAAATGATAAAAGGTTGTAAATAAGGAAATAGATAAATGCTAAGCAATTAAAAAACGACTAAAAAAATTTGTCAATAAAAAAAATCCTAAAGTACAATTTGTAGCTATTTTTAGCTGTGCTTTGACTTACCGAATTATGAAATATATCAATAAATACAATGTACAACCCAAATGTTCGGGTATCTTCCTGAAAATTTATTCACAATAAAATAAGTTTCCAGTATCAGTAGTCGCTTGCCCTATTTGAACACGAAATCACAAGTAATATTGCTCAAATATACACCCAAAACTTCCATGACGGACAGGTTTTCACGAATGGCCAATTCTCAATCGTAATAGATATGGTTTGAGTTGTGAAATTTCCTTTTAAACAGTTTACCTAAACAAGGTTAAAGAATGTAGTCTGCCCAAGCTGGAAAGAGGAATGATAGATCAATGCCTTTTGCTGGGGAATTAGCGTGAAAGGAAATGCAGTCTCGTCTAGGATTTGAACTCCAGTTGCTGATTCAATTTCTTATAACCGTGACGCTAAGCACACCTACCAATTTTCAAAATAAGTAACGACTAAATTTCTTACCACATTCCAACTGGACACACTAATCGGATATCGCAACACTTATGTTGCACCTCGTATACAGAATAAAACAAGGAAATAGATTCATTGCAGGTTTCTGTCGGGTTCTTTGGAGACAATTCGAAGTCTAATTTTTTTTCTTTCATATAGAATGTGTTCAGCGTCGTTTTCCGTTGCGCTCCGGAAGAATATTGGAAGTAGAAATGTCTCTATAAATTCCGGTATCTTTGGTAAACTAAAAAAGCTTTCAAAATATTTCCTTTTGCAAACAAACGAAAAAATGGGTTGTACCTTGATACGCATGCGTCAAAAAACAAGTAAAACAAAAAAGAATGTGTTGATCAATAATGAAAAAAGGCCTTTCAAAAAGTAAATTGATTTTATACGTAAAAAACGAACAAATGACAAATCAGTTTTACGTTTATTTTGAACACTAATCATAAGAAAAATTATTTTTTGAGTAATATTTCCATCAATCCTAATTTCAGTTGTTTCATCGCAATGACGCTCGGTTTCCTTTTACGAATGGTAATTTCTAATCAGCGTGATTGTGGAATGACGGTCAGTGCAATTACTACGACAATCAACTGATATATACATGAAAAAAAAAATACTGATAAAAATCAGCAATGATAATTTAGATTTAAACTACTATTTTTTTTTCAGCTGCTCAAGCTGAATAAAATAATGGCTTTACATTTGTAAATAATAATTGTAACATCCTGGATTTATTTTATTTCAGTCAGAATCAAATGCCCGCACAAATCGTTTTGAAAATCTTCGATCTCCGACATATATATTGTTGGGGTGTTTAGAAGACACATGAAGAAGACACGTAGAGAAGAGAAGTTGGTTGAAACAAATATGTTACAATAACATAACAAATATACAGAATACAGGTGTTATACAACAGTTAGGAATGTCCTTCCAGTATTGTCAGGCAGCTTAGAGAGTCAAGTAGAGTATCAAGTAGAGTCGGTATATATTGAGGATGAATAGTCCATTATCATGTAGGGAGGTACCATAACACACGTATATTTAGTAACAGATACATTTCGTATTCTACCATTCTGTGTCGAGTAGAAAAGAAAAATGATAGGTGACAAGATACACGAACAACACTGGATGTTGTTCAATTACAAGTTGGCAAAGACAGTTGCAAAAGCCTAGATGATTGATAAAGCCAATGTAGATAGTTTGCTTGAAAGTGCTACATATTATGATTGGTTTGCAAAGTTCAAGAAAGTTGCATTTATTTATGAAGATCTTTCAGCGGTAGACCACCGAAATTTGAAATTGATGATGACTCAATCAATCAAAGTTGGAATTAGCTGACACGCTTCTTGTCCATCACTGGTAAAACACTTGAAAAGTATAGAGAAAATTCAAGAAGTGGAAAATTGTGTTCACATAAATTGTCCCTGGAAAGATATGGACAAAAATCCCTGTTTTGTGCAAGAAGAAAATTGGATTCACTACGATAATCTGAAGCGACGATATTGACGGGTGGATCAGAACAGCCTGTGGCATAAACAGCAAAACCTAATTTTTCAAAAAAAGCTACTCCTCTTTATTCGGCATGATATGAGAGACCTGAAGTATAACAAATTGCTGAAGCATAGTAAAGTATTTAGAGTAGAAATCTACAGTCATCACTTTTGAAGTTTGAGGGCTGCAATTTAACTAAAAACAATGTCATTTACAAAACAAGTGAAGACAAAAGGTCGTAACGCTCATTCTCACGTTCCTTTGTTTCCACTCCACAAATAAGATAAGTGGGATCGATAATTGTTTATGTGGCATCGTCATTAGACTTTAATATTAACAAATTTATTTCGTCGATGGCAGTCATTGTATTAAGATGTAATACAGAAACTTCCATAATATTAGCATTATAGCAAGTCACTGAAAATATCTTAACAATTTTAATTAATATTATAAAACGGGATTTTTTGAAGCTGTGGTTGTGTTCGTACTATTGTGTGGTTGCACAACTTATACATTAACAAAACACCTGCATAAAAAGCTTGATAAGAAATACATAAGCCTGCTGCTCACTGTTTTGAACAAATCCTGAAAGCGATATTCTACAAAATAACAGCTGTACGGCCACTTACCTCATTTCTCACAAATCATTCATGTATGGCAAAGAAAACGTACAGAACATTGCTGGAGAAATAAGGATGGATTCATAAGTAAAATTCTTTGATGGAATCCAACTGATGGGCGCACCAGTATTGGCTGAGCAGCAGATACTTACATCCATCAGCTCTCTGCGGACATAGAATTCAGTCAAGAAGTTTTATCAAAACCGATGGCCAATAGGGATGTATGGTTTGGAAAATTCAAGGGAATACGTGCAATCAGAATACCATGATGTTGATATTTACTATTTTTTATAAATCAAATGATTTTAATTAAAAATTGCTGGTCATATTTTTTCATAAATAATATATCATTTGAGATTATTTTTTAAATCGTTTTCTTTATTTCTATGTGTTAAAAATTATCTAATTTGTTTCTCATCTGTATCACTTTCTTCATATTCAAGTTAGGACATTCATAAATATAGAACAGATTTGTTGAAAAATTAAATGCCTATAAGGATTTTAAAATGTCTTTTTGTGTGATAGATAGATAGATAGATAGATAGATAGGCAGAGCTTGTACGAAGAAGTTTGTCATAAAAAATACTTTAAAATGAAAACCTCTAGATGTGAGTATCTCAAAAATGCTAAATATCAAAATACTTTTTACACATCAAAATAACCACAAACAATTAAGAGTGTATTAGCAAAACAATGGGAAACAATTTCATTTTCTTTATTTTAATTATTTATGAAATGTTAATAGTTTTAATATTAGTTGGAACTTGTAGTCTAACTTTTGTTCTAAAGTTGTTCAATGTCATAGAATATCTTTATGCCTTTTATTCTAACTGAATCTCTAACATCGTTTTCATATTTTATTTTTGCGATTATGATTTTGATTGTTTATTCATTTTAATTTATTATATTTATGATTGACTTGCGTTAGCTAATTTTAATCTTATCTCATTATAATTTAGAATATATCCTTGTCCAAACTGAGTTCAATTTAACAAATGTTTTTGAGATTTAAACATTACTTAAAAAAAGGGTTTGTTATAATTCTTAAGAAACGACTTATTTTCTAATTTCATTCGTTTGTTTGTTTGATAGATTAATTGGTTTTAACGGCGTGTCAATCGTTTTTGGGTAATTTTATGACTAGAGGTTAATGAATCGCGTTTATTGAACATTTCTGTTTGCATTTTTACTGTAGTTGTTTCTTAGATTTTTGGCATTTGATCCTATCGAATACGACTGATTTTTAAATATATCTATTCGACCTATAGATGAGACCTAAAAAAGGTACTACCATTCTGGGTAAGAATGAACCTAAGAGTAATGCCAATGAAAAGATATTCCACACCCTTCCCAGATTTTCAGAACTGGAGCCTCACTAACAGATTCAGTTTATCGTCATATCCAAGACTCGAAACATATCGTATAACGCCAAAAGATTTTTCATATTAATGTGTTTTATAGAATATTGGTTGCAGTCTTAAGTTCAGAGCATCGATGGTAAAATACAGAAACATAATAATATATGTCTGTTATATTTGTTTTAGAATCTATGGTCGGAAGACTTTCTTCTGGATGTTCACTGGCAACTGATGAGCTTTGAATCTAACTCTATAAAAAATAATGATAACTTATAATGTCGCCTCTATGATTTCCGTAGAAGAAGAAAACACTTCTATAATTGCGAAAACCAAAAACACAAATGAACGTTTTCTCCTGGCTTTTGCATATACTTTGGATTCTGATATTAAACACCTAACATTTACAGCTGTTCTTATGATTATAAAAATACTATTTTATGGTAAATAAATTCTTTTTCAGGAATCACACAAAGGTCCCATATACCCATTATACACATGCTACATACCTTTTGACGTAAAGGCTTTGGTACAATGACACTTAATAGCACTTCAGAGGTGACTTCAAAACAAGATTTCAGCCCCACACAAATGTTTCTATTGCTCCCATGGTCAAGCAGTTTACTTATTATTTTTAGATATCTGCAGACCAATGGTACAGAAATAGGGCTATCATAATTAGGGACGTGAAATATTCTTGAATAAATCTCCAGCCTTAACTAATGGAATATATACTTAGGTTGAAAGATGGACTTAGGTCATTGGAAATTAGAGAAAATACTCCGATAACTGAATCTTGATGCTATAAATTGAAATTAACAAATTTTGTGGGAAATTTTGCATTAAACTATTATAAGTGCCTACATGATATTAATTCATATCAGTTTAGTCTAATGCAAAACTAAGAAAATAATTTACAGTGTGTTACACATGATATAAAAATATAAGAACTAAAGAATTCAGGATGGAAAAACAGTGAAAGAAAGAAAGAAAGAAAGATATGTAGTTTCTCTTTCAAAGATTAGTCAACTAATTTCAGTTTTTGCTTGTTAAATTCATATTAGTAACTATCAATGCAAAGCCCATAGAATTCTGTGCCATGCCTAGTAACTTTATCATTGTAATCAAAATTCTAAGATCTAAACATTTAAAAGGAATATCAAGTGTCATCCTATGTACAAAATGTTTACATAGCTGCCTCCTTATCTTTGGAGTTATTTCACGTTTAAACGTTGACGTTTAATCAGCTAAGTTTTGTACGGTACAATTCTAAAACGAAGGAAATATATATTGAGAGATTACGCCACACCGATGCTCCAGATGAGGAAATCCAGATGGTCATGAAAAAAAAAATTATATCATGGCTTTTTACCAGAGCTCACACACAAGGGTCATAATGCCGGTAAGACTTAAACAGCCATATCAAACACTAACTAGGATCAAGCTAAATAGTGAAAACTAATTCTAACCAATGAGTTACATTCAGGTCATTCTGAAATCACTGGTTGAATAATCTTTTAAAATTTTTCTTGATTAATTTTTTTTATTGTTATAAAATACTTGCTAGTTGGAGTAACACTGAAATGCCTCGTATCACCATTGCCAAATACGTTTTCTTTCTTCACTTGTTAAATTATGTTTCTAATTAGTTTTTCACCAATAAAACTCCAATGTAAAACCTGAAATATCAGTCTATTTTAAAATGGAATAATAAAGATTACTCCGTAACAGATATTATCATCCGTTTTCTTCCAAATATATCCATAAATTTTGCTTTATACTTGTTCTGTACAACCGTTTTATATGATTCCTAAGGTTTTCCAGTTTTTTTTTCTCGGGTTACTTTATTTTATCTTTTACATATATATATATATATATATATATAACAAAAGTGTGTGTGTGTGTGTGTGTGTGTGTGTGTGTGTGTGTGTGTGTGTGTGTGTGTGTGCGCGCGCTTAGATAGGTAGGCCATGCCACTACCACTCAAAATGTTCTCTATATGATCAAAAAGCATAGAAAGATTGACAAGATTAGCCACGATTCTCGTTTGTTCATCAAATATTCTAAATGTCGACTATGTCCTTCCGAGTTATCTTTAAAAAATGTTTAAACTGCAAATTATTTTTGTAATTGTTTTATTTTTATAAAAGAAACTGATTTTGACGGAATCAAGAGTTACTAAAAAAGAATTCAAACCTATCGATTAATCAATTCATCTGGCAAAGGATCCAGCGTTTCCTGTGTCAAAATTTTTTCAACGTTATTTTCCGGAGAAATACAGAATTTCCTTTGACGAAATGAGTTTGTGCTTTAAGCTGAAGAAGCTATGTCACCACTGAATTATATTAGGAGGAAATGTTTTTATTCTAACTTAATGAAATATATTAAATCCTGCAAAATAAGTTTAATACATATATTTTAAAGAAATAAGTTAACATATTCAATGAATTCATGTATTATGAACTGCTTTTTGGTGAATATTTTCCCATAATTTACATAAATTTATTACCGCTGATTTACGAGGATCATTAAATAAGTTTACGAATGTCATTAAATCTAATAAATAATATTCCAAGTAATATTATTTTTACAAATTCCTTTACTTTTCTAATACGTTTTGCCTTCAATAGGTCTCCAGACTTTTTGTACAGGCATTTAAAATTGTCGTAGACTCTTGAAAATTCAGTATGTTATACAGAATGTTATATTTATTATGAGATGACTGACCAATTTTTATGGTTTCAGGTTCAAATCAACAGCTACAGCAGCAATTGGAATACACCCTACTAAAGCCTGATTGACACAACTGATGAATTTCAAAAATTCAATCTGGACGTGGGGAAGAACAATATGCAAGAGAATTCTGTTCTAAACTTGGGGAAAATGCCACAGAAACGTTTAGAATGCTTCAGACTGCTTTTCGACCATCTTGCATGAATCGAGGATCAGTTTTTGAGTGGCATAAGAGATTCAAGGAAGGCACGGAGTCTGTGAGGGATAATGAAAGGTGTGGGAGGAGTAACAAAGTCAATACACCAGAGTTGGTTGGCCAAACTGTTACGGTTAGGGTTACTATGTTAAGGTTTTTTTGGAGTTCAGGAAGAGATTGCTTGGGAAGAGCCCAGCACTCTTCAAATCTGCTCAGTGGCATTTTCAGCAGGACAATACACCAGTCCACAACTCCATTTTTGTCACAGACTATTTGACCAAGATGGGCATGAAGACAGTTCCTCATCCTCCCTATAGTCCAGACCTTGTTTTCCTTTTTTTTTTTTTCAGAAGCCATTTTGTTCATTTTTGTGTTTCCTAACATGGAAATATGTAGATAGCGTAGATAATAATATATATAATTACTTATTTCTAAACTCAATTCTATCGGCAGTGGAGACTCACATTTGCTTTATTCGTGTTTAGATTGAAAATATGGATATGACGTCTCACTGTGGACTAATTTTCATCAAGCTTAACTCACAATCAATGAAGATAAAATTTACTGGCATATTAAAATTTTCAGAGAAAGGAAGTCTGTATTTAAAGGAAATACAAAACTGACAGATGGCCAAGAGAATTTAATGAAAAAAAGAAGAGTGAAATTTGTTGATGAAACGTATTTAATTTTACTTCAAGTACTTCAAATAGAATCTTGAGTTACATTTCTCTTTATCGATAATTGTGAGTGTTAATAAAGTGAAGTAAATACTTCCGTTTCATTTTGTAACGAAAACGCCCATTTCATTATTACCACAAGAAATGTGATCTTATCTCAGAAGGTATTTTTCCTTCCAACTTCCGAAAAAAACATGAGTTTCATAAAGAAACATGGAAACAGCAAAATAACGCAGTTAACTTCAGTATGTGATAAAGTGTTAGTATATTATGGTTTTAAGATTTAAGAGAAACTTACTGAATAATTAGATTTCACCAAAAAATAATTTGGAAGTTAGATACCAAATAAGGAATTAATTAATTAATTAACTGATTGATTGATTGATTGATTGATTGATTAATCTGGTAATATCACCATTGCTAAATGGCAGTGTTCTCATTATTGATATTGACAAAGTTTTGCACAGCTAAAGGCCACAGGCGTTAGGTGTACAGCGAGAATCGTACTAAATACAATAGGATTGATTTTAGAATCTAGATTGTTAACCAATATTCTGCGATGAGGAGTCATATCGATATTTATTTTGATAAGTCGAAATCAAAGCAACGAGTTGGGTTTACCAAGTGGTTATCGAACTCGCTCTGCTAATGATTGATCTTTAAGATGGTCAGTTGAAGGAGAGAGAGAGAGAGAGAGAGAGAGAGAGAGAGAGAGAGAAGATTAACAGGTAATTGAGTATAGACAGTTATTCCCTTAAAACTATACAAACTGATTTGCTTTCGACAAAAGAAACAAACGGTATGAGCACAAAAAATGACATCCTTGAGAATTATACAATTTTTTTTACAAAAGATTAATAGAATACGAAGAAATGAATGAAAAACAGAAAAAAGCAAAGATTAAAAGAAAATATCGATTGAAGAAAAAGAGGAACCTTAAAAAATTAACAAAACTTGCTTACGGAAGTTATTAAATGACACTCGTGTCATGTGAACTCTATCCACGTTTTTTTTTTTTTGTAATTGATTAAACATTTCCCATTGATCAATTATCCGGCAATCGAAAATGTCGTCTGACGTTCATGAATAATTGTTTCGAAATCGTCGTGACATGAGACACAGAACTGTGTGGGCAGATGGAGCCTGGGTTGTCATTATATTACAAGAGAACATTTAAGATGGCGTTCAAGTAGGCGGGAAAAGATTGGTTAATTGACTCCAATTGTAAAACAACAGATTATCCTTTGCATTGGAGTTATCAGCCTTGATAGATAAGTAACTCGGGATTTGAAGTATCTGATATGGATTGATATGAAACAAATTATATTTGATGTCTGAAAATATCCAGGATCTATGCAACCGTTTTACAAAGTCATCTTTCTTGCTAGTCCTTTATAAAACCATCATCTACATTGATGCTATTTGGCTTATATTTAGAAAAATAGTTATTGTGTTTCTTTGTTGTGATCCTTTACCTTTTATTTGTTCTTTTTTTCTTTTTTTACCATTTACTGCTTGATCTTAAAAGACTTTCTTTTCTATTTTAATTGCTTCATTCTTCTTCGTCCAATACTAAAAGCGTTTCTTTCTATTTTAGAGTTATTTGTTCATCTGATGCTTTTCTTTGTTCCATATGAACTTTTTCGAATCCTGAAATTTTTTTTGAATTTTTGTGCTCTTTTCTATATAAATTTCAGTTTTTTATGGATTCAGATTCAATACTTTCCATGATATGATTCCTCCTCTAATTTCGAAGATTTTTCTCCGAACTTGCCATTTTCTCTGATTCTGAACACAATTATTCCAATTTTTATTGCTAATTCTCATTCTTTCTATGATTTCTTTAAAAGCTGAATTTGTTTCTTTTAAATATTTTAATTTTCTTTGTATAATAATCAAAATATTGGCTTGTTTCTTCTTTTCATTCCTTTTTTTCTTTTTTCAGTCTTTCATCAAGTTTTTAATTTCTGATAAAAGCAGATTTGTTATATTAGCCCATTCAGATGATTAGTCATCTAATCAAGTTCTACTTCTGTAGCACGAGGATCATTAAATAAGTTTCCAGAATTTTTTCATATGGGCACTTTTATTGATAGTACACACATGAAACTCTAGTCCCCTTTGAAGTAATCTTCTCCGGCTGCCATGCACTTGTTGTGCCGTTCCAATAACCTCTGGAAGGCCCCATGGACGTCCTCTTGTGTGAGCATGTCAATGACCTTCGTCATAGCCTCTTTCATCTCCTCAATTGTCTCATAACTACAGCCTCTGAGCTTAGGGAATAACCAAAAGTCACAGGAAGCAATGTGTCCTGACGTCCAGATTGCATTTTTGAAATTCACCAGTTGTGACAATCAGGCTTTAGCAGGGTGTATTCCAGTTACTGCTGTAGCTGTTAATTTGAACCTGAAATCATAAAAATTGGTCTGTCATCTCATTAGATGTATAGCAATAACATACTAAATTTTCAAGAGTCTACGACAATTTTGAATGCCAGTACAAAAAAGTCTGGAAACTTATTGAAGGCACCACGTATGTCAGTTTTTGTTTTCGAGTTTCTTTTAGTCTTGAATATTCACGGGAAAGATGGATGTAACTTTTGATAAAGTAGCCTGAAATAGAATAAAAAAGTTGCTTCGCATGAATTAGCATTCAATATCCCAGATCGACGTCTTAATCATTTCAGTCAAGCGATTTTTAAGACCTCACAGGAACCAAGCACTCTTAATTAATATTTTTAACGTCAACCACAGCAATTATGATGTGTCTATTTGACTTCCGAAATTTTTAGCCCAATTTCTGAATCACTTTTAGCTATCTGAAAATGTTTTCAATTAATATCATCATCATCATCATATCGTGCTGGCAGCACGGATATCCCTGACCCTCTTTCGCCACTCCTCCCTATCGTTCATCGCCCTAGGTAGGTCTTCAGGACAACAACCTGTATCCTCACATAGCTGCTGAATGTACGTTCGTGCTGGTCGTCCTGCTTTTGCGCGGCCGTGTGTGGGGATCCATAAGAGTACATCTCTTATGAGTTCATCTCTGCTTCTCCAGCAATGTCCTGCATGTCTGGTTCGCCTAACTTGAATAGTTTTCGTGATAGGGGGCAGGTGGCCGTACAGTTGGTGTCTTGTTGGGTGTTGCCGCCAGGACTTGTTGAGGATTGCACGCAGCATTCTTGTGTAATTGCCATCTAGTTTCTTCTCCAGCCGTTTTGTTAGCGTCCATGTAGTGCATCCATATAGCAGTATCGATGTGACCGCTGCCTGGAAGAAACTGCGTTTCATTTTATCGGTTAGGTCTGATTTCCATATAGTCGATAGCCTATTGATAGCTGTCCATGCTTTCGTTAACCTCGTTTCGATGTCCTTTTCGGTTGATTCGACGCTGCTTCCTAGGTACGTGAATTTGTCTACTAGTTTAAGAGGGGTTCCTTCTAGAGTGGAGATGTCCCCCGTTTGGTTATAGCACATATATTCCGTTTTATGTGCATTAACATGGAGGCCTATGCTTGCTGCTGCTCGTTCCAAACTATGCAGAAGTGTTTCGGCTTGGTCAGGTGTATTTGCCAGTATCGCTATGTCATCGGCGTAGTCGGCGTCGGTAATTGTTGTTGCGGGGTATCTTCTGCTTCTTTTCTTCGTCAGTTCGAAGCCATTCTCTTTGATTTTGTCAATCGATGTTCTAAGTACGTAGTCTAGACAAATGATAAAGAGATACGGAGCCAGCGTGTCTCCTTGTAGTACTCCTGCTACTATGTCGAAGTATTCTGTGTCTCCATCTGGTGATCGTACTTTTACTTTAGTGTTTCTATAGAGAATCGTTATTGCCGCTACGGTTTCTTTAGGTATGCCGTACGCTAGTAGGATTTGTTCCATCTTTCCTCTGTGAATGGAGTCGAAAGCCTTGGTAAAGTCGACAAATATTAATGTCGCTTGTAGGTTCTTTGCCCGTACACCTTCAAGGATTCTGCGGATGGTTAATATTTGTGAGGTCGTAGATCTATTTCTTCGGAAGCCATTTTGGTTTTTTCTAAGTATGTTGTCGATTTTGGGTTCTATTCTGTTTCGTAGTAGGGCATTGTAGATTTTGGCAGCTATGGATGTAAGTGTTATGCCTCGGTAGTTTTTGGCTAATCCGAGGTCCCCCTTTTTAGGGAAGGGGAGTATGCATCCCTTCGTCCATCTATCTATCGGATTTTGATTGTATACTGCGTTGCAGTGTCGGAGCAGTATGTCGTCGAATTGTCTGGTCTTCCATACTTCCGGGGGAATTTCGTCCAGTCCTGCAGCTTTTCTATTTTTAATTTTTCTGAGAACCGAGTCGAGTTCTTCTTGTGTGAACGGTCCAAGTTTAATGTCTAATTGTTTGCTAATTATTCTGGTGATTGGTTCAGGCGTTATTTTTGGTGGGTTTCCAAGTAAGTTTTCGAAGTGCTGTTTCCACAGTTTTATTCTTTCTTGTTGGTTTGCTGCTTTAAGTTTTGCTTTGGCCGTGTTCTTTCTTCTGCTCACTTCGTTTATTGTTTGCCAGGCAATTCTAGATTGTCTATCTTCCACCGAGTCTCTAATCTTATCTATCTGATTTTGAATGTATTCTGCCTGTTCCTTTATATATATGCCTGCTAATTGATATTGTGCCGTTTTTAGTTTTAAGGCATTTGTGTTTGTTGGGTTTTTTCGATAGTTTTTGGAGGCTGTTTTCACTAGTGCACGTTTTTCTCTCACCGCTAAAGTTTCCCATGGGACTCTATATTTAGTTTTAATTTTTGTTGGAATGTATTTTGCTGCTGCCTCAAGGTGTGCATTGACGAAATTTTCGTATTCGTCGTTTGGTGTACTTTTTTCCGTCTTTTCTTGTAGTGTTTCGAATCTGTTTCTTAATTCTAATACGTATTTATCTCTTACATCTTTGTTGTTTAATAGGGCCCAGTCATAGTGTTTGGTGGTCGCTGTTCGTTTGTCGTTTTTTCGTAGGCTTAACCGTATTTTCGCCGTGACTATTCGGTGATCGGTGGACACACCCTCAAAAGAGGAGTATGCCTCGCAATTCAATGCACTATTCTTCCATTTCTTGTTTATAAAGACGTAGTCTATCTGAGCTTTAGTATTGTTTGCGTACGTGTATGTCCATAGTTTGCCCTCTCTTTTTTGGTAGTTTGTATTGAGGCATGCTAATCTATTTTCTATCATGAAATCTGTTAGATGTTGCCCATTTCTATTTGACGTGTTGTGGAGGCTGTATTTGTTGTTTCCGTTTTTCCCGATTTGTGCATTCATGGTCCGCCAATGACTAACATGTTGTGTTTCGGGATGCTACGCACTAATGAGGATAACTCATCGTAGAAGGTGACTATTTCATTTTCTTCACTAACATTGGTGGGGCTGTAGCATGAGACGATTGTTGCTCTGGGGTTTCCGTTAAATGTAGCTACCATCATTCTAGGTTGTATTTTCTCTATGCAATTAAGCGTTTTTAGTGCTAAATCGACCATTTTCAGAGTATTTTGTTAATGTTTACATTTAAAACTATTTTACAGGAGGAGCAATCACGTTATCTTTAAGATCATAGATGCTATTGGTATATGTAGGTTACAGGAAATAATTTTCCTGGCTTTTTAGTCATTTACTAGATGTAGCACAGGTTTAGAAGAATTTCACTAGTATGAGGTATCTATCGAGGATCGAACTAACTTGCAATTGATTTTTGGGATAAGCTTGCTCGTCATATTACTGTAATGAGTTATCTTTTCCTGTTTTTATTCTACAATGATTTTGATTGAGATCCGTTATAACACTGGCAATATTCAAAAGAACTCAATTTTAGGAAACGCTACTCACTATAATCTCTTACATTGTAAGTAGGAAATAAATTCCTTACTTCCTGGTTCTGTTTTATATATTTACTTTTTAAAGAGTGTAAAGTTTGCCAATAGTTTAAACAACGTAGATTTTGGGGTGTGTTCAATCTTTTTCAGTATAAAAAAGCTTTTATTGATCGGAATGAAAGCGAGTAAATGTTCTCCGTTAATTTCATTTATTAAACTTAGATTAGTTTGGCAAAAGGTCACAAGTATAAACTTCTAAGCAAGGATTCATCTCGCCAACAATAATCTACAATTACACCATGGGGGTGTACTTTGGCAAACATAAAACTTTTAATTTAAAATGTTTGAATAATTTCTTTTACTTCAGTCGTAAACTTACATAAGCATTTGTCGAAAAAGCATAACCCCCCACCAGAAAAATGCACTTCTTCATTCAATCTGACGATACTCGGCCTACTTATCAGTTTATAGTTCTACAAAAACCAAAAGCAGCACATTACATATCGAACATTTCTTTTCTTACCATCGATGGTTTCTGGAAATTATTGAATATCCATCGTACAGCGTGCAAAAGAAATAGATCCCACATTTTCAACTATTACTTGTTTTGTGTAAGTGAACATAGGAAAGTAGCAATGGGAATTTTATTTGGCTAAAGTCTTACGATTTTTTCAATTATTACCAGTTTCAATCATTGCTTGGAGCGATGCACATCGTGCCTTTATTGCTGATATATTTTCTCAAGTATGGTGAATTACTACGCAGCTTCTTTTGCTTAATTCATGTTACATCGAAATGATGCTGTTTCAAATAAATTTTTCGACAACAGTATCGAAACGCATCATTCTGATGTATCATAATTTGTGCACAAAAAGCTCTCTGTGTAGCAACTTATTTGCAACTTATTTCTACTGTTGAGTAATTAGAAATCTAGTTCTAAATGGAATTGTTTTCTATTTGTTGTATTCATTATTGTCAGATCGCTCAGAGAATGCTATCGGTACAATGTAACCCAGTCATACTATTCACATGATCAAGTTTCAGGGACTAAACTGGTTCCTAGATGAGGAGGATGGTTAGAGATTCAGCAGAATTTCTAGAAATATGACCTTTTGGAGGGATCATTATCCATCTAGCTTATTCATTCCGAGAAACACAAAGAGAAAATGTCTTGCATTGAAATTTGGTCTGGTAATTCATTGCAACTGATTCTTCACAAGCAGCACCGAGCAAAACATCTTATTTCTTGATCGGTAGTGAATTCGAGATGTTTATTTTGGATACATGCACTTACCGCTCCTTCTGTGGAACTACCATAATCCTTTATTGTTCTTTTGTACAGAATTTATCAGTTGAAAGATCTAAAAGAATATTAAAATACCATTAATTATATATATATATATATATATATATATATATATATATATATATATATATATATATATAGTTTAATTTAATTTTTTTTATTCATAATTGTCAAATTTTATATCACATAGATTGTTTTAATAATGGTGGGATTTCGACGGGCAGAGATACTACACTCTAATCCAAAATAGAAGTGCTGTTTCATATGTAAAAGAGACTACTCAGAAATGACAAGAACTAATCTAGTATGATTAAGATGATTAATATTACATTGACTTTTATGAATAATCTTTCATTGGATGGTTTCTCTCAGTATTAACTACCGGAGTAATATTGTTTTCTTGCTAATTCTCCGACAAATTGAAAGTGATAGGAGTGTGGTTTGGCCAAACAGTCATTCACAGACAAGATATCGGGTAACAGGAGAGAAAATAGGGCTAAGTGAATTCATGGGACTCATTTGGGTGTTTAGAGAGAAATGAGTTAGTGCCTTCAAACGAATTTCGTTTTCCGTGCAAGTAATATTTACTTCAGGTAGATGAACAGAGTTCCTTCTATACTTGTCTAGAAGTCAATCTCATATGTACCTTCTCTTTTCATGAAATCAGTAGTCTATGAAGTTGCTTTTCTTCTCATTATTTAAATTCTACCTTACACAAAATTACTCATTTAAAAGTCGAGGCCATCTTTTTACCTAAAAAATTTGATGATTAAAATCTGTGGATATACGAGTATATACGGTGTAAATGAATAAAAAGAGAAAGTACGTTAAAGAAAGTAAAAAAATAAAGATCCATAAAGAAATTATAAACCATACGAAAGATGATAATGAACATGATAATTTGAATATCTAAAAGGACATTTTTAGTAACGCAGCTAAAAATAAACTGATTTTACGAACCAAAAGAATGGCTGAAATCAGAATTGTTTGACAAATCGATTAATTTGAAAGGATCAGTTTTTCTTTTCTCAATTTTTCTGAGATCCACATCTAAAAGGATTTGCTAAGCCAAATAGAGTTCGCTTATTAGTCTTTTATCTTTCAGCAATTCCTTGTTCCCACTTTTGTTTTATGCGGGCGCATTAAATTTGGGATTTAAATGCAAACGTAGTGAACAGAAAAATTCTAGAGAAGTTTTTGTGCATAGAAATTTTGTACAAAATTAAATCGGCGATTGGCAATTCCACTTTGAAATATTGCAACGATACAAAGTCGACAGCATTTAGATATAAGTATTTACTAAGTTTAGCTTAATGATATGTCAGAATAAACAAATCCAAATTGAATTAGGAAGATTGTGTTGTTCAAATCTTGCAAGTGAAGTGGAATAGAAATTCAATATCTGATATATTGACTTTTTCTCTAATACTAAATAATGGTTACTGGCGCCCACTGACGCCAAAGGGGAAAATACAATTATCAAAACCGGTAAACAGAAACTATTTACTACAGTTAATTGGCAAAAAGCCATAAAAGTAGAACAGTTATGGTTTTGTAAGATTTTTGTGAGGATCTAATTTAATACCACAGAAATAAACCAATGCTTTAAAATTGTTTTTAAATGGTTTTACTGAAACACAATTATAAGTTTAGTCAGCTTACTAACCAATTGAAGAATATTCAGACTCAGTACTGTATTGCTCTCATTTTGTGTTTAAATCATGTATACACAAACACGTACAAATAGGTGAATATAAATATATGAAAACCTAGGATACGAAAAACAAATTATCAAGAAATAAAATATTCAGAATTTGTAATCATTCATATTTTATAATATGCTAACGTTTAATCTTTCAGTTTTTTGTTAAACCCCCTTAGGGCAACATTAGAATGCGGTTATAAAACTTTATCTGAAAATTATTTTCAAAAGAAAAAAAATGACACAATTTTTTTTCAAATAGCGCTCTGTATTTTTAATAGCGATCCGTTGAAAAAAAAAAACAAAAACAAAAATATAACAAAGAAAAAAACTGTGACGTGTCTAGTGTTTGAATTTTTTTTTTCGGAAAAGATAACGACCTTGTAAGATTTTTTTTATTTAACTTTTATAAGAATTAAAAATTCTCATTTTTCTTTTAAAATAATGTCTCTGAGTATGTACACATTCTTTTTTTTTATAATATAGTTTTAAAATTTTTGGAAAATTTCTAAATTTAAAAAAAAATTTCAATCATTATTTATTATATGGAACATTATTTTTTTTTCAAACATTTTTCATTTAAAAAAAATGAAAAAAATTCTTTAGATTAATCAACATTTTCTTTTTTAAAAAGATATTTATGATTTTTTTTGATTTTTCGATTTTTTTAGTAGAAATTTGTTAAAATACTTTTGTAACTTCACAAATAATGTGAGTTTTAAATTTGATAAAAAATTCTTACTTCTTATTAAAGTTTAAGTATAAGAATAGAAAAACATGTTTTTGTATATAATCGTTATTTCTGTCATGTTTATGAAGAAAAGTTTTGCAAAGGATATTGGATTTCACCTTTTAGGTTTTCAAGTCTCAAGGAAAAACAATCAGTTGATAAAGTCAGAATGAACAATTCCATCAATTCTCTTTTATCTAAATACTTAAAAATGAGGCTTGTATAAAATCGCAATGAATGAAATTTGCACAAAAGGATTTGATAATGAAAACCATATTAAAGAATTGTTCTATGTCTATCACCATAGCCACAAATTTATTGTAGCCAAGTTTCTTTCATGTTACAGTGGATGATGTAGAATATTAAGCTTTTGGCTATGATTCCAATTATTTCATAATAGATTGGTGAGATCTATTTAAATTAGGTCCTGAGTCGTTGAGTCCTGCGTGGCAAAATACAAGATTTAACCAGGTTGATAGACAGCCGTTTAACCCGAGGTCAATCTGAGACGACGGCTCCTGTTTGATGGTTTCAGTCAGGTGACCACAACGGTGCTGGAGTTAAAATGTTAATGAGGAACATCCCCACCTGAGCGGTCCAACACCCCATCTCGTTCTTTAACTCCCTGTTTATTCCGGGTGGGTAATGAAGACAAAAATCGTCAGTAAATAAAAAGTAAAATGTGCATATAAAATTATTCTCGCGTGGTTATTCATCAACAGGGAAAAAAGAATAAAGATGTCAACCGGAAGGAGACATCAAAATGACCGCGGTGACAAGACCAATCGACTGGAGAAGAGACGAAGTGAAGAATTGAATTGAAGGGAAGAGTGGAGATTAGAGTTGACCGATCGTCGGGTAAAGCATATATATTCATATATGACATAGATCGTAAAGCAGCATAGGACAGACAATGGCAAAGTAAAACCCATATAACGTTGATCGGTAGAGTAAAGGATTATACAACACTTGTTATAAATGCGTTGTTTAATTCTTTTTGTCAATAGTTACAAAATAAAGCTTTTCTCGTTTTTCTATCATATTTGTATCTGAGAGTTATCTTCCTTCAATCATCTGACATACCTACAAGCACAGAATGCAAAATATTTATTATAAAAATACGTATCAAACCCGTAAACAAAAATCGGATCGATCACAATTTTCAGTGAATTTGTCATTTGATTAATTGATTGAATGATGGTAACTGCATGGAAGCCCATCTAGATTTATTCTATGCCGAGATGTTAGGGATTCACGTTTATTATCTGCTCATTTTCACATTTTTTGTGTAGTGGTTTTATAAAAGTTTTTTTCTTTTGCACAGGGTCCTATCGAACACAAATAACTTTTTAACAGACGCGTATTTGACACATAGATCGCATCCAAAGAGATAGTATCACTCTGAGTCCGAGTGAACCAGGAAGTCATGACAATGAAAAAGTATTTCACATTCTCCTGAGATTCAAAACTGGAGCCTCTCACTATTAAATTCAGTTTAGTGTAATACCTTGTTCCCCTTTTTGGAGACTTTTACCTCTCGGCAGAGATGCAGTCATTGTATGAGTCATTCGAGTTCTTTCTGCATTCAACTTCTGAAAGACGCATACACTTCTGCATTTTGACAAAATCATCTTCGACATAAAGCAAATACATGATCAAAATATCTTAAAGAATTAAATCCCCATTAACAGACTAGAAGATTGTTACGTTCTCGTTCTATGGCTGACATTGTTGTGCATACAGAACTGAAAGTTCATAATTATATCGTTTTATAACTCTTAATGCAATTTCTTTTCTTTTCTTGTCTTAAAAAGTTTCAGTCGCTTCGAGTGTCAGAACCAGCATGAAAAATTGCTAAAAGAGCTGCCACTACTATTTAGTTTCAATACATAATTAAGAGTTTTTAAAAACATCATGAGTCTTTTCTTAATGCTTTTAACCAATAAGGTGGCAGTTATATATATATATTAATATATATATATATATATATATTAATATACATATATATATATATATATATATATATATATATATATATATATATATATATATATATATATATATATATATATTGTGCGTGTGTATGAGTGTGTATGTATTTATTTGTAATGTCACCATGAAAAATGATAAGAATATTTCCATAAAGATCAGCACTGCAGCCTAGAATCATAATCTGTTTTATTAGTTATCATTTTCTTTTTTCAGACAAGACACAGTGATAATCAAGGTAAGTTTGGTGAATTCCTTGTCAGCTTCAGGTCCTTTGTTACATACGCCTTCTGTATATATGTTATAGTAATTTACGAAGCTCTAGACTTCGATGAGGCACAAGGCCAAATGAATGGGGTACCCAATGAGACTCGAACTCACTTGTGTAGGTTTGCTAGTTTAGCTTGCAAACCGTTATACCACCAGAAGTGCCCTTCTGTATATATGTTATATATGTCTTACTCTCGGCCATTCTCTTTGTAGGGGTCTTACTCTACGATCGGGCAACGTCTATCACGTCACTTCATCTTATTCTATTTGTGATGCATTTTTCTTTCGAATCAGTAAATGTCTTTTTTGAGGTTTACATGAATACTTCTTTTTTTTTTTGGCTCGTTTACATTCTCTTCAAGTGAAATGTGGAGTCCTGTCGAGCGAAATGAATGGATCGTCTGGTCATAAGGTCGTGGGCGAAGGATTTCCTTGCAATGACTAGAGTCTCTGAGGTTTGTAACCAGAATGAAATAAAGATTCAGTCATCTTGTTGCTCCTTGTCACTTTTTCGATTCGCTATCTTTGTTCTTGTTTGTTCTCTTTTGATTTCCTCTCTCGTTCTTCTAAGTTCTTTGCTGGGACCAGGTTTTCATTTGCAAATTTTACTTTTATTTTGGGGTGACTTTTTCATCTTTAGCGGCCTAAAGAGGAAATTAATGATCAAAATATTCGATGACTAAGATCGAGTGTTTCTTACAAGATAATTTCTTTTTAACTCTAGAGGCGTTTTGGCCGCCTCATTAAAAGCATTCATTGAGAGCTGTGATTGCAGATTCACCTCGAGTTCGATGGTTGTCAATCATTCTATTTAATTGATAGTGTTTTTCGATGCGTTTAAGGGCTCAAAATATTTTGAATTCTCCACTTCATAACAATAAGATTTCACACAAATCTATAGGGTAACACCATCCTAATATATAAAAGAACGAGAGATCCGGTTTCATTTTCTAAGTTTAATGGTATATCTGTCTTCATGGGTTATTTAAAGCGATCCTAATTGAGGGACAGTAGTGGTACTATTTAACTCCTAGCTGGTGAAAAATTGGGGGATGCCTTTTTCAAGGGTAATAGTTTGTGGATAATGGGTACCATCGTAAGTTTCTGCTGATACTAGTGCGTATGTTCTAGTAACTTAATCTTAATTTTTATTTGAATTTTTTATTCCATCACAAAAAATGCGACTTTACTTTTAGAAGAAGTGACTAAAATTCATAAACTTGCCAGATACATAATATTTATTGATTTCCATTGGGTTTTTAAGTGTAAGAGACACCATAGAATATGGGAAGGAAATCGAAAAATCAGGAGATCGTATTGTCAAGTGCTTGTCAACTTTTGTCGCGTTCTCGTAGACAGCAAATGAATAATAAAAATCATGAAAGTATTTCGATAAGATTTCTTTTGATCGTATCTTTTCGACTTCTTTTTTGTTTTCAACAGACTTGCAAAACAAGTACGTGCCATAATTCATCGAGAGTTTTTCTTAGTTTGATTTTAATCGACAATAAATAACGCAATGTAATGTTTATATACAATGCGTCTCAAAATTAAAAGTTTTCTAAAGAATTAATCTTGGATCGGTTTGGTATCGATAATATAACTGAAATGTAGTTGCTGATTTTCTCTGATTGCATTTCGACCGATACTTCTTCGGTCTGGTCCATTGCCTAAAATTCTGAGATTCCACGACTTATCAAGACTAATATTCAAATATTTGCTGTTTTCATTAATAGAATTTCAGCCACAATGTACTTCGACCTTCCTCGTTGTCTGAAATTTTTAAATAGGCCATTTTCGTTATTTTATATTAATTAGACAATGTCAATGGGAATAAAGAATGAGCTTGTAATAGTAATAGCAATATACTGGTATACATAAAACAGTACAAATTACTTGTAGGTTCTTCAATAAATTCATTTATTCTATTATATCCTTTTGTGAACAAATCATACGTGGCTACATTGAACTAAATACGAATATATCTTATATCAATCTTTACAAAAATTGTGCGTGCGTGTGTGTTGAGAGACAGAGACAAACAGAGAGAGAGAGAGAGAGAGAGAGAGAGAGAGAGAGAAAGAGAAAGAGAGAAAGAGCATGTACATATATATATATATATGTGTGTGTGTGTGTGTGTGTGTGTGTGTGTGTGTGTGTGTGTGTGTGTGTGTGTGTGAGCAGGTGTGTTTGTGCTGATATAGAGTGGGGTGTCTAAGTTGGATATTCTGCCCCCAAAAATTTGAAGTTTGACATGGAATGATAGAACAAAATTAAAACCCATGTTGTTTGCTTTTTGTTACTTCTATACTAAAGCGCATTATATAATCAGTTAGAGAGTTGATTTTAAGAATAGATTAGATTCCTTAATCGCATTATTTCTTCCGTGTTCCAGACTCAGCACCCAACATTACAGAAAACCACATCCACCCCAAGTCCTCATGTGCTCTCATGAGGATACCCTCCACTTACATACTCGCATTCATCCACATAATACATATGTGATTTTGTCTTGAAGTTATATATATATATATATATATATATTATGTGTAGATTTTTGGAAGAAATAATTGCGTATTTCTCCACATACCAATAGTGAGAGTATGAATCTAGAATTTTGATTGCTATCGAAAAGATACACAGAACACTTCTTCTCATTATTGTAGTCCAATCTTTCTATTCTCGTGTGAAATAATATTTGTCATATTTACAGGGTTCAACGATATTTTAACTCAAAGTACTAAACAGAAAATTTTGCTAAGATTTTGTGTTTTTAATTGATATTTCAGAAGTGATTTTCTGTAATTGTGTAACGTTACCCCTCACCCCCACCACATTATCTCAGTCTTCTAACCATTCCTTCTTACGCCGGCCAGTAATCAACTAGTGGTTCGAGGGGGTAACGCACATTTCTTTACCTACACAAGAATACGATCGAGGGAACGGAGAAAATAGAAGGACAAACGAACAAACACGAACAAAGCTTGGGGTTAACAAAGAGCAGAGGAAGGTGTTGCAACACTATATGCATGTGCGGACTATCGCTAGCGTGGGTTACTAGCGAAAATTCCACAATGCTACTGGAATCAGACTCATCTTGACTCACTCTCGCTGGACCCTATCCCATGCTGCCTCGCCTCTCTGCTCCGGTGTCTGGTGTTGACTGCCCCTGTCCGTTCTTCCACGCCAACTGCTCTCTCTGCTCTCCAGCCGCCAACTGCCCTCTCTGCTGTCCAGCCGCCAACTGCCTTCTCTTGCTCTCCAGCCGCCAACTGCCCTCTCCTGGGTCGCGTCGTCAACTCTCATTCGCGTCCCCTTACCACTTCCGGATACGGCGAGATTTCATGTCCAAGAATCCTTTGTCTGGTTTCGCGCCAAAACAGACTCGTCTGCTTTGGCGGCCTACCCACATAGTGCTACATACCACCCTCTCTTACCCTTGTCATTTATTCTCAATAAATTACCACACAATTTAACAACAAGCAAAAAAAAAAACAAGAACATTTACAGGAAGTAGCAACCGAACTTACAAAATTTTAAAGGGGTTCGGTCGTCCCCTAAAAAAAAAAATAATAAATAATATAACAACACCATATCATCATACACATAAAAAAAAATTTAAAAATAAAAAAAATATTGCTGGATCCAGCTCTTCCACCTTGCTTTCCTGTGAACAATTCTGGGGTCTCCTGACTCATCCCTATTCTTCATTCCGATAGGACTTTTCGATTCACCTCCAACATTATTCAATTTTCTTTCAATTCGCCCCGCCCCCACCCAACAAAACACAGGGGAATTTTAACCACCCCTACCAAACGATTTTAAGAGGACTTTTCCATTCACCTCCAACGTTATTCAATTTTCGAACATTTCACCCCATTCTCCAACCCATCAGAACACAGGGGAATTTTAACCACCCCTACCCAACAATTCAGGAGTATTTTTGGACTTGTCTCTCCCCTTTCCTTACGACGTGGGAGCATCAGTAATCTCCGCAGTTCGATCGGTGTCGTAACAGGAATAATGTTCCAGAAAGCACTGTGGAATTCACCTCCCAACCTGGGGGCCTTCACTGCCCCCTGCAACAAACAAAACAAGTCTCTCAGCCATCAATCACCATGGATTTTCAAAAGATAAGAAAAAAAAACAAAGCAATTGACACCATCTCCCAGACCGTCCAGCCATGACCAGCCAGGGGGGAGCAGCAACCGGACACCGCTCTGCGCCCAGGTATCGTCTTCCCAACCCATCGTCAACCGTTTCCTCGGTACCATGTTCATCAATTCTATGTCAATCAGGCCACTCGCTTTCCCAAATCATCATTTGTATAACTTACTACCCCTCGATACCAGTCCGCGAAACGGGGCTCCCGTGCACCCAACCCCCCCAGGGGGAACACGATCAGACGAAGTGAAGAAGTGCCAAGAGCAGTTAAACTTACAAAAAATAAAAATAAAAAAAAAAATAAATTAAAAAAAAAAAAAAATAACAATAAACAACAAAGCAAATGACACGGTAAGCCCAGTCCCCCAAAACCAACAAAAAACAAGGCAAAGTATAACAAAAAAAAACAAACAAACAAACAAACAAACAAAAAAACAAAGGATAGCAAAAAAAAAAATCCACACAAATTAAACAACAAAAAAAAATTAATAATTAACAATTCACAGACAAAAAATTAAAAAAATAAAATAACTACAATTGACAAATATATAAAAATAAAATTGTTCTGAAGGAATCTGTCACGCATCCACCTTCTAACCCTTGTCTCACTTCCCTTGAGATCTCTGCCCACTTCTACCATTTCTCTTTGCGTCTTTTCTTTCCTTCTCTCCTGTCCACTTGAATTCTTCCCTCTACCGGGGGTGGTGTGGGAGGGGATAGCGTTTGCTTCCAACCGTTTTTTTTTTAAATCCACAAAAAAACAAAAACTTTCTTTTCTTCCTAAAATCCAAAGTTTACTTATTCTTTTTCTTTCTTTCTTTTTTTTTTTTTTTTTTTTTTTTTTTTAAACAGAGACAGGTATGGATGCAGTGACAAAATTTCCCTAGCAATCTTTCTTTCTACTTTTCGTTCTCTCTTTTTCTTTCTTCTTTTTTTTTTTTTCATGACTTTATCTGTTCTTCCTTCTCTTTCTTTGTTCAATTTTTCCGACATTTTTTGTTTTTTTATATTTTCCATTTTTTTTTGTTTTTGTGGTAGAAGCTTTCCTCCATCTTCTACCCTCTGCACTCGGAACGACCCGACTTTGACCAGTCGAGTTTAACCTAGCTTAAAAATCTCACTCTCTCTTATTTTTCGTTTCATCTTCCCTTTCTCTGGGGTTTTGAAATACCACAATTTTTTTTCTTTTAGTGAACCTTACAGCAAAATTTTTTTTTTTTAATCGGTGACTTATCACCTTTCCAGCATAAAAAAAAAATTAATATAAAACTTCCCAGAACGGACTAACTTTCTTAAGCCACTGGTCCTAACACTTAAGTATAAAAATTACTATGTGAGACTGCTACGAAGAAGGAGAAAAAAAAGCATTTGAATTCTACCGGTCAAGTTAAGTGTGAAAACCGGGTAGGGGAAGAAGAAGACCTTCCCTTACCTTCTAACAAAAATACAACAAAAATTATGAGCAGTTAAGGGGTTAAACATACACACACACACACACACAAAAACGAAATAGATTACTTGTTTTTTTTTTTTTTCTACATCTTAAAATTTCCTTAATCTAACAAATCTTTTTTTTTTGTTCTTATATTCGAGTGCAGTGGGGGAGGGGGGAATGTGTATTCCTACCTTTGTAGATTTCTTTCTTTTCCACTTTTTTTCTTTGTCTCTTCCGTTTTCTTTTTCTTTTCTCTCTGTCTCGCTGGTTGCGGGTCTCTTACGGCATTTCCTTTTTTTTCTTTTTCCGTTCGTCTGTCAGCCTCTAAGCTCCCCCGCTCCCCGATCAATTCCAATTTTTTTTCATCAGGTTTTTTTTTTCTCTGGTCAACGGCACCATTTGTAAACGTTACCTACACAAAAATACGATCGAGGGAACGGAGAAAATAGAAGGACAAACGAACAAACACGAACAAAGCTTGGGGTTAACCAAGAGCAGAGGAAGGTATTGCAACACTATATGCATGTGCAGACTATCACTAGCGTGGGTTACTAGCGAAAATTCCACAATGCTACTGGAATCAGACTCATCTTGACTCACTCTCGCTGGACCCTATCCCATGCTGCCTCGCCTCTCTGCTCCGGTGTCTGGTGTTGACTGCCCCTGTCCGTTCTTCCACGCCAACTGCTCTCTCTGCTCTCCAGCCGCCAACTGCCCTCTCTGCTGTCCAGCCGCCAACTGCCCTCTCCTGGGTCGCGTCGTCAACTCTCATTCGCGTCCCCTTACCACTTCCGGATACGGCGAGATTTCATGTCCAAGAATCCTTTGTCTGGTTTCGCGCCAAAACAGACTCGTCTGCTTTGGCGGCCTACCCACATAGTGCTACAATTGTATTCATCATGATTTTATTTTCTTTAAATTTTTTTTAAGATTTTGTTTAATTTTTGTTGAAACTTATGCGCAATATTTTCATAGAATCGCTATTATATGCAGATTTGTGTCTCGTACGCTAAACATTAGATATAAATACATCTTTTTTTATTTTTCATTCAGAAAGATTGCCAAAGAAAAGGTCATTCAAGAGAAATGATTTATTTGGTCTAAAAGTATCCAAAGATTCGTCATCGAAATCACGAGTAGAATAGATGATTAAAATGACTTTAGGCCAAAGAAAAACCGGACGAATGAAGTCAGTTGAAAAGATGACATAAAAAATGAAATTGGGACCACATATGAAGAAATTTGAAGAGAGAGATTACAGAAATATGTTGTCCAAGATGGAGAAGAGGAAGGAGACTTTAAAATCATAATAAGGAAACACCCATAGAAATGTTAACATTTTTAAAAACCTGGATAAGAAGGCAAACTGATGAGTGTTAACTGACGACGAAAAAGCAATTTAGATTTTAAGACAAAACATAAAAGTATTCACTATTTTATGTTTGAATGACCTAATTGATTATGTACTTAGTCGAGAAGAAGCGAAACTCTTGTTCTCAACAAGAAACAAACAAAAGGAGGGGGAAGATGAGGTATTTTTTAAGTTATGTTTCATCCCAAAAGCAACGTGTAACTTTCTTGGCTGAAAAGACGTTAGAACAGCCCAATCTACAAAAAAACCTTTTTCCTACTACGCATAAAAAAAAGATATTAAATGGTTTACACAAATGCAAAAGGAAAACTGGCGTATTTAAGTTACAAAATAATGAAAGGAAGTGTATTTCAGACGAAAATAAATATTCTCGAATGACCAGGAAGAAGCACTGAGTTAGTATTTTATAGGGAATATGCTGGAGAGCTCACAGAGCCTATGACGTGTCGGAAATAACAAATGTCGTTAAATTAGAGAAACATATAGTATATGGCAAAAAAGAATATGCTTAAGAATTCACTGAGGTTGCCTATGACGGGTCAGAAATAACCAAAGACGTTCAACAAGAGAAACACATAACATATGACAAAAAATACAACAGGAAACAAGTAAAGATATTACGATTAGTATGTTCAAATGTTATCAAGAAAATAGGCAAAATTCTTGATAAAAAGGTGTTTTTATAGATTATTAGATTTTTTCCAGACTGCCTGAAAAAAATTATCTCGCATATAACGCAAAATTTTGAAAATATTAAAACACTTCACAAACTATATTCTTTAATTTTTATTGTTGCCATATATTCCATGTTAATTGTAAACTTTATGCTGAATGAATCAGAAAGATAATACCGAAAACTTTAAAGATTGAAGTGTTCTAAAAATATTATTAGTCTCCAAGATAAAATCTGTCTAGTGAGCCTGCTTAGTGGCTGAGAAGGTATATGCCGTGCTAGTGGTTTTGCGTTCGAAACCGGTCGATTTCGTAAGTCGATTGCAATATCTCATCAACAGAAAGCAATATCAACAAGCGCATAGGAAAGGTATAGACTGCAACAGAAAGGGAATCCGTTCTCTCTAATAAAACAAAACGGATATTCTTCCCACATGAATCCGTGTATTGCATGGCTGTACCCGTTGATCTTGAACTAAACCCTCGGAGGAAAACTAGATAAGAACGATATAAGGATGCTGCGTACTGTTTTGAATAAATCCTGGAAGCTGCACCACACAAAACAGTTGTACGGCCACTTACCTCTCATATCACAAACTATCCAAATTAGACGTGCAAGACGGGCATGGCTGGGAAAAGCTGAGACGAATTCATGTGATATTCTCCAATAGACTTCTACACATGGACACCAATATGAGTCTACAACAAAAACTTACATTATCAGCACTATGCAGTTATTGAGTGCTATCTGGAGTACTTATCAAGAGTAATGGCTGATAGGAGCGGATAGCGAGGGACAGAGGCAAGGGATTCTAATCTGAGAATATATATATATATATATATATATATAAGCAGAATATGACCCAAGGTAAGTTTTTAGGGGCATTTGACCGTTTTGAGTTTAAAGTTTTCCTTTTTCTAACCTGGTTATCATAACAAGATTAAAAACCAAAATCTACCCTACTATTTATGCATAGCTGGAGGGGGAATAATTGGATTCATACTTTTCTATTGTTTATTATTTGTGAAATGCAAACAGCTTAGTGCAATGTGCGTATATAGACAGACAGATACACAGCTCGCACCATAGAGCGATGGTTGAGACATTTGCTATGCAAAATGTTTTACTATCAGTTTTACTCCGACATATGGTGTTCTTGTGCCAGACTTATTAAAGTAGAAAAATAGCACACAGATATGTGAACACAAAATCACATGTGTTACTAATATTTTCTCTTAGTAAATAAGTGCATTTTTTAGATAATTTCACTGATATTTTAAATGAAGGAATTTTATTCTATTCGTAATTCAAAATTACATTCGACTGCCTCACTAAAACTTTTCAATCGAGGAACAATTATTTTGCCTCCGCTTCGAACTTTCTTCAATTTGAAGATTTGACAATATTGTTTAATCTGAAAACACATCTTTTTTTTTTTTTCCTTCGCACTCATCGATGCTAATTACTCTGCTAGAGTACAATCGAGTGGAAAACAATTAGTCTACATAAAAGAATTGTCGACTAAAGAATTGTCTATTATTAACACTGTTTTTAATTATGAGGGTCGGTGGGACAAGGAAGCCGATTCCAATGAATGTATTATAATATATTTATATCTTTAAAATGTTCAGATGATATATTTTTCCCAATTATTATTTTATAAACTTTACTCTGTCTTTTCATTGCTGCTTTTTCTGATTGAGCATATTTACTATTATCTCGTTATTACAAGTTTTTATGACTTAGCGTTTTCATCATTATTATAATTTTTATCATTAAGTATTTTCGGACTATTGTTTTCATCTTTATTGTTATTTCCACAACGTTTTGGCTGATATATCTCCCTGCCTTCTTCAGGTGTTTGTCGTACTCGGGAACCTACACGGTACTTCGAACTACGTCCTTTATTGAATCCACGGGGGTCACCTGTTCTGATTTCGTTAGCCATAACCAGATGCAAGTGTTAAGTATTCCTGTAGGGGGTGGAGTAAACACAGTTCTTGATCATGTTGAATTCCGTAGGTGGCTTCAAGTTGAACCACTTGTGAATGCTGTCCCGATGTCATATAAACTACATAACTTTCGGCTATTCCTTTGACATAGGGCAGACATACTGTGGTGAGTTTTCGGGTATTGTCCTCTATACTCCGATCCAGGTTTCTTAGATCCGATGTTATGCGCTTAGGTTAGTTGTTGTAAACTGTATTCCATCCCTTGCAGTTGTGGTAAAATATACAAAGGCGAGACAGGTCGCCCACTAAAAGTAAGGCTAGAAGAACATCGGAAGGCAGAAGTACGAGGTGATATTGGATAGTCGGGTATTGCGGACCATAAGGAAAAGGGAAAACATCTGGCCTTATGGTAAGAAGTTGAAATAATTGATAGAGCTGAACATTGGAGGATTAGACGCCTTAAGGAATCAGCACGTATGTTGGGCTACAATGACCTGCTGAGTGGACCAAGTATAGAGATGAATACAATATGGGAACCAATAATTAAAAAGGCTATAGAGAAAAAAATCTGAATATGAGCACAGGTAAAAAATCACACATAATAGTAGTAATCCTAGTCAAGAAAGAACATTAAGTTTATAAGTAAAACAAATTCACTCTAAACTGTCCAGCAGGACACATTGCGTAACTGTTATAGTCGTTAGTTTCCTAAGCTTCTAAGGAGACAATCATCTGGAAGTTGTAAGTTCAATCCTAACTGCAGGCGAGTACCAATATAAGAATACTTTACATTTGTACTCGGTTATGGCTACCGAAATCAGAACAGATTTTGTTGGGTACATAATTTGACGAAAGCGTTTGGAAAATCCGAGATCATGCACAGGATCATCAATATTATTAGAATCTATCAAGTGTATCATAAAATTTCATATAGAAGCAACTCATCCAATTCCATTAAATTTGGTTTAATTATATAAGATATAAGTTAATTAAATGTTAGATATGCGGAGAGTATTAAAGAGGAGGAATAGAATTTACCGTAAGGGCATTTTGCAAACTTCATTCGAATTTCGGCAGTGACTTAATGCTCTCTTAGTTAAATTATAAATCCACTTCTCTCTGCATCATTTTGCCACTTATCATTACTTGCACGCAATATGGTTATAAGAGAAAAACGAATAAGTTAAAATGTGGAAAAACCACTTATAACAATCTTTTCAATCCATTTAGTTAGAGAATATTTTCACCTCGATAGGAAATTCTTTATATTCGATTATCAAGTATTAAATCAATTACAGAGTTGCACAGGATGCCTTCGGAAAACATAAGGGACAGAATTTTTAATGAAATAATTCTGATGTATAATATCAGAATCATTTCATTAAAACAAAGCCAGATTCTTGGGATACAGATATATGGACGTATTTATCAATGGGACGCTGGAAAAGTAAAGGAAGTTCTTTTTGCTTTAATACTACTTTGATCCTTGATTAATGGACACAATCAAAAGAGTTTTAAACAATAACAAAATTCTTATTAGTTTCTGAAAGAGCGTTTGAATACAATATTTCTAATTCTTCCACTTTTACAAATATCAATATAAAATCCTTTTTCTCTGTCCATTCTTGAACATCTAATATATTGTTGTTCTTGTGAAAAACATAGAGTTAACGTTTATCTTACCATTTATGAGGTCAAAAAACATGTTTTCCTTCATATAAAAATCTCGATCATATAAAAATCTCGATAACATTCAGCAGCTTCAAATGATCTTTAAAAAATCATTCGCTAATAGTCTCTTTTAGATCCTGATATGAAGTCAATATCTTTGCAAAACATCAGGCCCGAAACAGAAGACCTAAATGCAATATAGTAAAATTTTGTATCGATATTTAGTATCGGTCTGTGGCCTTGTTTAACGAGGTAGTTGGAACGAGGTCTCTGGAATGGAAATGTTTTCGTGATGGTCTAATGTGAAGTGATAATTTTCTGGCAAAATTATTAGCTAAATCTTTGCGTGTGTTAGATTCCCATTTGTCAAAGTCTAAGATAGTATTTCTAAGTGCACGAGAGGAGGAATATGTGATTTCCTGCATTATCCCTTAAATTGCAGAGAAATCCCTATTCATCATCGGGGTGATGTTGAAGTAAAGGAAGTTGATTTTCCTTCTAGGCCACTTCGAGTTTTGATTAATGTACATATCTAATGACGGGTTTAACCGAAAGGAGAGAGATTTATGAGCTTGGCTTAACCCCAGATTTTTATGAGCTTAACCATCGCCAAGAGTTTATGAAAGCAAAAGAACATTAACATTAATGAATAGTGAAAAAGTGGTTAGGAAAATTTACTACAAAATATACAGTAGTCTTTGTTATAACGTGGTATATATATATATATATGTGTGTGTGTGTGTGTGAGAGAGAGACAGAGAGAGAGAGAGAGAGAGAGAGAGAGAGTAATGTAATATGCTGGATATGAGAATACATGTTTTCTGTTCTGTTTCTTATTTCCCTCATTCCAGCATAAGTGTGTTAGGCATTCATAGTATTTTACAATGTATGAAATATGGAACCAATACTAAATTAACAAGTGATTTATTTACAATTATATATAAGTGGGTCAAGTTTGTGCAATATTTGGTATGCGGCGCGTATATCACGTCATTTAAGCATTTCAAGCCGTTGGATGCACTTTCAGTATTTTATATTATTGTGGAGGTTAGTGCGCTGAAACATCATGTATTGTTTCCCTCAATGTAGGATTCAAAAGTTGCTTAGATGAATGCGCAGTTGATTATTTAACAGTAACCAGAAGTTATGAAATATTTTGGTAATTTCTGGCAAAATTTAGTAATTCCTTACGCTTTTACTGAGATCGTGAAGATGACAAACTACACTGAACATTGAAATGCCATCCTCACCTGATACTCACCGGATTTGCTCGGAACAAGGTCTCGAACTCCACGTTTTTGGTCTATCTTATCTTGCAATCCTAGCGATCTTCTTGTAATCCGAGCGAAATTTCTTGAACCATGGGATTGCTGTATTATTATCAAGTGGACTATACCTTTTTCCCCTACAAAAATGATTTTCATTTGCGCTTCCGTAGCGTTTTGGCCCGGTTCAAACTCATAAAACATAATTTCTCGAATTGGACTACGTTGCACGTTCTCATCTGAATGACATTTTAATCCCACATGGAGTGAAGCAATGCACAACGTGTCAGTGCACCAACTACCACACAACTACCAACCATAGCGGTTACTTCTCACAATTTATTCGGGTTTAATCACGTGATATACGTACCGCAAACTAGCACGCACCAAATTATCGCAATTATTTTTTATTAACTATCGTAATTGTGAGTTGTAATTTAGCCTTGAATTTTGTATTGTATACTTTATTGCTTTCTATTATTTAGTGAATGCTAATATAAATATTAGAGTCTAGCCAATTCGGTTCAATTTTTCTTGAAAAATGGTCATTATATGAATTTTATACACACCTTCAGTATGTTAGCACAATACAATTTCCCATTTCCTAGAGATCATCAAATTCATTTTTCGAATGATATGCCAAAGTTATTTGTTATGTACCAGGCTATTTGCTGCTTTCTTTTTCTTATTATCACAGAAATGTCATGTTGAACAAACAATATTAGTATTAATTTGCTAAAAAGGCAAACTAATTTACAGCATTATATTAGTATGGTATAAGAACATAGATGCTGGAGGATAAACAGTTAATTCTAATTGTTTTATTTGTAATAATTTTTAAGCCTACTCCAATATCAGGTGATAATGTATATATGTAGATACACACACACACACACACACACACACACACACACACATATATATATATATATATATATATATATATATATATATATATATATATATATATATATATATATTCATCTTACAACAGATGACCAGCCAGACACTTTCATCTTTTTTGCTCTAGATAGACTTACTTGATAAGTTTTATTTTACATATGTCACGACTGCTTATATATCCTATGGTTATTCTGTTCAAAGAAACAGAAATCTATCTGTTCAATCATGATACAAACTTGCCAAATTCAACGCCATTTCTCCTGATCTATAAGAATGGGGCTAAGTTCCTTTCTTTATCTAATTCTTCATCATTAAGAACTTTCCTAACAAGAGAATAAGACATGAAGAAGCAATCAGCAACAAAATATATAATGATTGAATTACAACTTTGAGATAGGAACAATACCGAAGGAGTCACAATATACAGCAAAAACAAAAAGAATAAGTTACATGATCTACTTTAAACAAAAAGAACGTCTCACTATATACTGTTCAAACCAAAGGAATGAATCTCAAAACTAAGAATCATTATATTAATAAGTCTCAATTAAATTGGATCATCATATAAGTAATGTCAGGAATCTTATGGTGAAAGATTGAATATTTTTTTAAATTTCTATATCAGAGGACATTTTACTTTAAATCTGCTTGTTGAAAGTCGGTACTAAAATGTGTTATGCTTGCCAAATATCAAATATTAACTAATTCTCGACTAATGAAACCTATAGAATATGTTTTATTTATTTATTTACTTATTTTTCATTTTTAGGGATTAAAATAGATTTGAAAACTTTCGGAATAAATTTAGGACCATATTGGGAAAAAAGAAAAAAAAAGGTGTATGAGGCAATCATGAGTTGTTTGGTTGGATGGTTACAGTGTTTAACTTATAGCGTTCTCAACATCAAAAATGGATGTCACTCTAAATCTCTGGTTTTCATCTTTTATTTACCGGAAAATGGGGAATGTGTAGATCTCTCAATTGTTTTTTAAGGTTGCCATTCTTATCCCAGCTGCAACCCCAGCACGACAGCGGCTTAGTTCGTCTTTTGTTACTGTTAGCAGTCGTAAACGTTTTACAGAGGGGAGTTAGGTCGCAAAATTAAGCTGTGTTTCGTAACACTACAGAGAACACGACCAGACCAGCTTCTTCAGATGTTACTCTCCACCTGGCAGTAAAAAGAAATTGTTCGACACAATGAATACAAAAAAAATCCTCAACTTGACAGATGAATATAGAAACGAGGCTAATAAAAAATGTTTTAGTCCAAGTGACTTTTTATCTGTCAATATATGTACGTAGGTCTAAATACACATACGGTAAGCAAGTTAAAATGTAATTGACCTGACTTTTGTTTGTAACGGTTTCATATATTCCCCTGGTGGAGTGATCACTACTTGAGCCTAGATAAATGCCATAATTTTGAATAGTGTGTTTCCCAATCAGCTGCCTCTACTTGGCAGTTAGGTGTGCCACAAATTCCCATCTATTTATCATTGTGTCGTGTCCAATTAGTAAATATAAAGTTAAACATGAGTGAATTTTGTCTTGGTGTTAGTAGACTAGTCTCAGCGAGAAAATTCAATTCAAATTTGTTTCAGGACTTGTCTTTCTGTAGGAAGAGCTGTTGGAGAATTTCACTTCTGTTAAAAGTTCACCAACGTCTGACAGGGTCTACTGGGAAAAGTAAAGTTCTTCCATGTTAGCCTCAGAAGGCCCATTAAGCGAGCAAAGATCTAATTATTATGGCTTTGAGTTTTCTTTGATGTCTGTGAATGTGAAAAGTTCACAGACCTACTTGTTGAACGCGTACTATAATGCAAATCACCGGCACCATTTCTACGACATGTAATTTGTTTGCGTTGTATAAATTACTTGGGATTTAGGATAGCATTATATATATATATATATATATATATATATATATATATATATATATATATTTGTGTGTGTTGAGAATTACAGCTTAATTTCCGGTCAACGAATGTTTTCAGATTTGGGAAC
This sequence comes from Sepioteuthis lessoniana, assembly GCA_963585895.1. NCBI lineage: Eukaryota > Metazoa > Mollusca > Cephalopoda > Myopsida > Loliginidae > Sepioteuthis > Sepioteuthis lessoniana. Next base: position 106,782,642 of record OY757920.1, on the reverse strand, counting down.
ACCCCAAATTTATTGATCGTTATTTCTAAGGTAATCAATTCTTCACAGTTTTGGCATAAAATATGATGCCAACTATTTCATTTCAATATGTATATTCTGAATCTAATAAAATAATTTCTTAATTATTTTTACAAATCACAACTCCATTCCCTCGCCAAGGTCTCTTTAACATGGAACGTAATGCACTTTACCTTTGTACACCGTATTTGATGTGTCCGAAAGAGGTTTAAATGCAAAGTTACCGTGAAAAAAGCCCGGTTATTCTAACATGGCTTGCCACCCAGCATGTCCTACAATTTTTCCCATACACTAGCAGGAAAAAGATACGGATTCATGCCTTTCTTAAGGGAATTTGAGCCAAGTGGAAGCAAATAGCCTCAGGGATCATTTGTATTTTGTTTGCTGATTCAGATTTCCGTATCGATAACCATTACGCAACCAGCACATCCATATCTGAACGTACTGTTCAAAACTGGTAAGGGTAGAAAATTTCCCCTTGCATTAAAGTTCAGATTTCGACGAATATCAGTTGTCGATTATTATTATGACAAAAAAAAAAACATTCAGCAGCACTGGAAAAGCTTCAGATAAAGCCTGGATCAACGAAATACATAGAGAGACCTATACGTAAACTTCAAAATACAAATAGTTAATTTGATAACAAAAGTTGATGCACCCTAATAAAAACAATTTTGCATTAGAGTTATTAAAAAAACTGGAGGGTATATTGTTTGCTACATTGTGATAAAAAATGATAAAACTGATATATAGAGAATAAATATATTAGAGTTACCGAATTTTGTCTTGGAAATTCTCTAAGAAACTAAGTCTATAATTTTTGAATATCACAGCGTCACTAGCATCAGACAAATTTCTGTATTAAATAATTTGAAATGTCTTGCTACATGAAAAGTTTATTTTATGTCTCTCAGCACAGAAACATGAAAACTAAAACTTTCTTTAAGAATACAAAAACATTATTAATTGATTTAATATAAGATGGAATATTTATTTTTCAAGCAACCTTGTTAAAATAGACGACTAGATAATTAAAATCTTTATGAAAAACGTTATTTACAAATAGATCCTATGAAATTACGTCCAAGTAAAGAATTAATGATAAAACCTCTTTGTATCATTTGAGGCAACCTTAAAGGATTAGGTTTTTCATTAATTAAAGACATTAATTAAAATGAATAATTACAATTAATTCGCAATTAGAGATCATTAAATATATTATGTACATCTAAGCGATTCAAAACAGAAAATCAACGCTCGTAAGTGGACCAACATTTTTACCTGCTCATATCAAAGTACACACACACACACACACACACACACACACACACACACACACACACACACACACACACACACACACACACACACATATGCAAAACAAATAAAAGGCTAATAGAAAAGGTTCATAACGCCATAATATTTGTACAACGAAAAAAATATCTTTAACGTTTATTCAACTCTGTATTGCTTGAACAATTAGTCAACTGTTCATCATTAAAAAACCCAAGCGAAATTTATTAGACTATATAAATAAAAGAAGGCAAACCTTTTTTCTTAAATGACACATTAAAAATAAGAAGAATGTAACTATAGAGCTAAATCTGAATGACTCATGCGAGCTTTTCTTGCTTAATCTATTAGAAGGAGTTGCCTAGACTCCAAATAGAATGAAAGTTTAAATAAAGCCTGAAGCTTATTCTTTATTTTCAATTTATATTGCTGATTTAATGATATTAGAATAAATGTAGTTGTTGCCACAATAAAAAAAAAGTAAAATTTCAACCGAAAGATCATAACTTAAATTTAATTTGAATAAAAGAAATTATCAACTTTTTAAAGTTGTAATTGTTTGACACATGTCTTAAGAAATGAAGAACATTTAATAAGCAGTACAGTTCCTTTTTGATTGTAGACCAGATCTTAAACAATGTCATTTTGCTACACTGTGGCCAAGAAAGTAATAAAAAAGAAACGGTAAATCTGAGTTCTAAAAAACAGATGTTGTGGTCCTATGCTAGTCACACAGCCCAATGTGGTGTAACTACTAGTCACAGTGCTTGTGGTTGTGGTGTTCGGGACAACCACATTTGCTTCTGACTGTCTGCTTTATCAAATTCTTCCGTGTCCACGCTGTGTTTGAAATATCCACGAAGTGGAGTTATCACAATTCAGCCGGATCTTCTACTGACGGTCATGTAATATGAGTGGCTAGATTGTCTAGCAACTCTAAAATAGAGAAAACCCGTTTTTAACAAATAACAAAAATGTTTTTTTATTAAAACACGTTTGTAAGACAATAAATAACAAGCAAACAATGTTTACTTTCCTGGCAAAAAGAAGAAGAAAGAATATCGAGAGAGGAAGTGTGTGACACTAATGTCTCTAAAGTCAGGGACTTTGAATTTTTTAAAGTCTGAAGGTTGTTTGGAGTGCCTCGAGTCTAGAATGGAAGGGATGCTTCTTTGGCAGTCATGAGTTTCTCCTTGGTCCCTTTTCTCATCTTCTCTGATGATCCGTTTTACCATCCTGTTTATAGATCGATATCTGGACTAAAAAGGTTGCTGATTGGTTGTCCAATAAGAGAAAACTAGGATTCATATTCTTATTGGTCAGCCAATCCTAGTTCAGGATTATATCTTACAGGTATTGGGAAAACCCTTTTTAGATGCTTTGACCAATGGAAACAGGTTTAGAGCAATAGGGTTAAACTAAAAATGCTCAGCCTCAACTGACTGGATGAGCCATGCCCAGCTCACCTTTATTTTAGGGTGGAGCAAAATTAAATCTCTCTTTTGACATTGACCTTTAAGATAAGAACTAGAAAAATATGTTTTACGAAACGACCCGTTTCATCATTATGATTGATGGAGTTAGTTGACAACCGGAAAATTAAATAAATTCGCTGACCTTTAAAATCAAAAACAATTGTCTCGCATCTAAATTACCTTTAGGAACAATCAACCAGCTTTTAGGTCAATTTAAGCCTTGATCGAAAAGATACTTATTTCAAGGATTTTTGTCTTTGTTTTTGAGTGATATGTATTAATTTTCATAAATTCTAATGTTTACATATTAATTAAGTATTTACCCGCATGTCGTGTCAAAATGTAACTTATTCCTAAAAACACCGCTGATTAATTCGGTAAAAATCTGTTAAAAAATTAGAAAATATTTCTTTATAAATTTGCTGAATTATAAAAAGACTTCATCTCAGAATTTCAAAATACAGTTATAATAAAGAAATGTATTGCATGGACATAATATCATGTTGAACAATTTTTTGTAAAGGTAAGATTTCTTCTCGTGTAGTTTCGAGCTGCTGTCGTGTGTCGAAAACCTTGAGTTACGATGTGTCCGGCTAGATGGATGTTCATATAGTTCTTCTCCGAAAAACAGGTCTTGTTCTTTGAATAAGTCTCAAAGAGTAACTTCTGAATTTATAGATCTGACCAAGAAAAAAGCCAGTAAAAGAAGACGTTTAAGATATGAATCCGGCCCTATAGCATAACCCCTAAGTGATCACGATATATTGAAAAGTATTGTTGCTTTTGTTTTTTCTTTGTAACTATACGTGCGGGAGATGGAGAGAGAGAGAGAGAGAGAGAGAGAGAGAGAGAGAGAGAGAGAGAGAGAGAGAGAGAGAGAGAGGACTATAACGTCACTTTTCAGATGCGGGTCATGAAGTTCACTCAAAGATTAAAATATTCCTTTTCTTTATCTCAGTTATCTCCCCCTCTCTCTCTCTCTCTTCTCTCTCTCTCTCTCTCTCTCACACACACACACACACACACACACACTCTCTCTCTCTTTCTCTCTCTCTCTCTCTCTCTCTGCCATCGCTACTCTACACAATAAAAAGCAGCCTGCAGTCAGATCGGACACATGAAAAAACAATTCTAATAGATTATATTTTTAAATAGTTCTTTTTTTAACAAAATCGTTGAGAGAATGTTAATCACTGCCAACATGCTTCTTTGGGAAAAGTCCCAAATGCTGTTGTGTTCGATATAAAAAAAAAAGTGTCTTTGTTAATATCGATTAGACATCGCCCATCACTTTTCAATCGGACAAATTGAATGATTGAAAAGCTACGTTTATTGCCTGTTTGCTTTCCGATTACACAAATGCTTTTGAGGATAGTGCACATTTGTGGTTTGGATCATCTCTTGAAACTAACTGATTTCATGCCATTTGTCTTTCTACTAGGCTATATTGACAACCTAGCATCAAATTGATCACTCGGTTTCACACATAAAACAAGGTGATCATTCTAACGACATTGTGAATTGTCCAGTAGTCGGTGCGTTAAACGGATTAAAGGTGTCTCATCAGAGCTATTCAGTTTTAGCTCACGTAATGACGATTGATACATTTATCGATTGAAGATCTGTAGCCATTTGAACAACGTCAATGACATTATGCTAAACTAGTAGAAGGAAATACAAAAAAACATTTTTAACAGGTGTAAATTAAATAAAGACGCTGATAAAAAAAAAAAAAAAAAAGCAACCACGAAATTTCTCCGGATCGATTTCAATAAAATTAATTGGTTTCACTCCGATTCTCAAATGTTTAGCAATGGATCTGTGGAATGGCGTTCTTAACTTGTTGAACTGATAACATTTGAGCTTTTTAATTTTATATACTTATGTCTTCTAAGAGCAAACTTTGATGGTTGGTTGGGTTTTATGGTATATCAACCTTTGTAGGATATTCAACGCCAAATCCATTTTTATTCAAATAATCAGTTCTATTTGAAACTATTCAGTTTAGCATGAGTACACAGTTTAATTGTCAAAAACGTTTCTATTCAGTTTAGTCAAATAGTTCTAATTCAGTTAATTCAGTTTAGTATAAGTACAGATTTTCTTTACACACAGTTAAATGCCAAAACAGTTCTATATTAAACAATTCAGTTTAGTGTAAGTAGGGTTTCAATGTCAAAAACAGTTCATTTCAAACAATTCAGTTTAGCATAAGCACGCAGTTTAAATGTAAGTACACCGTTTATTTGTCAAAAACATTTCTATTTCAAGCAATTCTGGGCCAGAGTGGACTTGAGAGCGAAGACAACGAAGGGGTACTCCGCATTCCCCAAAGCTCCAGCATCACTGGAGCCTCCCCATCAGAACGTTTAGTATCATTTCCAGAACACTCATTGGTGGGATCTTACTCCTCTGCAGAAGTGCAGTCGGTTTTTTCTACAGCCCCAGCCAACTGGGTAATACACAGAGTTAATATCAAAACAGTTTTATTTCAGATAATTGAGTTTAGCTTAAGTACACTGTTTAAATGTCAAAAAAGTTCAATTTTGAGCAATTCAGTTTAGCATAAATACGCAGTTTAAATGCGAAAAACAGTAAACTCAAACCACGTTTTAGTTCTATTTAATCCACAGATAGGACCGATAAGTGCTTCCACTTTGGGTCCGAGTGGACCTGGGAGTGATGGCAATGAAGGGGTACTCCGCATTCCCCAAAGAACCAGTATTACTGGAAGCTCACCATCAGATTTTTTAGCATCATATCCAGAACACTCGTTGGGGGGGGGGTCATACCCCTCTGCACAGAAGCAGTCAGTGCATTCTACAGCCCCTGCCGACTGGACAAGCAGACTTTGATAAAAGAAAAGATTTCAAGTCTTTCATTTGCAACTTACCAAATTGAAAAAAAAAAAGAAAATTTGAAGGAAAAAGATTTGAGTGCAGAAATTTTATGTCTACGGCTAAGGCGAAGAAGATAAAAAAAAAACACGCTGGCAAATGATACAATAAGTTTTCCTAGATACGAAAACAAAAGGGAAAAGAGATACTTTCAAATAAACGAAACGTGGATTTATCATCTTCACCATCAAGGTATGCAGACACCACAGTGGGTCATTATATATCCCTATCGACCATTGCTCTGGCAAGATCATCTAGACAGCATCCAGCGTCTGCACAGAGCTAAATGATGTAAGTTTTTGCTGGTCGGCCAACACTGGTGTGTCCCTATGTAAGCTTCCTCAGGAGAACGTCGCTGATGTCTTTATTTCTCAAGTAACTCCCAGCATATTCGTTTCGTATTATTTGAATGTGCTGGATATTGATTAGAAGATCTTTTTGAGATGCCACGTAAATAGCGTTGGTGGCATAACAGGAAATGCACCTGCTACCTAAAGTAAACAGGACACAGGTGCCTCGGTGGAAATACCTCAAAACCTGTGTGTTGCATGACAGGAAGTGTGCAAGTTTCCAAAAGTAGACAAGATACAGGTTCTTTCCCAAGGAAAGTGCCACGTAAATTGCGTAGGTGTTATGCCAGAAAGAACTATGTCCATGTGTAATGCGTAGACAATGGACTGGAGGTGTTTATCAAGAGAATTTTTGTGGGCATACAGAATATTATATAACCAGCAGAGGCGAGCAGAAATGAGTGGAGGCAGAAGAAAACCGGTTAAAGGCAACTACCAGGCGTCACGCCGGACTGCCCAAGGTTGAAGAGAGCCTGACAGCATCCAGGCTCTGTATACTCGCGAAAGTAAAGAAGCAAGAAGAAACTAAGATGATTCAATACATTCAAATGATTCATTATCTCGAGATGACTCTTTAGCAGTCTCACTAAATTAGAGAAGAAAGAGGAAGCGGTTCTCAGAAGATCCGTATGGCCGGACCCTGTCTATGTACACGTTCAGCCTCGTATATATTTATATAGATTTTATTTGAAATTTAGTCTTTATTCAATTTCTTAATATTTTTATATAATTTTTATCTGAGTACTGCCATTCTACTTATTGTTATAATTATCCATATCATTATTATAATCATTTGTTGTTAATAATTATCTTATAACGAATAAAAGGTGATTTTTATTACAAATATAGGTAATTTATTATTATTATTATTATTATTATTATTATTATTATTATTATTATTATTATTATTATTTTACTCTTTTGAAAGTTCATTTTTACTTCTGCGTTAGCTGATGGTTTTCCACTGGAGTCTGTGTGACAGCAAGTCTCCTCAAGTCTCCAGGGCTTTTCTCAGTATTCTAGCCGATCTCAACATTGCTGTAGTTTAGATGGTGTCAACTCGTTCCCTTATTTACATCTCCTCTACGTACTGTAGCAATATTTTGGTGACTGTACCGAGTGCGCTAATTAAAATTGGTACCACTGTCAATTTCATATTCGATACTTATCTCACTTTTTACTTTCTTTCAGTCTTACCCTCTGGTCAGCCAGAACGGCCAAGTTCACAATTAGGCTTGTTCGTTTTTTCCTTTATTGATTTTTTGTTGACTACCACTAGGTGATCCGTTTGTTTCTCAAAATTCCAGAGAATTTTGTGCATCTCATTTGCTGGGACAGATTCTGGATCGCGTGTTTGTTCGAATGTTCAAATTTAAACTTCTTGCACAATTCCCAGTGGATCACCTTCACCATCCAGTCGTGTCTTTTTGTGCTAATTTACTGCATTTGCTTATTATGTAAATGGATTGTTACGTCTCTTTCACCGCATTATCAATATCTTCTATTTTGTTTCGTCTTGTCTATTTTTGTTTTGATATAGTTAATCATTATGACATTGTTTTGTGCTGCAATCAGGAGAAATTCAGTTTCTTTCTTAGCCATAACAAAGTCTTCTTGTGTGAGATTTTGCTTGTTTGTCGAATAAAATCTCCATACAATTGTTTTTCTTCTCATTTTTTGTTTTCCGAATATTTTTCTTCTGTTGATGCTTGTATTATCTGTATTGTTTCCTGGTGGCTGTAATCAGTCTTCCTCCGGGCATTTTTATGCTGTCTTCTACTTATTGTATCGATGCATCAATGATATATCAAATGCTGGTAAGTCATCTTCTTCCTTCTTTTCATGACATATAGTCTGTTTATATCGTCTCTGAGATGTTAGGCCTTATGCATCGTCATGATTTTTCTTTTTCTCTTCTCCATATATTGAAGTTTTTCTCCGTCTATTTTAAGAATGGTCCTTAGTAAGCCATGGCAGCAACACCCCACAAGGCACCAACTATACGGTCACCTACCACCTATCACGAAAACTATACAAGCTAGACGAACCAGACATGCCGGACACTACTGGAGAAGCAAGGACGAGATCGTAAGTGATGTACTCCTGTGGACCCCCGCATATGGCCAATCAAAGGCAGGACGGCCAGCTCGAACATACATACAGCAGCTATGTAATGATACGGGATGTAACCCAGAGGAGATGAATGATAGGGAGACGTGGAGAGAGAAGGTCAGGAATATCCGTGCTAGCCGCACGACATGATGATGATGATGATGATGATGAGTTTAACTTCGTGCCGTTTTCTCGTTCTCATGTGGAATTTATTTTAACTTTCTCTTTCATCACTGCTTGTTTAATGGTGTCCGCTTCCAATATTTCCAAGAAAACGTAAATTTGCTTTTCTCCGAGCATTCTGATGTTTTCTTTCTTTGGTAGTTTTATCCCTTCTGTCATTTCTCGTTTTCCGCTTCTTATTATTGGCGTACCGCTTTTTTCTATTCCTATACCCGCCGCTGTATATCCTCACTGCCTGCGTTAGGATTTCTTATTCTTTTTAATTTTTGCAAACAGTTTGATTTCGTCCATGTACATTAGGTGGTTGATTTTTTCTTGCGATTTATGAAGTACATTTCCTAAGTTGTGACTCAGTGACATCATCACTGTCACAAATAGTAATAGTGATAGTGCATCGACTTGGAAGATCCCCTACTGGATTTTCACCTTTTCCTTCCTATTGTCAGTTCCACTCTCCAGTCTTTCATGATATTCTCGATAAACTCCATGACTTTACCCGATATTTCCTACATTTTGAGAAATCTATTATCCAGCTTTGCGGGACCATATCGTACACCTTTTTGTTATCAATCCACGCAATTGCTAGATTTCTTTCGTCTCGTTTTGTTCTCCTTGAGAATATGTTGATCAGTGTATAGTAGCTGTCCAGTTGCTCTGCTCTCCTTGTGTTATCTTTTCCGTTCCTCGAGGAACACACTGCGGCTTATGAACGAGTAGAAAATTTCTTCCTTCACTTGTCTCGTCAGTATTTTCCACATCCCCGCTAGGCACGTTAAGGGTCTGAAGGGTTTGGGTTAGTAGTTGTTGGGGGCGGTTTCTTTGTTGATATCTTTTTGGATGAGGGTGGTCTTCTCTTTGATCATCCATTCGAGTATGTATGTTTCTTGTAAGCATCTATTTATTTGGAAAAAAATTCTACCTGGAAATACGGAGAGAAATCACGAAGACATATCACCAACAGGATGTCAAGTAAACAAAATAATTTTCGAGCAAAACATGGGAACAAAGAGAACAGTAAAAAAGCCGAATGAATAACCAACATGGGAAAAAAGTTAGAAGGAATCGAAGAAGGACCTAAAGCGAAAATATACCTTTATTTACTCAAAACAACCACTTAAAAAAGGACCAAAGTAGAAAACACCCGGCCATGATGGTATACATGGATACCGGTTTTAAAAAAAATACTTCCATCCTGACTGGCTATGGAAATGACACCAAATTCTAGCCCATATTTTTGTACCCCTCGGTATATTTTTTCTTTAAGCTAGCAAGAATCGATTGAACAAAAATGTTTTTTTAATCATTAATAAAAAAACAAGTTTCTCTCCCGTGTGTGATGGGCATCTGAAGAGGATGGTTTCTCTTAGGAAGTGAATAGCTGAAATAAATTTATGATTGCCAAATGTCGGTTTGCTGATTTTTTTTTTTTTATTATATGAATTTGCCCAGTATGAAAATTATAACTTTATCTATTAATTATCGTTCATTGAGCACTCCAGGAGATTTATAAGAATCCTCTATATATTCTCAAATTGAATTATCTTCTTTTATATATATATATATATATAGGGCTATTTGGCTCAATCTTTCCGACTCTGCAATATGAGATATGTGGTTAGATTAATAAGGAGATTCATGAGTGTACGCATGAACACAACGAAAACTCAGCCCTTGGTTCCGTGACATGTGTCTCCCTTGGTAAAGACTTGCCCTCATGTATCCTATCCGAAGATAAGAACACGGCCGATATGAATTCAGTCAAATCCAAGTCTGAATACCAAAATGTGTGTGTGTGTGTGAGAGAGAGAGAGAGAGAGAGATAGGGAAGAAGAGAGAGATTGGAAAAATATGGAAAATCAAATAGTTTAAAATAGATGTGATGATGAAAGAGTTGACAGTTAGATAGAATGAAAGGAAATGAAAAGAAAAAATTAATCAAAACATCCGTGAATAAAGTGAAAGTGATGAATACTAAAAAAAAGTCAAGAACAATCGGAAAAGAAGCTAATCATCGTAGAATGATGATCTGGATGTTGGGATTTTAAAAAGCAATATAGATAAGATGTGAGAAATATCAGTAACATTAGTAATATCAGTTTACCTTTGTAGTACGATGTTTATTAATTTACAGGTTCAGAGTTCTGCCAGTGTTAATTGCTGCGATGAATGAAGAACAGATAAATCCATGATCGATATCAAATTCATCAATTTCATAATATCTTACTGAAACCAACGGCTCCATTTAGATCTTGGGCAATAATTAAAAATCGCACCAGTTCGATAAGTTTTCAAATAATGCATCTAAAAAGGGAAGTTGTTTCTTAGGTTTCAGATTAGCAACTGTGTTAGAACGCAATGACATTTATTAGGAACATGATAAGCATGTCGATGATAAAGCTTTATTATTCTGTACTGAAAATGTTTCTCGGATGAAAATTTCAGATAATACGCCTCACAATCTTCCCCTCCTAGTTAATTCAAAATAAAAAACTTAAAACAGGGGATTTCATGACAGTATTGAATGACATTGTGTTGTCTGATAAATTGCTGTTAATCACTAGAATTATTTCTCTACCAAAACGAATTATTTAGTGAATGAATAAGAAAGAGTGACTGACGCAATTACAGAACAGACAGCATGTAACTTTAATTTACAAGCTGAATGGCCTTTTTGTTTCCACAAGAAAATTGCCTTTTACTGTTCTTTCCGCACAAAACCAATGGCCCAAAACAATGCAATCAACAAAATCAGTAGGAGGTAAATTTTAATTTAATTGCGTACCGATTTTCATCAATTACAACTCTTTTTATTTTCTAGTTTTGTTCTAGTTTTTTATTTTCTTTCATTAACATGTTCATCAGATTCTCGATTTAATAAAGGAATTTAACGTTCTTTACTCTCAATGCAAAGACTGTGCATACTTGCTTTGTTTAGGTTTCTTTATTTAATGGTATATCAACCGTTGTGGGTTATTCAATGACGAATCCATCCTTGTAGAACAGCGGTAATACTATTTTACCCATCGGATTAGGAAGGCTCATACCTTGTCCTAAGGGTATTAGCTCGAAAGTGAAAGTAAAAGTACAACTGAAATTTGAACTTGTGTACGTTAAGACTGAAGTCCGGCATGGGAATTCTATCTTTTGCATGATGAAATTACTGAATATTTCCATATTTCATGTATAACCAGCATTTATGAAACTAGCCATCTGAATTTTTTCTCAAATTACTACACATATTGAATTTTACGAACGTTTCTAGCAAAAGAAATCAATATCAAAAGGACAGGTGTAAAATGTTGTTCGTGTATATATATATATATATATATATATATATATATATATATATATATATATATATATGTGTGTGTGTGTGTGTGTGTGTGTGTGTGTGTGTGTGTGTGATTTCAACACGTCTATAATTAGAGTAAGATTGGATAACTATATATATATATATTAGGGATGTATGTGTTTTTGGACTGTTTAATATTTATATTTTTGGTTTATGAGTTTCATTTCTGTAGATTGCAGTTGTAAATCATATCTACCAATATCTGCTTTATATGAATGATTTTTTTCAAAAATAGTAAAATCCTGATGTTTTCGGAAAGGAAATAAATATTTATCAAATGGCTCCAGTTACACTATATCGTTCCTTACAAGAATAAAATGAATGAAAAGAAACTGCAACAAGTTTAAAAAAAGAACAATAACTCTAGACACACAGGCACCAGTTTTTGGAGCGAAATCAAACCCGTACGAACTTAGTAGTAAACAAACCATGTAATTCCAAAACCCACATGTTCCAACCAATGAAAATAAACGACGAAATGTCTTTGGCAAAAAACCACAAACGAAGTCACAGCAGACATAGAAATAAACAGCAGACAACAATAGACACAGCAGTTGACAGTCCGGTAAACTATACGAATACCTTGAGTCCACTAAAATACCACTGTAGCCGATAGGTCAACTACAGTCCACTATTAAACGCAAGAACACCAGTAGAAGCACATTCACTTGGGGATAGGACACATAAAAAGTAAAAAGACAAGATTCTTGCCGAGTAAGAAATTCCATGATACCTCAAGAAAAAAAATCAAGAGCTCACACGCAAGAGACTTTACTTCTATAAAATACTTTTCCTTTCTAGGACATTCTCGCTCACGTACACTGATACACAAACAACTTTTCTTTCCGGTTTAAAGTCTAATCTATTTCCTCTTACACTCTCGTTAATTTAAAATAATAAATGTTTATTTTGTTGTTGCTGAGAATTTTTTTAAACATATTTTTGAGGGGACAGGGGGATCGAGTTGCTTGCACATAGTTTTTATTTATTTCTTCTTTTACACTTACCAAATTTCTCCCACTTTCTCAACGAATAAGACTGAACGAATATTAAGACTATATTCCTAATTTTGAAACAACTATATATATATATATATATATATATATATATATATGTGTGTGTGTGTGTGTGTGTGTGTGTGTGTGTATGAAATAGCAGATTAGCATGGGCATCGTAAACTTGATGAGCCAACTAGTCTATAAAGAAAACTTTAAATTCAAATTCTATGCCAGAATATCATGGGATGGAATGGCAAAGTAAGACTTACCAGTCGCCACGTTCAAAAGACCTGAATCCTGCAGTGAACGGCTAAAAGACCTGTCTGTATTAGGTACACGTGTACATACCCACACACGCTTACACACAGATACTTGTACAAATACACACAATCAAAAAGAATACAACCGTCATTTCACAATTTTTATCTACATTTTTATATACAAAAAATGTAAGCGTCCCAGAATTTATCTTCAAAATATTTTAAAACAACGAAATACGTGGCTGTTTGAATGGTTATTTCTTGAAAAAGACAAAAAGAAATGCTTTGCAATGCTTTGCACGTGCGTGGTAACAGTTACTAATAAACCTTATTACTTATGCACAGCAAATCCACTGTATAAATTGATCTTAAGAAATTATTTCTTACAACGACTCTGTCTTTACAAAAGGTAGTTTTTCAAATTAAAATCAACAAGAATAGTTATTTGATGATATACCTAACAAAATGTATGGCAGAAATAACTCCCACATATTAAACTGTCACATGGTTGGTGCATGTGAACTTTGGCAGGTGGCAATTGTAGCTCCCTATATCTAATATATTATCATTGATTTTTTAAGAAACTATCAGTTACAAGCATGGCTTAGACCAATGCACACAGTGCGTTTGCAGTTAAAATATTTGAAAGACTTTTCTTTCTTCTTTTATATTACGTCAGAGTAATGCTGTGGTTATTAAATAATCGATACTGCGAAGAGTTGACAATTTGAGCCGTTTGCAGTGCAAGATTATCGGTAGAATTAGATTATTAGCAATAAGATACCATAATGATTCATTTCTAGTTTCAGCATTTGTACAGCTGTTCAGTGCTACTATAGTTGATTTCAGGGCCTGCTGAGTCGCATGCTAAAAGCTCCGAATCTCATCAACAAGCATCAACACCAGATTCAGATTTGTCACTATCAACATCTTCAACATAATTTGGCTATCTACAATGTTAGATAAGACTGTCCTCATCTGGAAAGAACTGAAGAATAGACTTCTCCAAAAAAGTACTAATTTGTTGCACTTGTTTTGCCTGGTAATGACATCTCGGTGCCCTACTTATTGTGAATTTCACCATACCTTCAATTACAATGTTGTCACTGGGGAATTTTTTGAAAGCTTAGCAAAGATGAATTCCATACCATGACCAAAGAAGCAGAAGTTATGATCCTAAAGAAGTGAACAAGAATCTGGAAAGTAGCAATATATTTATAGATCTCTATAGTTCTTAGAGTTCTGGTTGTACTTCATGTATAATAATCAATGAACTTCCAGAGCGCAGAGACAGTTTGAACATGTACATAAGTGTCTACACTATCAATCACAACTGCTTTCTATTGGGATGTGTCATAAATAATTGCTATTTTTTAAAATCACGTACTAACAACGAATTTCAAACTTTCAATGTTTTAAACGCAACCAGAAATTATGAAATTAGAGAATACTTTCATCGGTTATTCTTATTTCAGCAGTGAAAGAGTAAATATGATAATTAATTTAGGATCTCACACCCATAAAATAGAGGAACTGAAATTGCATATTTCACATGTGATATTGTGGGAGTTTAAGAACAAAAAGTAATAATTTTAGTGAATATGACAAAGGTTTCATTACAGACCGCCTAGCACAAAACTGGTTTTTAATGTTTCGTTCTGGTGATACGTTGTTAAGAGATAAACCCAGACCAACATGCTCATCAGACCTTGATCAAGATGCTTTATAAGAATTAGTTGTAATTCGCGCAAAAGTACATGTGTTCATGAAAATTTCTAAAAAAACGCTTCGTACTCGTCAGTCGAAGAAACCAGTGCTTTTCCTCGATAATGCAAGGTTACATTCAGCAATAATCATGCTAGAAAAATATTGGATTTAGGCAGGTCTAACCGAATTCATCATATTCACCAGACTTTACATCAAGTGATTTCCTTGTTTTTCGTTCCTTACTAAATGCTCTGAATGACAAAAAATTCGCAGGAAAATCAGGTAAACCGTTTCTGGAAATATTACTGGAGATGAATGAACAAGCTACATGATAAATGACAAGAGGTCAATCAAAATTATTATGAATATACTATTGATTGAAATTAATTCATTGTCAAGATATCATGAATAAAATATATTTTATTAAAATGGAAATTACTTATAACATACTACGACACTGAGATTACTGCATAAGTTACATATCTATTCAAAATATGTTATATATCTCCTAAACTCGACGATAGACCAGCTCTCATCTCTTCACTTCGCTTTTTTTTTCGCCTTGTGTCATTATTTCGTGTAACCATCTTTATTCTTGTTTGTTGTCTTCTGTCGTCATCTCACGTTCTTTTGAATTCTTCTCTACGACCACAATTTCATGTGTACATACGTTATATATTGACCATCGACCGAGCCGACAATCAAGAGATGCACCTGTGTTAATCAGCGTAGGAACAGCGGAAGCAGGTGGATGTGAGACAATTATACAACCAGGTGCCACAGACGGTTTGGGTCAGTTCCAGTTGTAGTTGGAGAGAGTTGGGGACCTGATGCCAGCGTGAGAATCAGCTTGCAGACTGAGGGCTTACGGCCCTCTGTGACCCACGGCTGAGCAACCCCACCCAAGATTAGAATGAAGTGCTGCTATGGTCAATGAAGAACTTAGGTCAAATAGCAGTCTGTCCCCGTCTCCAACTCAACTCTCACACACAACCAACATCAATCCTTTCGAGAATAAAGTGTGAGAGGTATATTTTTTATAAAGAAGTGTGTTCGTTCGTTCATTGAAGTTCGTCATTATTGTTGACAATGTTTCCGCATATATTTGCATGTATGTATTGTGTAGTTGTATGTGGCTATACAACATATTCATATTTGGTGCCTGGGGCCAGTTCATGCCCACCAAGGCATGATTCGAACCTGAATTAAAACTAGACGATCAAAGAAACGGCCGAAGAGAAAATCGGAAACAGAATTCAACACTTCGAGCTCGAACGAGACACGAAAAAAAAGGAAGAAAAATGGAGAGAGAGAGAGGAAAAGAACAAAGAAAAATGCAATAGACTGCGAGAAAGTAGAAAACCAGAACAGATCAACCACGAAATACAGAAAAGATGAAAAAAAAAAGAGAAACATTTAAAAGACTGTAAGTAAATTGCTCATTCGAATATTTTTCCCTCTGTCGTTATATTAGGGTTCGCAGAAAGAATTTAAAATGATCATTAAAAAAAGGATAATGACTAGGGGAAATAAAATGGCTTACATATTAATGTTATTTGGCCTTTCTAAAAGATAAAATGGAAATAATTTTAGAAAAAATAAAAAACCGATTGAGCCCTAAAGCATAGAAAAATGATAAAAACGACACTATGTAATTTTGAATAGTAGAAAGAGAGAGAGTAAGAGGGAAACATACAAGCAGGTTGCTGTGAAAAGAAAAGAAAGAAAGATGGTCCCATGTGGACAGATATACTGTCCCTGTGTTAAAATGATTGACAGGTCATAATGTAAACTTCCTCTTGGGTTTTGAGTTTTAATTTTTATGAATGAATTTGATGGTAAACAAAATTTTTATGAATGAAATTTTGAAGTAACTTGTGAATGGTAATTTGAAATTAGGATTTTAATCCGAGATCCGGGAGGATTTCAGGGTATCAATGATGTTGTCTCGAGAATGCTCATATACCGTTGGATCCGTAGTTATGGCTGTGGGACGGGTTCGAGTTTGGAAAAGTTGTGGAAATTGGAAGTGTTCTGGGAAGTCTCCCTAGAATGGGATCGATATTTTCGGTACTGGTAGAAGCCATACTATACCAGGTTTTGTGAAGGTCTTCCCCCCAGAGCGGGGTCGAGAAAATTTGAGGTACTGGTTGGTGTCCAGAATGAGTTCTGAAAGTCCCGCTGGAATGGCGTTTGACTTTTGCTTTTGAAAACGTTATTTTTGAAACGAGATGGGAGAATAAGGGAGTATACGTGCAAAATCTTGACGATCTCGTTGTATGTACCGGGAAATTTGTGGACTCGGTTTTGAATTGTTCTTGAGGGGGAAATGTTGTTGGCCGAATGGATAAGTTTGGGATGTTTATGAGAGACCCCCCTGGGATATTTTAACTCATCTTTGAAAGTAAGCAAGAAACTAGTTTTGTGTTGTCGCGTTCGGAACAAGTAAAAATGAAGAAATGATGGCTGGATACGAGCCATGCTTTTGTAGAGATACTTGCTGAAAGAAGAAAGAATATTACTGTTTGATTAACGAACCTATAGTTATTATATTAAGGTAAAGACAGAGAGAAGCAGATATAAGGTTTTAAAAAAATGTGAATGAGCAATTTATTAAAAAAACTAAAAAAAAAAAAAAAGAAGACGTCTGGACAATGGAAAAAGACAGGAAAAAGACAGGTAAAAGAAAAGGAGAAAATAAACTTGAACACTGTTGAACACAGCATGAAAAAAAAAAGAGAAAAAAAACAAACATTTTTTAGGAAAAATAGAAGTGAAAAATATTGTAACAAAAGAAAAACTGAACATTTATTTGAACTTTGTGAACTTTAATCGTGGACATATTGATAATATTTTTTTGACTTGTTGAGAATAGTTGAAAAATTAGTAAGAAAAAAGTTTGTTTGAGTTTAAAGGCGACATTACAATTTTTTTGTTTCATATTATGAAATTTGACGAAAACCATTAACAAAGGATTTAATATTAGGTTTATGAAGATTTTAGATTATTTTAATTCTATTTTTTGGGGGGGGGATATTGGGTTTTCGTGGAATAGGAAATACTTTTTTGGGGGTTTCTGTTTTTGAGCGAATCGTGGGCTGACTCGAGATTAGGACAGAGATTCATCCAAGTGGTGTTACAGATTGTTTTGGGCATACGGTAAGAAGTAATTCTATAGAGGAATTCACCGTCCCATGGATTTGTTGAAGGCTTGTGATGGCCAGTATTTTCAGATTGGAGTTTCAAGGTGATAGAATAACGGAAAGAAAGGAGTGGCTTGCTCCAATATTTTGTGGATGTCTGAATCTTTCAGTCCAGAGGATGTTTTGGATTCGTGCCTGATTTGACGAAGTGAAATGAATCTGGAAAAGGCGAGGTGCCTATATCTTGGTAGCCACAGGGTTCCTGATTAAATTGAAAAGCAACCAGGCGAGGGTGTGGTCAGCTAAAGCATGTTCCTCAAGGGTTTACAGACCAATAGGCACGGTAACAGAAACTTAATAATGAAAAGTATGAGTAACACATTGCAAATAAATATTAATGCGTGGCCTATTTTAGGTGGTTTACTGCATGCGTGTCAGATTATGATACATTTGCATGTATTGTTATATTTAGAATCGTGATGCATTGTTTTGGGACATGATTTTTGTGGATTTATGAGGAATGTTTTGGGCCTTGAAGATATTGTTTTTTAGTGGAATTCTCCAGTTACTCCAGGTAGGAACCTGTTGAGCGAAGGACTGGAGTGTGGTCATAAGGAATCCAGGCGAAATGTATTGCTGGAATGACCAGAGTCACTAGGTTTGTGACAAGGATCTGGGACCAGAGTATAGGCCTTTTATGGTTTTGAGATTCTTCAAGGAATTGCAGACGGCCCTATTATGTTTGGGAGGGAGAAAGATGCATCCGTATTGAACTGTGATGAACGCATGTCAGGATAGCCAACCGCGCAAAGGATAGTATAAAATAAATTTAGATAATAATTAGCCTGGGCAAGTGTTACATAGTGAGAAGGTCGCCTTCTAATTTCTTTTTGCATTTTTGCTGTGGTTCCAGTAATTTCTTTTTGTATTTTTTGCTATTGTTGTCCTTGAGTATTATTTGTAAAATGTGTGTGTGAGGGAGATGGAGACGGACGTGAAGAAAAATTCCACGTGTGGAATTTTGAAGAATATGTATGGAATGATTGTTATATATTGACCCTTGACCGAGTCGTCAATCAAGAGATGCACCTGTGTAAATCAGCGTAGGAACAGCAGAAGCTGGTGGGATTGAGACAATTATATAACCAGGTGCCACAGACGGCTTGGGTCAGTTCCAGTTGGAGTTGGAGCCAGTTGGGGACAAAATGCCGAATTGAGAGCCAGCGGCAGACAGGGGGCTTTGTACCCTCAGTGACCCACGGTTGAGAAGCCCAGCCAGAATGCGAAAGAAGTGCTGCTATGGTCAGAAGAACTTGGGGTCAATATGTAGCAGTCTGTCCCCGTTTCCAACTCACTTCTCACACACAACCAACATCAACCCTTTTGAGAATAAAGTGTGAGATATATTTTTATAAAGTAGCGTTTTCGTTCGTACATTGAAGTTTGTCTTTATTGTTGACTATGTTTCTGCAAATATTTGTATATGTATGTGGCTATACAACACATATTAGGTTCATTTGTTAACGACTAAAATTTCTTCACTCGTCAAACTAAACAGAAAATCAGTGAACAATTTCTCATGTTGAGGATTTCTCACTAACTTATTTTTAAGTCTACAACAGTTTTAGTTACCTGACTGAAACCATCCGTGGTCTCAGATTGACCAGGAGTTCACTAGCTGTCATTCTTATTGATTGAACCACCTGTGTTTTTCCACGCTTTTATCGGGTCAGAATTTAACCCGAGTAATACACTACTTTTCAATATTAGATCTCAGCGATCTATTAGGAGACATGTGCGGATAAAAGAATTGTGTCAGCCTTAGCTTACCTAAAATAAAAATCCACCCTCTCTTGATGTTTTCAACGTGATGCACAAAGAGATTAACTTGTTTGTTTGGACATACAGTACTTTTCAAATTAATTCCTTGAAGTGGTTCGTATCCTTTTAGCTCAAAAGTATTATTTCGAAATCTATTGGCAAAAGGGAAAGAATAAGTTGGCTTCATAAACACAATGGATGTAGCTCTCGTATATAATTCTCACTGGTTTTGATAAAATAGAAAAAATTGTACGGATCACCGCTGCACATTATTCGCTCAGCATGTGGGGCTCCTGGTCAGCAGAATTCTGATAATTTTCACAGCGTAATCTCCATAAATATATTTTGGGTGTAGTTCTTAATGTATAAATTTTCGGGATGTGATTTCTAACCTTGACAATAAAACAAGTCCAGAGATTAATCACAGGCTGCAAGTTAGCTTACCCGTTTTTATCATTTTAATTTTTGGTTCTTGAAAAAATTCTAAAATTAATAGGCAATTTTCTCAGGAAAGGAAAAGCAATAAAAACAACTTACAAGGGGTTTTTACAAGACAAATGATTTTATATCATCACAAATTAACACTTTCCACTGAAATATCATTGTAAGAGGTTAAAATTAACTTTAAACTTTAACTTACTTAATAAGGTTTGATAAATGTGGTTGATGGACATATTTCGGATTAAGCGCACTGTAAAGGAAAATTGTAATGTAGTATTTTTTTATTCGTTCTGGTTCCTTTCTTTAATGGTATGTAAATGTTCATGGCTTATTTAATGCCAAATCCATCGTTTTAAGAAAACCGTACTGATGCTATTTAACGGATAACTAGGGGGAAAACTGATACTATTTAACTCACAACTAGAGAAAAAACTTATACTATTTAACTGATAACTAGGGTGATAAAGAGATCAATATATTTCCCAAGGTTATATGTTAACAATGAGCGTAATAGCACGACTCACTTACTATATCTCAGTCGAGCAGGTTAGCCCCTACGCCATGGAGAGTTAGTGTTAAGCCAAATAAATGCTTTTTTCACTATCACACCCAGTTTATTGATCTACACACAAATACACACACACACACACAAACACACACACACACACACACATATATATATGAGTGTGTGTATGTAAGTGTGTATGTGTGTGTTTTCACGTTTTAAGACATTTCTAGTCTTTTGTACAATCATAAAGGCTTCTATTTTTTGTCATTTAATCATACCGCGTTTCATTCAAGTGTGTGGCATAGGTTGGTCAAAGGCTATGAATACGTTCTTTTATTCTTTATGTAATGCCGATGTGATATGCACCATTTTAGCATAGATACTTTTTCTTCTTTAGCCTGACCCAAAGATGATAATGAGCACTTCAAAAATCTGGAACAGAAATAATAAGTGCTTTACAGTAAAGTAAAGTAAATAAAATAAAATGAATAATTTACATTTAAAAGAACAAAAGAATGTGTCTACTTTTATCCTGTCGCATCAATGGAGAACACAACAACTGCGATAACTAAAAGTTAACATTTAACAAAAAGTTGTAAAATCTGAAATAAAAAAGGAAAACAAATGTGCCAAGAATCGTTCTCTCTCTCTCTTTCTCTCTCTCTCTCTCCCACTCTCTCTTTCTCTATATATATGTATATATATATTGGGTGAGATATGTAAAGTATCATCTAAATTCACTTTATCAGATATATTTACGAAAGTTACAATAAAATATCTTGAAATATCAGAAATTAAATTTATTCAAACAAATCGTCATTGGCTTCAACCATAACCTTCTGACAACTTCAGAATTTCCAGTAGGTCTTTTCAACAGATTTCTTATTTGAATTGATAAATTCTGCCGTTATTATTGCCTGCAGTTTATCTTTGGTGTTGCACGAACTTTTGTTGGTCTCTCACTCAAGGGGATCGAAATCTGGGGAGATAGCCGGCTAGATGTTAAGAGTGATGTCGTCGCAGATATTTTCGGACAACCAAAACTGCGTTCTTCTGTTTGTGTGGCGTTGAGCAGAGTCCAGCACTACTTCCTATTAGGCACTTGATGTATGCCTCTGTGTTGAGTATGAGGCAATGTGAGAAGATGAGTGGAGGCATAACGTTTCCATCAGTAGTTACCGCCACAAACACCTTGATGTGGACAGAGTGTTTGCTTTTCATCAATATTAATGCATAACTGTCCTTGATTGACACCAAAACCATGTGTAATCTTAGTATTGGAGCTTCCGTTGGATGCAAAACAGTACAGCATGCTGTTTCCAAATATCTGTACGTGTGAATTGAGTCTTAGTGCTGCTTTCCTCACTGACGGCACCCAACTGACTCTACTTTGTTACACAGTAAACAAAAAAACACCCGGTGCGAAACTCATAGTTTAAAATGGCGACAATTTACCCATCACACTATATACGTGATGACTTCAATAAGTTTCCAGACTTTTTTGTACAGGCATTTAAAATTGTCGTAGACTCTTGAAAATTCACTGTGTTATTGCTATACATCTTATGACATGACTGACCAATTTTTATGAATCAGGTTCAAATGAACAGCTACAGCAGCAATTGGAATACACCATACTAAAGCCTGATTGTCACAGCTGGTGAATTTCAAAAATGTAATCTGGACGTGAGGACACTTTAGAAGAACGATATGCAATAAAATTGTGTTTTAAACTTGGAAAAATGCAACAGAAACATATAAAATGCTTCAGACTGCTTTTGGAGTATCTTGCATAAATCGAGTATCAGTTTTTGTGTGGCCTAAGAGATTCAAGGAAGGAAGGGGGTCTGTGAGGGATTATGAGCAGTGTGGGAGGAGTAAGAAAGTCAATAAACCAGAGTTGATTGGCCAAAGGCCTAGGGTTAGGGTTAATATGTTGAGGTTTTAAAGGAGTTCAGGAAGAGATTAGTTGGGAAGAGGCCAGCACTCTACAAATCGGCTCAGTGGCATTTCCACCAGGACAATGCACCAGTCGACAACTCCATCCTTGTCACAGACTATTTGACCAAGATTGGCATCAAGACAGTTCCTCGGCCTCCCTATAGTCCAGACCTTGCTCTCTGTGACTTTTGGTTATTCCCTAAGCTCAGAGGCTGCCGTTATGAGACGATTGAGGAGATGAAAGAGGCTGTGACGAAGGCCATTGACATGCTCACACAAGAGGACTTCCCTGTGGCCCTGTTGTTGGAACGGTACAACAAGTGCATTGCAGCCGGATTAGATTATTTCCAAGGGGATTAGAGTTTCATGTGTGTACTATCAATAAAAGTGTCCTTACGAAAAAGTCTGGAAACTTATTTAATGATCCTAGTATATATATATATATATATATATATTGATCATATCTATTTAACTGGAGTGGGTAATGTCGATTTACTTCTTCAGTTAATTAGTAATTAGTACTTCTTCATCCTTTAACTCAACCTAATATCTGAAGAACCCCCAATGAGGATGGTCTAGGCAATGGTAGTACAAAGCCAAAAACAAGCCCAGTTACAAATTACACATCTGAGGGAAGACATAAAATAGACCGGCTGAAATATTTGGTAAAAAAATATCTGTGAATATATACTTTTTTATATTCTAACATGTTCAAAGCACAAATGTTGAAGTGATGGGACTGATCATTATAGATAATTTAATCAGTTAATTTAAATGTACAATATTGCACACTTACTTAAACACAAAAGAAAGTCGTGAGACACAGTATTAAAAATAATTTCTTGCGAGAGATCCTTGGTATATAGTTATACGCATTTTTTAAAATAGTGTACGTTAATAATTAAATGAATGTTGTCTTTGAAACCTGAAGCCACTTTGGATATTTTTTTCTGTATATCAGAGAGTGGTTTACCCTTATTATTTTCTAACTGGACTGGGACTTAATTTCCTATGCAAACGCAATAAAATGAACTAAATATTGACGATAAAATAGAAAAATCAAAATTATTTTACTAGTTACGAGTTTTCCAAATTGTATAAACTGGTGCTTTTGCACGGAACTCTGAGTGACACTAAGTGTTGTCAGGTTTCCAAGATTCTTATTTTTAGAGAACTGGGATCTGAATGATTCCAATTCTTCCTCTAGTCTCCTTTTTACCCAGTGTCTTACCAGATCTTTGGGATACTGGTTGTATGGTTCGAATTTAAACTATTATCAACGTCTCTATGTTCCGTAGTTTTTTAGATCTCCGATTTTTATGTATCTTTTCGATTTCTTTTGTTTTCACTCGATCGTTCGCAGAAATAAGAAAATCTACAAGACAGTAAGTCATTTTTCGTGTTAATTAACACAGGGTCTGGATTAACAGATCAGGTTAAGTTTCAAAACCCCAAATCCATCTTATTTTCTAAGAAGGAATCTGGTTTGTGTTAGTATTTGTTAGAATGGTCAAATTTCAATTTCTTGCACCATTCCAAGTGGATCAACTCTTCCACCAACTTGTACTTAGTCTTTTACTCTTTTTGAGTTTGTTTGTTGCATTTCAGCTTTCTTACTACATAAGCTACACTAGCAATTCTGTTGCGTATTATCAGTTTTAGCGTTAATACAATTGATCCTTAAGTTATTGCTTTCTGCTGCTATTAGAAAAGATTCAGATTCTCTCATGAGGTTTCCCTTTAGTTGTTATGATGCTGGTTTTCACCTGTGCAATTTCGTCACTTTGTCTCTTGACACCTTCGTCATTTGTTATTCTTCCAATTTCTGGCCCCTCGCTTTTCTTCCTTTTCTGTCTGGGATGCATTTTGTATCTGCTGTTTTTGGCTGCAGTTATTAGTCTTTGCACTTTATAATGTAATCGTCGAGTCTTATTATTGATGCGATTACGCTGTCCTCACTACTGGCGAGTCCTATTCCTCCTTCCTTTCTTGATATATACAGTTTATCTCATCTCTCAAATGTAAAGTCTTGTACATAGTCAACAATTATCTTGACCTTTGGTCTATTTTTCTGAGTTCATCCTTTGTCTATTTAAAGAATGGCCCCGAGTACCTTACAAGGGGAACTGCCTAAATGTTTATAATGAGTTTTGATGAGTTGTCTGCTTTAGAGTTTCGTTTCAAGAAGCTTTCTCGTACTTCTGAGGAACTCTTTTGTCCCTCTCCACTTGTTTGATATCTGCTTCGAATGCACCCAAACACTTTTAGTTTGCCTTCTCTCTTAATGTATTCTTCATTTGGTTATTCTACTCCATCTACTGATTCTCTTTTCCCACTTTCCATTACTGGTATGGCACATTTTTCATTGACAAATTCCAGTCATATATCCTGGCTATGTGTCCTTATTACTTACATCAGAGTGACCAATTCTTTTTCATTTTAAGCAAATAGATTGACGTTGTCCATATGCATTCAGGGATTCATATTATCTTTAGATTTTGTAAATTTGTAGCCCCTTGTGCTCTTCTTAAGTATGTATCGAAGTGGCATCACGGTTATTACAATCGTTATGTCGAGCGGAAGTTTCCCTGCAAGATGTCTCACTGGAATTTTCCTCCCGCTGTTAATTCCAGTTTCCAGCTTTTCATGGTTTTCGTGATGAAGTTTATGACTGTCGGATATTATGTTCATTTTCAGACATTCTATTATCCACGTTTGCGAGACCATATTATAGACATTTTTATAGTCAATCCACGGCAATAGCCACATTTTTACGCTTCGCTTTAGTCTCCTTGAAAATGGGCTGATTTGTGTATCGTATGTCACCAATTCATCTTGTTCCTTCACGGAATCCTTTCGATTCTTTCAGAAATAGTCCACGACATATTACAGAGTCATAGATCTCTTCTTTATTCTGTGCGGTCAGTATTTTCTACATCATAAGGAGACACGTTATCCGTCTGTTGATGCGGGAGAGACTTTCTTTTGGGGAGTCTTTCTGAATTAGGGTGTTTTTTCCTCACTCTTCCATTCAGGTATATTTGCTTCTTATGGGTATTTACACAGTGAAAGAGCCAAACTGTCATGGATAGACGTGAATTTTTAAAACCAGAATCCGTTTAAGCCGTCATAGCCCGTCATATTCTACTTTGGTACATTCTTGAGTATTGCTCTAAGCGTGTCAAGGTGTATACCCACCTCAGGGCCTTGTTCGAGACTTTATAATACTTTTTTCATGTTTGTTCATTCATTTTCTGTTATGTTCTGTCCGTTCTCATATTTTACTCCAGCATTGTCCTGCTTCCTTTACTAGGGGTTATTAATTTACCCTATTGCATTCTCCACCTTCTGTTGTATAGTTTTCTTTCGTTTTGTTTTATTTGTATTGTTTGACCCGTTCTTTCAGCTTTCAACCAATATCATTTGATTTACCTCTTCAAGATGTACTTTCAGACTTGTCTGATGTTTTGTTTTGGTCTTTTCATCCTAATATACCGTCTGTGTTTTGCTGCCTTAATACTTAGTAAAACCTTGCTTAACTTTTCGGTTTCTACTTTCACTTTTTCCAGTCTTCGTTCCTGAAGGATGGTAATGTAGTCTTCTTTTCAGTCGTTAATTCTTCTCGTTAACATTAGTGTTGAGGTGTGAGATATTTCGCTTTTTCCATAATTTGAGTTTCATTTTGGGTAATTGGCTCCTGCTTTTCAGTATTCAGTGTTTCAATTCGGGTAGGGGGCTTTGTTCACATCTTTTACATCATACATTTCCATAAATTTCTAGTATCTCGAGGCAA
This sequence comes from Sepioteuthis lessoniana, assembly GCA_963585895.1. Classification (NCBI taxonomy): domain Eukaryota; kingdom Metazoa; phylum Mollusca; class Cephalopoda; order Myopsida; family Loliginidae; genus Sepioteuthis; species Sepioteuthis lessoniana. Next base: position 106,756,350 of record OY757920.1, on the reverse strand, counting down.
GAAAAATGTTCTGTCAAATCATTCTAGCTCAGTCAGTAAGCTTCTTGTATTGAATTAAGCAGATTTTGTCTAAATGTCGGTCATTTTTTTCTATTCTTTCTTTGTGCAAGATTGTTCTTAAAATAATTGATGACTATCACAAAATTCATCTCAGCGTTCCTAGTATGTTGATTCATTCACACTATCTTATCTGCTACTATTTACTGGCTTTTTAATAAAAGATTTCTTGTCACGTGACTTGGGAATGGCTGGAGGACTTTGCAACTAAAAATAATATTATCTTCTTTCTACCGCAAGTCTTTCCTCTTTCCTTGTGAGTTTTTTCTCACTACAACTACAACAAATTTCGATTTTGTAAAGAGAATTTTCCAAAGTTCCAAACGGAATAAAAGACTGACACAGCTTTATGCAAGAGATTTTATCCCTTTTAAAAATACCTGCTTTCTTCATAGTCACGTCTTGAAAGAAAGATTTTCAAGTTCTTAAGGAGATTAGGATAACACTCTAAAGAGTTCATAAGTCAGTTTATAACCATCATGCTTTAGCCTTCCTTAGTAATCTTAGAATTGTGAATTGCTGTATTATCCTGATGGAATATAATATTACTTTCATGATAGCTTTTACCATATAGAACAAGACTCTTCGCAAAACTTTCAACGTAACGTTAAACTTTTTCCTTTACTTCAAACAAGAGCTCTATCGCTGCATGAAACTTTTATCTATGTGATAAGAGATCCCGTACAAAATTGGTGTTAATAATACTGAATTCAATCAGAATCACCTAAATTTAACTGCTTGTATAAAACTATTATTCTTTCATTGTATCTTGATTTCTTTCATTAGTCATTTCAATGAGCTTTTCTGTATACAATAAAAATGAAGTTATATTTCTACTCTAGAACACTAGGTTACTCGATTTGTTGAGAAACTGCCAACTCTTCATGCAGATCAAAATTATTTCAATACAGAAAAATACACCTTTGGATATTTCGAAAAAGACGACAATGGTTTCGAATAGGCAATTTGTGATGTCCTCCAGGTGCCACATGTTTCAGAATTCTTAAAATTAATTAACGGAGATTTTAAATCATTCCAATTTTCATCGTTAATATTATTGTCCTCTTCATTATAAACCAAACTTTTCACCATTTCGTCTCAGCATCTTCAAAATACAAACAAAATATTGTATATGGTGCTTGGCGAGTTTACAAAACAACTAATAAATTCTAAAGTCATTTTAGATAATGTTACATAAAGAAAAAATCCAAGACTCTTCAGGAAATGATCAGAATATACATCTTTAATGTTTATTATATTTATTTACACTCTTGAGATGTGGAATTTTAAAAAAGGTTTCCATAAACGAAAGCAAGTAACTAAGGAGCAATTTTAAAATTCAATTCCTATTTCAATTTTTGCTTATAACAAACTAGGTTATGCTATTTATTTCTCCTGGAAAGCTGACAAATTCTTTAAAAGGCCAATGAATTGTTTATCATTTAGTGTCGACCGTGTTTTTAAATAATATTGTGGCATATCAAATATGCTTAATAAAAAAATTGTTTACCACAGTATGATCACTGAGAAGGTTTTATTTCCAAGAAAGAATTCAAGACACATTTCCATCGTTTTTCTAAGCATGACTCAATGCTTTCAAAAATTGTAAGTAATCAGAATTTTAAAAATATTTCCCTTATATGGAGATACATAACATTAAAAAATCAGAATAGCTGGGGGTTTTTTTTGCAAATTTTTACCACCCAGATACTTGTATGTGAATTACACATGGACTAAGTTTTGTACAGAAAATTGTAAGAAGTCACTTGCTATGGTTGTTTAATGGTATCTGAACCATTGTCTCTTTGAAAAGTAACTCACAGTAAGTTTAGTTGAAATAACTATATTAAGTTTTGTTTGTTTTGTTTTGTTTTATGGCATATCAGCCATTGGGGTTATTCAATGCCAAATCCATTTTTATAAGTATAACCAGTTCTATTTTAAGCAATTCAGTTTAGCATAAGTATGCAGTTTAAATGGTAAAACAATTCTCTTTCAAACAATTCAGTTTAGCATAAGCAAACGTTTTAGTTCTATTTAACCAATAAATAGGATTCTAACAGGTGCAACCCCACTCCGGACCAGAGTGGACCTGGGAGTGATAGTAATAAAGGGTTACTCTGCATTGTCAAAAACTCCAGCATTACTGAAGCCTCACAATCAGATCTTTTAGTGTCATATCCAGGACATTCGTTGGGAGAAACTTACCCCTTTTATAGAGATACAGTCGGTGTATCCTACAGCCCCTGCTGACGAGGTATAAACTATATTAAGACTAAAATAAACAAGACAGGATAATAAATGTCCCCTTTTATATTACGTATGCAATTCAAACTGTGGAAGATACCTGTGTGTTTGGTTGGTAGTATCATGGTAATTAGAGAGCTGATACGTTATCCATTGTTTCCTTCGGTCTGTGATTTAAAAGCTGCACAAGTTAAAATACAACAAAGAAAATTAATACTTTACGTGATCAAAATGGCTATAACACCGCAGAAGCAACCAAAAACATCTGTTGATCACAGCACAATAACCAGAAAGTTGAGGAAATTTGTCTCGCGTCAAAAGAACCTCGACGATCCAGCAATGACAAGAATACCTAAAATTAGAAATTCTATGGAGCAAATCTGGCGAATATAGTACTTAGTATTAAGTGAGCTTGGCATTTCACAGTCTAGTGTGGTTGGTTACTTTCACGACGAAATCATCCAGTGTTATCAAATTAGGCCTCACGTAACCAAAATATTTCAATACTTTTGATTTCCTCAAGTAATTGTGAGCAAATTAAATGGGAATAATTGAAACAAGTTTGTAAAAATTAATAATTTTAGCTTGGAAGAATTGAAACCATATATAAATTAATTACTTTGATGGTTAATTGTATTATTTATTTCATTATTTAGTCTGGTAAGGTCGCACATTATTCTGGAGTCTGTTAGTTGGCTAAAATCTTTGAGTGGAAATATAAGACAAACTGGAATGGTCAAGCCCGTGCATGTGCGAACATATGACAGGAGAACACCGGTCATCACGGGACAAGTGGACCAAATGTAAATAAAATGGATTTATGTCGTTTTATAAGTTTGAGTGAGGTAAAATAAAAACCTAATCAAAATTAGGGACACGTATGATGATCATGATGATGTACCGCAACCATTATCTGAATTTTAGAATATACAAAAATTAGCTAATTTTGAAAATTAGTCAGTTGGGATTTGGTTGTCTCTTGAGTTAGAGTTGAAACAGAGTTCAGACCCACGGAGCCATTTATGACAACGACATAGTATAAGCACTTTGGTATCTAGAGAATAAAGTGACGACTATAAATATATTGGGTATATTATTGTTACACCAATACGTTTCAATAAGTAAATGTTAATTTTTAACGAAGAGTTTGACTTGACTTTAAGTTGCCAGCACCCAGGCAACTTGATCCAACGACTGTTAGAAGTTCCGGATGGATTGTGTCATTCCACATCTGGGGATCTTTCAAACACGACGTAGGCACAGAGGGAATTGATAAATAAACTACCCGAAAACGTATGTGGTAGTCACGAAACTAAAGCCATAATACAGTACCGTTACAAGCATAGTATCACATTTGATATCGTTACCAGGCATAAAAGTAAAGTTGGCGACCTTAGTCAAGGGTGAACCGAAGGCTCCCTTTTTAATAGCTACTACACCGAGGTGTAGGGGAGAGTGTTACCCCATTCCCAGGATTGCTCTTCTTTACCCTTGATCCTTACCTAATAATGCTGAGTGTTAAGCAAGGAGGCATCAAGTACCATTTTTTGAGTCTTTGGTATTACTTGACCTGGGATCGAACCCCTGTCTCCCGGACCATTGGCGAACACTACTCATTAGGTCAGTTGCCCAGTTATAATAATTAAATAGGTATAGTTCCTTGAACACATATAAATGTTTTCTTCGGCATTAAATAACCCAAGAAGCGTTGATATGTTGTAAAACCTATCAACGTAACAAAAAGACTCCTATAAGCATTCAATGACTAATATATAACATCTCTAATCTTTTCAATATTTTTTTTACTCTAAAACTGTTTGGTGGTCATTTGTTAGTACACATTTATCTGGCGCATCGCTGCAGTCGACATACTGATATCCAAACGCCACAGCTATTTTTTTTCAATATCCTTGATATTCTAATAGTATTTTTCACCTTGTTCTTCAGTCAAAACCCAAAGGTGTTCGGAGAAATCTACGAAATTAGGAAACAAATATTTCTTTATTGAATAATACTTCGGCCACTTATTCGCCTATAAAATTCTGCTGAGGAATTGAATTTTGAAATACCAGGTCTAATAGACAGGCTTCAATCGAAAATTTGGAAAATGTGTATTGAACTTACGAAAAACTGTTTGATAATTTAAAGCTTAAGCAGTAGTAGAAACATACTATCTTGTTTTACAAGTTGTCTATTAGGTTTTTTACGTCAATCTGTATACTTCATTGACTATCTATTCCTTCTTTATTATATTTAGGCGCTTTAGGAAAATATCTTCTGTTTTAAACATGGGTTTTGTTATTGTAACATACTAATACTTCTCATAAAACTATAAGAACTAATTCAGCCTTTGTCTTAATTTCTGCACAGATGAAGTCAATACAAAGGTTTAAAGTATGCTACAAATCGAAAAATCAAAAAAACAGAGACCCGAGTAAAGTATCAACAAAAGAAAAGTACGATGCACAAAGAAATCCATGTGAGTATTGCACAGATACTTGCTGAGTATATCTCTTCCGATGCAACCGTGATGAAACTGGAATTCAGTCGGAGTAATGACAGCACAGAAGATGACCCTTCAATCAGTCCATTCAAAAAACTCTACCACAGAGGAATAAGTTGATGCCATTCAACGTATGATTTTGGATGACATATATTTTACAGTCAGGCAGATAGGCATTAATTCTGGTTCGGTCCACACTGTTTTAAGTAAGAAGTTAGGGATGTGTATGCAGATTGACAGATGGGTTCCAAGTTGGAAAGGGTTGATATTTTCAGGAGACTCTTGAGTCACTTTCAGGCTCACCCTGAGAATTTCCACGGCAAATTAGTTACTCGAGATGAAACCTTGGATCACCATTTCGAACCTGAATCAAAGATTCAAAGCAAATCCAGGAAACACTTTGGTTCTCCAACCCCGTACAAATTCAACAAAGCAGTTTCTATCAAGCTGATGGCTTCTATTTTGGAAAAATCTGAAGAGATAATCTCAATACACTCCCTGGAAAACTGACTTCAGAATGAGGCTTAGAACTTTTTGAACGACTTTTGCATATTATGCAAATATTGTCAATGAAATAAACCCATTACAGAGGGTAAAAAACTTATCGTTTAAAAAAATAGGGAAAAATGTTGCCTGATGGAAAAATTATCCCGTTTTATTTTTTAAATTGAACTTTCAAATAAGCAGAAAATAACCTTCAAATAATTGTTTCAATCTTTTTGTATGTACATATAGAGCCAAATTATCCAAAAACAGTGAATAAACCTATTTCTTAAATAATGGTTCGTATCACCAGAAATAGTTACGTTTTTGATGTATACTAGTATAATTTGTTCCTTGGTTTCAACCAGTTTTTACGAGGTCATATATCAACAAATTATATTGGCGCCAGTCGGTTCCAGTGGTTATTTACAAGTGATGTGTTTACGAAAGCACGAAAACATTTGTTGTAGATTTAAATCTGTTTTTACCTTCATTTGATGGTCCCAGTATCCTTTAGAAATTAGTGCCGACATTTTTTTATCATTTGAGATTTTTTCATACCAGAATAAGCTGATGGTTTCTCACTGGAGTTTGAGTGACAGCAAGTCTCCTCAAATCTCTGGAACTCTTCTTAGTATTCTAGCCAATCTTAATAATGCTGTAGTTTGAATAGACTCCACTCGTCTTCTTATTTCCTAGTTCTCCAGTTCCTGTCGCAATCATTTGGTAAATGTGTCAAGTGCACCAATTATAATTGGCACTACCATCACTTTCCTGTTCCTTAGTTTTTTTAAGTTTTCTAGCAAGGTCTTGGTTCTTGCCTCTCTTTTCGCTTTCTCTTTTTTTACCCTGTGGCCAGCCGGAACGGCAAAGTCCTCTATACGGCAGGTTCTCTTTCTTATTGACTATCTCTAGTTCTGGCAGAGATAAAGCGATCAGTTTGTATATCAAAATTCCAACGAAGTTCGTGCGTCTCATTTTCCGGGACAGATTGTTTGTATGGTCAAATATAAACTTCTTGCACAATTCCTTGTGAATCAGCTTCCCCGCCCAGTCGTGTCTAGTCTTAAATCTTTTAGCGCTAATTTACTGCATCCACTTATTATGGGATTGATCGTTTCATCACTATCATCACATGACCTACATCTGCTATTTTGTTGAATCTTATCTATTTTTACTAGGACATAGTCCTTATTGGGTTATTCTGTGCAGCTATCAGAAAAGATTCAATTTCTATTTTAAGATTCCCCTTTCTTTGACATGGCTATGTTTTTCGTATGGGATTTCGCTTCTTTGTCGCTTGAAACTTCTGTATAATTGTTTTTCTTCTCATTTTTGTTTTCTAGTTGTTATTATTTACTCATTTAGGGTTTTTCACATCAGTGTTAGCTGATGGTTTTACACTGGAGTTTGAGTGACAGCAAGTCTCCTCAAGTCTACGTGACTCTTCTCAGTATTCTGGCCGTTCTCAATCATGCTGTCGTTTGGATAGTCTCCTCTCGTCTGCCAACTTCTAAGTCCTCCTGGCCCTTTAATAATTCTTTAGTTACTTCGCCAAAAGCACCAATCACAATTGGTATAATTGTCACCTTCATGTCCCATAGTTTTTTTAATTCTCTAGCAAGGTCTAGGTACTTATCCTTCACTTTCTTTCAGTTTTATTCTGGGGTCAGCCGGGACAGCAAAGTCGACACTTTTGCAAGTTCTCTTTTTTTATAGATTACTTTTGGCCGAAATTAGGTGATCCGTTTGTATGTCACAATCCCAGAGGAGTTTGTGTGTGTCATTCTCCAAGACAGGTGCTGGGTTGTGTATATACCATTTGTTGGCATGGTCAAATTTGAATTTATTGCACATCTCCCTGTGGATCACCTTGCCCACATCGTCGTGTCTAGTCTTATACTCTTTCTGTGTTAATCTGCTGCATTACTTTATGTGACTGACGGTTTCTATCACCACATAACATTTACTATTTTGTCTAATCTATTCTCGCTTTGATATGATTGGTTCTTGTGGCGTTGTTTTGTGCTGCTATAAGGAGAGATTATGTTTCTCTCTTAAGGTTTCCTTTTCTTATCCACGTCCAGATTTTCTTGTGCGAAATGTCGTTTATAAGTCGTTTAAAGCGCCTATAGAGTTGTTTTTCTTTTCATTGTTGTTTCCTAGATATTGTCATTTTGTTGGTCACCGTGTTATCAGTATCGTTTTTGACGGCTGTAATTAGTCCTCCTTCGTGTTTTTCTATGTAATCGTTGTATCGATGCGTCAACACTGTCTTCAGTGCTGACAAGTACTCTTCCTCCCTCCTTTCTTGATACATATAGTCTATCAATGTCGTCTCTGGGATGTAATGCATGGTCATTAGTTTTCTTGTTATTTTGTCAATTTGCTTAAGTTCTCTCTGATCCGCTTCATAAAGGGTCCCGAATATCTAACAAGGGACACAGCCCAGATATTTATTCCTTTGATAAGGTTTCTGCTTGATAGTTTTGACTCAAGTAGCTTTCAAGTTCTTCTGAGATATTCTTTCTTAATTTTGTCTTTCATCTCCACTTGTTTGATGGTGTCAGCTTCCAAGATGCCCAAGTATATGTAGGTTTCCTTTTCTCCGACCGTTCTAATCTTTTCTTGACTTGGTAGTTACATTCCGTCAGTCAGATGTCATTTGCATATTTTTCTATGCCAAATTCCATCCCTATGTCCTGACTCTATATTCTCACTGCGTGTATTATGGAGGTGCCCGTGGTGTAATGCTTATCGTCGCAGGATATGGGCACGGCGACACGAGTTCAAATCCTGAACGCGGTTGATTGCATTTCACATAGCACTAATACCCTTGGGAAAGGTATGAATCCAATTATTCTCCCTCCAACAATGGGTAAATAGTAGGGCAGACTAGGTTCTTCAGCCTTGGTGAGGCAACTAATCTAGGAGAAGAAAAACTCTGAATTCAAACCTGTTAAACTCCGCTTAAAAATTGACCTTGTGTCATATCCTGCGTGAGAGGAGGGGTTGGGTAAATATGATTAGAGTTTCCTGTTCTTTTTCATTTTTCGCAAAAAGTTTGATGTCATCCATGTGCATTAGGCGGTTGATCTTTTCTCACGATCTACTTCCTTTGTATCCGGCTGTGCTTTTTTTGCGTCTGTGGTTAAGTGGCATCATGGCAATCATGAATAGTAACGGTGATCATGCATCTCCTTGAAATATACCTCTTCGGGTCTTCGCTTTAGTTATGCTTCTCCCTCCTGCAGTCAATTCCACTCTCCAAGATTTCATGTTTTTTTTCGATAAATTTCATGACTTCATGTGGTATTTTGTATATTTTGAGGTTGTTTATTATCCAGCTTTGTGGAACCATACCGTATGCCTTTTTGTTGTCAATCCAGACCATAGCTAGATTTTTCCGTCTGGTCTTGCTCTCATTTAGGATGTGTTGATCTATGTAAAGTAACTCTGCTGTGCTTTTGAGTTCTTTGCGGCATCCTTCCTTCTACTCAGAGAACAACCCGCGCCTTTTTAGCGAGTAGTATACCCCTTCGCTTACTTGTGCTATTAATATTGTCCTCGTCATAGGTTCGCAGTTTATAGTTCTGTAGTTGTTTGGAGCGGTTCCTTTGCTTGGGTCTTTTTGGATTAATTTGGTCTTTCCATTGGTCATCCATTCGGGTACTTGTGCTCCTGGTAAGCATCTGTTCTAGTGCTAGTCTGTCGTGAATGGAGGTGAATTTCTTGAACCAGAAACCATGTATTCCATCATGGCCTAACGTTTTCCATTTTGATATTTTTTAGTCTCATCTTGAGTAAATCTATGTGTATTTCCGCTTTCGGGACTTTTTCGAGCTCTTTTAATACTTTAGTTACATTGTTTATCCATTCTGCCTTTCCGTTATGATTTTTGGTTGCCATATTTTTTTTCCAAAATCGCTCGATTTCTTTTGCATCCGGTTGTTGGTATGTTTTCGCGTCATTTCCTCTCAGTTATTGATACAATTTTCTATCGTTGTTTTGTAATGTCCTGTTTTGTATTGTTTTACCCTTTGTCGACTTTGGCAGCTGTAGGCTTTTACTTTTTCTTCTAAACTACTGTTGCGTCTTTAAGAATTTAAAACTTTTAGAAAAGATTCAAAAACGTTTTGCCGTATCCCCTGACATTTGGACAGAGTCATATATTCAATTTTGGTTTATAGTAAGCGTGTCTTTACATTTAAAACGCACAGCTTAAGCAATATTTTACAAACAAAATACAGCATAACATTTTGTAAAATTTTTAGCATTTTAAATTAATAGGACTGAAAGACATACTGACCAATATTGAAACATTTTTCTCTGCTGGCAGATACGAGTTCAAATCCTTCCTCTTCCCTTTTAGCGTTTATTTACTAATGAATTTTAAGTATGCTTGGAGACGGTCTACTTTTTGAGACGGGGCGGGGAAGCTAGTTATTTCGTCATTTTTTTTCAATACCTAACCAGGTCCTGGACGTGAGTTTGACGACTTTACGCTCAGGATCGTTAGTTCGATCGGGGAACTACTGCTGCTCCTCTATAAGAGTAGCTTCTATAGAAGAGAATCAAACAGCCATCGAAAGATAACCATGACCCACACTCAAACCACATGCACAAACCGCATCGCTCTTCGCGCGGGTAAAAAAGGGGCGCGTCCTACTGAGGTTGGAGCCCTGGCCTCAGTGTTCGAAAAATAAGCTACAGAGCTCAAACAATCAAAACTACTAAAATGCAAGCAAACACTACAAATAGCCACATTTAACGTAAGAACCTTAAATAGAATAGGACAACTACTAGAGCTAATCGCATCGGCTGTAGAACATAAGATAGACATAATATGCATACAAGAACACAGATACACGCACACCGAAGATATCAAATATCACGAAACCGGCAATGGATGGTCGCTCGCCACTGTATCGTCATGGAAAAACTCTGTCAACGCCGCAGTAGGAGGGGTAGGATTGCTTATAGGACCTTGAGCATTAAAACCGCTAAATAGCATTGAGAAAATACAACCTAGGATGATAGCAGCTACTTTTAACGGCAAACCCAGAAAAACAATCATCTCCTGCTACAGCCCTACCAATGTTAGTGAAGAAACTGAACTAGTCACCTTCTACGATGAGTTATCCTCATTAGTGCGTAGCATCCCGAAACACAACATGTTAGTCATTAGGGTAGATATGAATGCCCAAATTGGGAAAAACGGAAACAATAAATACAGCCTTCACAACACGTGAAATAGGAATGGGCAATATCTAACAGATTTCATGATAGAAAATAGGTTAGCATGCCTCAATACAAACTACCAAAAAAGGGAGGGCAAACTATGGACATACAAATACGCGAACAATACTTAAGCACAGATAGACTACGTCCTTATGAACAAGAAATGGAAAAATAGTGCAATGAATTGCAAAGCATACTCCTCTTTCGATGGTGTGTTCTCCGATCACCGAATAGTCACGGCGAAAATATGGTTAAGCCTACGAAAAAACGCCAAACGAACAGCGACCATCAAACACTATGACTGGGCCCTTTTGAACAACAGAGATATAAGAGATAAACAAACACAAATGCCCGAAAGCTAAAAACGGCACAATATCAATTAGCAGGCATATATATAAAGGAACAGACAGAATACATTCAAAATCAGATAGATAAGATTAGAGACTCGGTGGAAGATAGACAATCTAGGATAGCCTGGCAAACAATAACTGAAGTGAGTAGAAGAAAGAACACAGCCAAAGCAAAACTGAAAGCTTCAAACCAACAAGAAAGAATAAAACTGTGGAAACAGCACTTCGAAAACCTACTAGGAAACCCACCGAAAATAACACATGAACCAATCACCACAATAATTAGTAAACAATTAGACATCAAACTAAGACCGTTCACACAAGAAGAACTCAACTCGGTTCTCAGAAAAATTAAAAATTGGAAAGCTGCAGGGCTGGACGAGATTCCTCCAGAAGTATAGAAGACCAGACAATTCGACGACATACAGCTCCGACCCTGCAACGCAGTATATAATCAAAATCAGATAGATAGATGGATGAAGGGATGCATCCTCCCCTTCCCTAAAAAGGGTGACCTCGGATTAGCCAAAAACTACCGAGGCATAACACTTACATCCATAGCAGCCAAAATCTACAATGCCCGACTACGAAACCGCATAGAACCCGAAATCGACAACATACTTAGGAAAAACCAAAATGGCTTCCGAAGAAATAGATCCACGACCTGACAAATATTAACCATCCGTAGAATCCTTGAAGGTGTACGGGCAAAAAACCTACAAGCGACATTAATATTTGTCGACTTTACCAAGGCCCTCGATTCCATTCACAGAGGAAAGATGGAACAAATCCTACTAGCGTACGGCATACCTAAAGAAACCGTAGTAGCAATAACGATTCTCTACAGAAACACCAAAGTGAAAGTACGATCACCAGATGGAGACACAGAATACTTCGACATTGTAGCAGGAGTACTACAAGGGGACACGCTAGCTCCATACATCTTTATCATTTGTCTAGACAACGTACTTAGAACATTGATTGACAAAATCAGAGAGAACGGCTTCGAGCTGACAAAGAAAAGAAGCAGAAGGTACCCCGCAAAAACAATTACCAACGCCGACTACGCCGATGACATAGCGATACTGGCAAATACACCCGACCAAGCCGAAACACTACTGCATAGTTTGGAATGAGCAGCCACAGGCATAGGCCTCTATGTCAATGCACACAAAACGGAATATATGTGCTATAATCAAACTGGGGACATCTCCACTCTAGAAGGAACCCCTCTTAAACTAGTTGACAAATTCACTTACCTAGGAAGCAGCGTCGCATCAACCGAAAAGGACATCGACGCGAGGTTAACGAAAGCATGGAAAGCTATCAATAGGCTATCGATTATATGGAAATCAGACCTAACCGATAAAATGAAACGCAGTTTCTTCCAGGCAGCGGTCGCATCGATACTGCTATATGGATGCACTACATAGACTCTAGCAAAACGGCTGGAGAAGAAGCTAGACGGCAATTACACAAGAATGCTGCGAGCAATCCTAAACAAGTCCTGGCGGCAACACCCCACAAGATACCAACTGTACTCCCACCTGCCTCCTATCACGAAAACTATTCAAGTTAGACGAACCAGACATGCAGGACACTGCTGCAGAAGGAAGGACGAACTCATAAGAGATGTACTCATATGGACCCCCACACTTGGCCGTGCAAAAGCAGAACGACCAGCACGAACATACATTCAGCAACTCTGTGAGGATACAGGATGTTGTCCTGAAGACCTGCCTGAGGCGATGAACGATAGGAAAAAGTGGCGAGAGAGGGTCAGGGATATTCATGCTACTAGCACGACATGATGATGATGATGATGACCCTTTGTCAATATCTCTTTAATCCCACTTCTTTCGCCACTACTAACTGTTTTTTCCCTCAAGTTGTAATGTTATTTTTTCTCGTGTTGCATTTTCCTTTTTGTTCCAATATATTCCAGCGACTTTCTTTTGTTTCATCATTTTGGCCTGTTTTTATCTGCGTTTCCAGTCGAATTTTCCACCCTGGTTTGATTCTTTGTTCGTGCTTTTTGAGGGGATCAGAATTTTCTCACAAACGAAATTGGCCCCTGCATAGATCAGTCTATTTAATTCCATTATATTATTCGTTGACACAATGTTATATAGTCATCTACAGCGACACAACTATAAAGACGCAGGAAGGAAAACGCATGATAAAGACGCAGGAAGGACTTCTTTAGAAAAATATTCACCTCTCACTTTATTGCAAGGGTTTGAAAGGTTTGTTTAAGGGGTTGCATGTGAGAGGATGCTGGAGACCGAACGTAAACTTAATATTTTGACCCCACTGTTATGACCGTCACGTTGTGTCTTTCTTGTTCTCTTAGATGCTCAACCAAAGGTCTTGGGGTCCACTCCATCGGGGCTTTTCCGAGGGCCCCCTTGGTTGGGTGTGGCCTTCCCTACCACATCTGGTCTCTACTGTCTGGAAGTCTGCTGGCAACTCCATCGGGGGTTTTCCGAGCGCCCCCTGAATCGGGTGTGGCCTTCCTTACCACATCTGGTCTCTACTGTCTAGAATTCTTCTGGCAACTGCTTTGGGGGTTTCCGAGGTCCCCCTCGGTCGGATGTGGCCTTCCTTACCACATCTGGTCTCTACTGTCTAGAATTCTACTGGCAACTGCTTTGGGGGTTTCCGAGGTCCCCCTCGGTCGGGTGTGGCCTTCCCTACCACATCTCGTCTCTAACCCTCTGGGAGTCTGCTGGCAACTGCTCTGGGACCCAAACTCAACTGAGTTAAATAATAACTCAACACCCCCACGATCGCCTACTGGATCTATGAAATCGAATATTTAATCGTCATCAAGCGGAAATAACTGTCATGCAGTTCGGAGGTTACTCTCTTCCGGTGCATGACTGTAATGGCACAATGGGACCTTCACCTTGTCCCATATCATAAGCCTTAATCCGCCCACGCGATCTCTTTCGATTACTGGCCGTTGGAATGTGTCACTTCCTTCCGGTGTATTACCTTGGAATAGTACTTTTGGGCCGGGTCGAAGGTCAAAATATAACAATATGAGATAGTACTTGATTTATTTTATTCGTTTCCGTCTTAACTGTTCTTCATTCTATGTTTCTTAATGATGGTAAAGTAGTCTTTTCACTGTTCATAATTCTCTTTAAATTTTCTAGATTTACCTAGATTTGGCAGTGCATTTCTCATAGATTGATTTTATTTGACAATTCTTGATATGTCTGATACTGTATTATTATCTTGTCTATTTGTTTTCAGATGTATTTCTAGAATTTCAAGGTCAGAAAACCAACCTTTCTTTATTATTGGGCGGGAAGTCTTTGAGTTATTGTCTGAAAACTAGCACATTCTTCCCAGATCTCTATTATTTTCCTATATCCTCTTTGTGAAGGGTTACTCCTAAAATAGCGGTGTAGTACAAGTTGATTGTCTTCACTAGTTTTTATTTTGCGTTTTCATATCTGGTTCTTGTGGTTCCTTAATTCGTCATTCGTGTACCTGAAAAAAGAGCTGCCAACATTTGTAGGATAATAATCGAGTCTCACATGTTGGTTATCAGGAGAGTATCTGCCGATCATGATACCCAGACAACACGTTGTGTAATATTGTGATTCGACATTTTTATCATGGGTGGTATATTGTGGCTATACCAGACCCAGGGGTTGTTTATTATCTGCGTGCCTAACTCAGACGTGACCGAGAACAGTCATAGTGACTGTTCAGGAATAGCAGGTCACAAAAATCCCTAAGTTTTAACTTAGTTAAAGTTCGTTGTCTTGCTATTTTGTATCTTACTTTCGAACTATTTTTCTACTTTTCTGATGTAGTTTCAGGTTTACCTGTATCACGTTTATGGTTTATATTTACTGTCTAATTTTTAGACTCAATTTCCAAAGAGGCTGGTCATATTTTATTAGAAAAAAGGCTTCTGATGACTTTCCAGTTGAAATGAGGGCGGTAAGGAATTACGTAGCGTTTTATTATTCACAGGTGCATATTTTTCATTGATTGAGAGAAGTCATGAGCCATAGAGATTAGCGAAGTAAATTTAAACAAATCTTTCGTGATTTCGAAATAGTTTAGCTGAAAATAATTTGGGGGATTAAAAGACTCTTCATTTAAAATTACAATAGTTCACCAATAGATTTTACAAATAACGGTATTATTATTATTATTATCATTATTATTATTATTATTATTACGATATTTTCAGTGTTTTTTTTTAATTTTTGTTGGGTGTTCATTTTTTTTTTTTTGTTACTCTTTTTGCTTTGTTTTGATTGTTTTGTGTCCACTGGATTCTGATTCAAAATATCTTATTTTATCAGCCTTATCTTTATCCCTCTACTGTGCCGAGGATAATAATATTTTCCTCCTTTGCTGCTACTATTTGAAAAAATAAAAATTATGATTGTTTCTTCTCACAATGTTTGTCATTCATTTAACCGCCAAATTTATGTCTTTCAAATCATGTGATTTAATAAAGGCAAGGATGCTTCTTCAGTTATTTTTAAATGCTTCTGCTCAGTGAAACGTTTTGTGGTCTGGAAACAAATGAAAAGAAGAAAAATAACACGTGAAAACAATTTTCTATTTCTTATTTTTTTTCCATCAAATCAAGATTTACTGAATTTTAACTTACTGTTTTTTGAGAAAAGTTTAATTTAGTGGTGATCCTTTTCCAGATTTCCACTGACAATTCTATATCAATATTATCTTACATGAGTTGAGAATTTATTCCAGTCATAAAGAAACTCGGTGAAATTAAAAAGTTCTATGATTTGTGAAATATAAAACAGAGAAATCGTCGAACATAAACATGTAAGGGATTTACGTCAAACTATTAAGTGTATGGAAATTAAATTTATGAGAATATCAAAACAGCAGTATATTTCCCTTTACTAAATGTATATTGGTAGCCGAGTAATTGGAAAATAAACCTGGTTTTCTTGTTAGCTTCATGTCACATGATGTTATGAATAATAATAATAATAATAATAATAATAATAATAATAATAGCAAATTAGCACAGAAAGATTGTAAGACTAGACACGACTGGGTGGGCATGGTGATCTCACTGGGAATTGTGCAAGAAAATTAAATTTGACCATACGAACAAATGGTATATGCACTATCAAACACCAATCCTGGAGAATGACACACACCTCTGAGATTTTGACATCAAAACGGATCACAACCAGACCTTATAATAATCAGCAAAAAAAGACAACTTGCAAAATTGTGGAATTTGCTGTCCCGACTGACCACAGTGTAAAATTAAAAGAAAGTGAAAAGTGTAAGATAAATACCTCGACATTACTAGGGAACTGAAAAAAACTGAGGAACATGAAAGTGACGTTTACACCAAATATAATTGGGGCTCTTGGTACAGTCACTAAAGGATTAATAAAGGAACTGGAGGACCTGAAAATAAGAGGAAGACTGGAGACCATTCAAACTACTGCATGATTGAGATCGGCCAGAATACTGTGAAGAATCAAGGAAACTTGCTATCCCTCAAACTCCATTGAAAGACCATCAGCTAATGTTGATGTGATTATTACTCTTTGAGAGTTAATCTCATCAGCGTTAGTTATACAGAGCAAGGAATAATAATAATAATAATAATAATAATAATAATAATAATATTTTCATCTAGAAAGCCAGTCCTAATGTTGATTAACATGAAAAAAAAGAACTTGTTGCTTTGTGGATTTTGCAGAGGGAAAAGATAAACAAATACTTGGACATAAGCAGAAAACTACAAGAACTTTGGAATTCGAAGGTGATGGCTACGTCAATTGTGGTTGGTGCTCTTGGAACGGTCATTAAGCGTTTTCAAAAAGACTCGAGACCACCCAGACCATATTATTGTTAAGATCGGCTTGAATACTCCGAAGAAGTAGGAGATTCGCTTACACTCAGACTCCAGTGAAAGCCTACCATCTAATATGGTTGAAAAAATCACAATGTATAAAATAATAATAAAAGTTCCTTAAAAATAGAACATGAGGTTTGACTGAGAATAATGGACTCAAAAGACAATTTTAGGTAAACCGCCATCATTGAATTTTCTATTTTTCTGTGGTTTACTTTCAAAAAAATAATGCCGCTCAAAAAGCAGAAAAATTCTTTATACTAATTTTTTTTTTGTAGGTATTTGAATATTGAATAATATCAGGAAATAGGGAAGAAAAAGCTCAAAGAAAGACAAAAATGCCAGTAATTTAATAAAACCTATCCCCCGCCTTAGAAAAAGAAGCAACAGCATAAATCTATTTTTAGGGGTCAGAAAATGTTAACACTAACGCTTATAGTCTTTAAATTGAAATATGTAGGTTGGCAGAGAATAATAAAGTCAAGAAATGATGGACAAAAAGAAGCAAAGAAAGATAAAGAAAAAAATTAATTAATCAAGAAAGTAATAAGATCAATTCACAAATCCAGATTAAAATAAACAAAGTTAGACTAAATTAAAACTCATATATTTTAAAGGCGTAAGTATAAATATTTTTTCTTTTCTTTTTTTCAGTCTTCTTTGAAAGAAGACTAAGTCATATCTATGTCAAGAGCCCAAGGTATGTTGGAGTCACAATATATAATTCGTGAAAAATCACAACAAATGCTAATCAAGAGAGGAATCAGATGACAGATCTGAGTATCATAATCGATCAATGTTCTCTTGATAGTCAACAGGGGAAACTTATCGATATCTCGCGGATGTTGGCTGTTTTAATTCCACTTACACAAACAAAAAATAAAGCAAAATTCGTAATTATAGTCGTAAGTCCTTATTTTGTGGATATATGAATGGCATATAAACTAGGAAACGGATATTCATAGATTCTTTTCAGATAATGAATTTTTAAGTAATTCAAGAAAAAGACATGAAAGACAACACTAAGAGGTGAACCCATGTGTAAATCGAATTTTTCTTTATAAAAAGCTCCATTCCATTGGGAATTAAAAGTATGATGTGCAAACTTTGATTATTTTGTGATATGATAAATGTAAATGTAATGTTAGTTTTCTTAAGATGATTTTCTAAACGTCCAATGCATTTACTTACAGAATTGTTAGTATATAATGATTGTATGTCTGAACTGGCAAAAGATTTATTTTTCATATTTATATCCTTTATTTTGTTGAATTAATACCTCGAACTTTTTCACATGAGAATTAACGATTCTACCTAAAAGAGGATGAAAGATTTGTCAATGTTATGAAGGTCAAGGCCGACAAGAGAAATGACTGGTCTTCAAGGGATTCAAGTTTTATGAATTTTTGAAAGTCCATTTTTTTTAGAATTCAGAGGCTGGTAATGAGTTAATGAATGCAAGAATTTGTCTTCTTTGATAATTAATTTTTATACGACTGACTGAAATTATTAATATTTCTACTTATAGTTTGTTCTGTAATTTCTTCATGTGTGTTTTTTCTTTTAATGATTCTGCTTATTTGTTGTTATATTATGTTGTGCACATTATAACACCTTCATCTTTATGTAAAGATGGGATGATAATTTATTTTTATTTTTGTAGGCAAACCACTTCATACAGCTACATTTCTTCTTGGTAAAATGATATAATTGCGTATATACCATCTCTAATAATAGTTTCAGTAAAAATTTCGTAGAAGTGACTTCCAGATCTATCAATAAACGTATTGATGAATACGCAAGAGATTTCAAATTCAATGACGATCGGGATTCTTAGAAAGCAAACATGGTTTTGTTATTACATATTCTAAAATGTTGATTGATATTCATCTTAAACAACACAGAAAGATAATTGATTCTTGCATTATATTTCATAATAATGCTATCTAGGATCAAGTTTTTCTTTGCTATTTTTTCGTCAATGTACGAGGGTCATTAAATATTTTTCCAGACATTTTTCGCATGGGCACTTTTATTGATAGTACACACATGAAACTCTAGTCCCCTTCAAAGTAATCTCCTCCGGTTGCAATGCACTTATTCTACCGTTCCAACAACATTGAAGTCCTCTTGTGTGAGCGTATCAATGACCTTCGTCACAGCCTCTTTCCTCTCCTCAATTGTCTCATAACGACAATCTCTAGGCTTAGCGATTAAGCAAAAGTCACAGGGGGCAAGGTCATAGTGAGACTGAGGAACTGTCTTGATGCCCATCTTGGTCAAATCGTCTGTGACAAGGATGGAGTTGTGGACTGGTGCATTGTCCTGGTGGAAATGCCACTGACCCGATTTGAAGAGTGCTGGCCTCTTCCAACGGAATCTCTTCCTGAACTCCCTTAAAACCTCAACATAGTAACCCTACCCCTAACCCTTTGGCCAATCAACTCTGGTGAATAGATTTCCTTACTCCTCCCATACCTCTCATCACCCCTCACAGACTCCCTGACTTCCTCGAATCTCTTATGCCACTCAAAAACTGATGCTCGATTCATGGGAGATGCTCCAAAAGCAGTCTGAAGTATTCCATACGTTTCTGTGGCATTTTTTCCAAGTTTAAAACAGAATCTTATTGCATATCGTTCTTCTAAAGTGTCCTCACGTCCAGATTGCATTTTTGAAAATCACCAGCTGTGACAATCAGGCTTTACTAGCGTGTATTCCAATTGCTGCTGTAGGTGTCATTTGAACCTGAAATCATAAAAATGGGCCAGTCATCTCATACGATGTATCGCAATAACATACTGAATTTTTAAGAGTCTACTACAATTTTAAATGCATGTACAAAAAAAAAATCTGGAAACTTATTGAAGACACCCCGTATCTGTTTCTTTAGTTACATCAGTTCTTTATAGTTTTAATAGTTCTTATCTTTATTAGTTTTTTTTTTTTCTCAATAATCATAAGTTCTTCATACATCCAATATTTTCGTTATGATTTTAAACACAATATTTTCTAAACTAAATTTTAGATTACAAACCACAAAACGTTATGCTTTATGAAAACGATAAAATAAAAAGATTTTAAATTAAAAACATAGATGTTATTTTGGGGATATTTTAAACATTCATAATTCTTAATTTTATAATTCTTAAAAGTGTTTTTAAAAAATAAATACACAACAAAAACATTATTTTTTAAATCAATTTTATTTATTTGTTTATTAGTTTGTTTATTTATTTATTTTATTTTATTTATTTACTTATTTATTTATTTTATTTTAGCTTTTAATTTTTTTATTTGTTTTATTTTTTTATTCTTTGAAGAGTCAAGAGACATAAGTCCGGTTTGAAATGGAAAGCTATAAATGTTAAAGAAATATTCGTTTTCGTATTTTTCGGATAAATCATTTAACATCTGTCATATATACCCTGAAGATAGTTTATTAAAAGAAAAAAAAAAGAAAACAAAACGTCACGCTACCCCATTATCATTGTAGAAAATACATCCTCTGAATATTTATGTTCTTATTTTATATTTACACACCTCCAGATATTTTTATAATCATATATCAATAGTCATATATCGAACACTCCTGGTGAAGTATATGAAACCTCTCACATATTCTCAATCTGAATAATTTCAAACTCTCTGAACATTTATTATATATATATATATATATATATATATATATATATATATATATATATATATATATATATATATATATATATCAGAGCGGGTCTAAAAGCAATAAGAACATATATACTTATAGGCAATAAATTTTCAGTGATCGTTTAAGTGACCACAAAGCATGTTATACAAATTTTTCAAAATCTTACTGCACGTTTGACAGCATACGTATTGTGCTAAACTGAGGCTTTGTTTTGAGCTCATCATTTTAACTAAACAAATGGACATTAGAAATTCCAGCATTTGCCACAATAGTTGTATGAATATTTACTACTCAACGACATTTATTCATCATAAGTGTTTGATAAAAATAGTTCTATGTGATCCATGATTTTTTGATCGGAGCGGAAGATTTTATTTACACTTCTCTGAGGAAATAGCTAAAAAATGCAGTTGTTGGTGGGTTTTTTGTTTACTCTTAATAATAATGCTAATGATCGGAAGAAATAAATGAAGCCTTAATTGCTTGAACGGATTTTTGTTCCATCTCCAGAAATGTGATATTTATTACGAACGGACTCATATTTTAGATTTGCAGTTTACTTCCACTACCAAAATTTTATTTCTTTTTAAGTCTATTTGCTTATTTTTACTGTCTCTAAGTAATAATTTTGATTCCTCTCCAATCTTTATTTCTTCTCTTTTATATATTTTTTAACTAAGTTTTAATTTCTTTGCGGTTTTCGACACATATCATTCGGCTCTTTCCCTGAAAACACCATCATTATAAACAAAATCAGGCAAAAACAATAACATCTAACCACTTCCCATTTCTAGCCAGTTCTACACACACTGTAACTAAAGAAAAAAACGTAAAATGACCTTTAGGTAATTCGATCGTCTTACTAATGGTAATACGACTTTGGTGTAAATACCTATTTTCAGTCCCTTCGGCAAGACTCGATAAAGGCGATTCTATTTGCTTATATTCATTCTTTTGTTGTTGTTGTTGTTGTTGCTGTTGTTATTGGTCATCACAAGGAAAAACAAGCAATTTCATATTTCCTGACACTTATCTTTTTCTGACAATAAATGTTTTGTTTGCTGTCCATCATTTTGATGAACAACTTTGCTTCTCAGGATAAAACAATTTCTTCCCTTCTTTTCAATGACTTCGGAACGCTTGATTGTCGACCACCAACACCTTTACTGGCAAAATATGTGGGCGCCTTAGACTTTTGATTTTCAGCTTCACCATATAATACACACACACACACGCACACACACACATGCACACACATACTCATATACATATACGTGAATATATTATATTATTAGAGAAAGAGAAAGAGAGAGAGAGAGAGAGAGAGAGAGAGAGAAAGAGAGGCATTTATTTTGCATCATAATTTCTTTTTCCTCTGCATAATGTTTTCTTGTCTCTGTATTTGATCCAGTCATTCATTAATCATATAATTTGAACATAATACAGTAAAAATGTCTTACTAAAATCCAGCTAAAGTGTTGTGCTGTGACAACTTCAAATGATATGCGAAAGGTCTGTATCAGTGTAAGAAATTTTCAAGTTTAGATTCCGTAAACACTTGAATAGTGTCATGTTTTATATGTATGTGTGTGTGTGTGTGTGAGAGAGAGAGAGAGAGAGAGAGAGAGAGAGAGTGTGTGTTTTGGTTAGGTGGAGTGGACTGACATTTTTTTGTCGATGCAAGTCTGCTTAAAGAGATCAGAAAAGGAAGCATGCACGAATTCTTTTTGAAGTTATTTTTATTTTCGCTCAAGAAAACGTAAACTTGGGCTGAATTAATGTAGAATTCGATCGAGAAATTTGGGTATTCGAGCGCTTTCGACTGCGTCTTGTCATTTTTATGAATGGTACAATTTCTTTTTATTGGATCTAAATCAAGTTAATTTGTGTCTAAAGTGAATATCTTAAATCCTATAAAAACAAACGGCACATTTCTCGAAAATGCCGGGAGGCACAGTCGAAAATACTCAAAACTGTATTTTTCGTACGATTCATTCGATCCAAATTTATAAGAAAAACTTTCCGAAACTTTGTACCATCTACTTTTTTCTATTCTCTTTAACCAAATTTATATATATTTATATATATTTGGGGAGTGCAGACATTTTCTTATTGCTGTGGTCCCTACCTGAAATGATTGTTTAATTGATTGATTGATTAATTGATTGAATGATTGATTTTAACGACATGTGAACCCGTCTAGGATTATCTTATACGTAAAGATTAAAGAATCACATTCATTGTACATTCATATTTATATTTTTCTGTTTCTGAAAAGTTTTTTTTTTCTTTTGTACGTGATCCTATCGAATACGTGGGGTATCCTCGAGGTGTAATGGTTAACGCACTGGACTGCGGAATCGTAATACGCGAGGTCGAACTCTAATTGTGCTATTACGTTCACTTTCGAACAAATACCGTTGGGAAAGGCATGAACCCCCTTATACTGCCAGCTATGGCTTAAATAGTACCACAAACGTTCTTTTAAAAAGATGGGTTTGGCGTTAAAAAAAAAACCCCAAGAAGCTTGATGTGCTATTAAATAATTAACAAGCGAGCAAACCTTCCGAATACGAAAAATTGTCAGATCTATAGAGACCCCAACTAACACTCCAAGGCAGAGTGGACCTAGGAGTAATGGCTAAAAAGTGATACTCTACATTAACAAGAGCTTCAGAACTAGACCTTAAGCTTGAGATACAGTTTAGTGTCTTACTCTGAACACCCATTTTAGGGTGTTTCTTACCCCACTCAGGTATCGTCAGTGAATTATAATTACCGCTGACAAGGCGGTGATCATGTTTTAACGACTATTTAATTTCGATGTAACAATTTCTTTTAGAAAATTGAAAACATGATATAATATATTTATTCTCTTTGTGCAACTATTATTTTCGATTGCAATCCATGATTTTACGAAAATTTTAGATTTTGTGTCAGGCATTTTTCCTTCGAGATGACTGGTGCAATTAACTTTGTTAATCATGTATTTGATGGTGGAAAACGTATAAACTGATGCGTGAGCAGCGTTAAAATATGGCTTTCTTACACACGTGGGCACAGTTTTAAGCAGGGAAGACGCAAGAGATTTTTTGAGCTGAAGAAAACAAAACTGCTTAAAGGAGTTTTTCAAAGCAATCTTCTTGTACCGTATTGAAAGAAAATTTTTAATTCAAGGGAAATTGTTTTTTTGTTTTCTTTTCTCGCTATCTTTAAGTTCTCTTCATATCAGTACACAATCGATTGTAGAATTTTAGTTCGATTTCGTCCCAAAAGATGTCCAAATTGGTCGTTTCGTTATGAAAATGTTATCGCAGAAGACGTAGTCTTTTGTTTTATTTGGTGCTTTTTTTAAGATTGTATGAAAATATTTGTAAGGATCCAATCTTGGCATTTAATTTTGAGGTTTTAATATCTTCATTTGACGATTTTACAATTGAAATTAAATTTTTAAACGAAACTGGGCAATATTTCAAATTTACATTTTTCTTTATAAGGAAAACAGGGGCGCCGCAAATTAATCTTAGAGTAAAACTGACGTGTATAACTACGTCTTGATTATATTGCACTATGTTCAAGATTATTCAGTTGCAAAATTTAAACGTTATTTTAGTTGAATTTGTCAGTGCATTTAATCATTGATTGTTTGCCTTCATTGGTGTAAGATGTACTTCATGAAAAATGCAGATTTGGCAAGTACATTAAAGTTATCACCAAAGATTTTAGAAAATAATGCATATAAAGATAGATTGACAGTTAAACAGTAAGTTCCTGGCACACACACACACACACACACACACACACACACACACACACACAGTAATCACCACTTATATATATATATATATATATCGACCCTAAGTAAATCGCCTTATATCGTGTTGATGGCCTCATTTTTTCCCAGAGAGTAACGGTCCAAAAACGTCAAGAATTCAAAAGAAAATTTTAAGGTCTTTTAAATGACTGAGATTTAAAACTGAGATCATGTCTAATCAAAAAGTAGTGAATTTCCTAGATATTACTTTTAGTTTATCTGAAAATAGCTGAAACTCTTTCATAAAGACAAACAACTCCCCTCAAGTATTAGTGTTATTTTTAACCCCCCTAGATTGATAATTTGACAAATTCCAAATGCTTTTAATATAAGAAATAATAGATTATCTTCAAATAAAAAATATTTTATGAAAATAATGTGATATATGGTGAGGCCCTTGAAAAAAGTGAATTTAAACAAAGATTAGAATACCTAGAAATTTTTAAAGATAATTTTGAGACTTGTAACAACACTCCCCCTTCCCCAAAGTAAAAGTTTGGAATGGGGGATTCTAGAATTAGCACGTGCTGTCCAATTGTTGAAATATATATATATATATATATATATATATATATATATATATATATATATAAATGACCACAGTAGTTTGAAAACATTAGAGTCGCAGGAAACATATCTGTTGCTATGAAGCTCTTCTCAAAGGTAAATTTTGGTAACTGTCTATTTAAATCCGTTGATTTTCGTGTCTCGTAAAATCGTTTGCTTAACATTTGTATTTAAATGAAGACTCCCTAATTGCCCTAAGTTTTTTCTGGGAGAATATTTTTGAGACGACAAAATAGATTTGTTCTTAAATTTAGCCCCCATCTCACCATCTCTATCACTTGTGACTCTTCTATAACTGAGGAAATCTGTATTTGATTGGGACTGAAACTATTAAAATGTTTCCATTCTCATAATAGGAAAGTATTAGAAGCTATGTATTTACATTACCAGCTCAATAGAAAATTGACCATCGGGTAATAGGAAACAGGAAGATTAAACGGGAATTATAGTCTTATGTCATAAGAGTAAGTAATAGGACTTTAACTAAGTTAAAACTTTGTTGTTTTTTTTTTTATTTTTTATTTTTTAGTGACCCGTCACCATGACTGTCGTTGGTCACGTCTGTGTCAGGTGCGCAGATTGTAAACAACCCCTGGGTCTGGTATAGCCACAATATACCACCCATGATAAAAACGTCAAATTCATATTTTACACTACGTGGGGCCCAGGACTCAGACTTGGGTGTTATGATCGGCAGGTGTTCCCTTGATAGCCAAAATGGGAGACCCAATCGTCATCCTGCGAATGCTGACTGTTCTCTTTTCAGGTACACAAATAGTGACTTAAGGAACTGCATCAACCAGAGACCTAAATGGAAAACATGGACTAGGGAAGACAACCAACTTGCATTACACTGTTATTTTAAGGGTAACCCCACA
The DNA here is from genome assembly GCA_963585895.1 of Sepioteuthis lessoniana. Classification (NCBI taxonomy): domain Eukaryota; kingdom Metazoa; phylum Mollusca; class Cephalopoda; order Myopsida; family Loliginidae; genus Sepioteuthis; species Sepioteuthis lessoniana. The sequence goes on along the minus strand of OY757920.1, from coordinate 106,730,656 downwards.
CGAAGAGGATACCGGAAAAGAATTATGGAGATATGGCAAGAACTTTCTAATTTTCAGATAACTAGTCAGAGACTCGCTGATCAAGTTAGAACGATAATGAAGAAGGGTTGGTTTTCAGAACACGAAATAATTGAAATACACCAAAAAATAAACGATCAAGAAAGGAGAAATACATTAACTAACTCATCAAATATCAACAAACAAAAACAGCCCACCCAAAATGAACCAACTTCGGATAATGGAAACCCCACCCAACCAAACACTACACAACAAAACAACCTAGAACTAACACAAGAACAAAAGTTAATTCTAAAAGATTTAAAGAGAATTTTAAACAGTGAAAAGACCACCTTGCAATCATTAAGAAACATTGAATGGAGAATAGTTAAGGCAGAGACAAATAAAGTGAATCAAGTACTGACATATATATATCAACAAATAACATAACCGAATTAAATGAATTAATTTATGTAGGAGCGAAATTAGTTTGCGAGAACATTGGGATCCCCAAAAAACACACAAAAAAAAAAAAAAACACGAAAGAAAAGTCAAAATCAAGATGGGAATTTCGACAAGAAACTCAGATAGAAAACCTACGAAAACAACTGAAAGTAATAAAACAAAAGAATAACGCCGAAATAAATAGAAACAGGAAAGAAAAGACAACACAGGAAAAACTTACGATACAACTTGAGGAAATATATCAGAAAGTACTAGCAAAAAAAGTAAGGTTAAAAAGATATCGACAAAGGGTAAAACAATACAGAAAAAATAGGACATTCGAAAACAATGAAAGAAAATTCTATCAACAATTGGGAGGAGATGACAATAAAGCATACTAACAGCCGAATGCAAAAGAAACCCAACGATTCTGGACTAAAATATGGCAACCAAAACAACATAACGAAAAGGCTGAATGGATAAAGCATATCACAAGAGAACTAGAAGAACTCAAAGAAGACCCGAAAGCTGAAATACACACTGATTTACTCAAAACAACACTTAAAAAAGTATTAAACGGGAAAACGCCAGGCCATGACGGAATACATGGTTTCTGGTTCAAGAAGTTCACCTCAATTCACGACAGACTAGCATTAGAAATGAATAAATGCCTACAAACAGCAAACGTACCCGAGTGGATGACTAAAGGAAGGACCACATTGATACAAAAGGACCCAAACAAAGGAACCGCCCCAAACAATTACAGACCCATAACTTGTCTACCAATGATGTGGAAAATATTAACAGCACAAATAAGGGAAGAGATTTACCACTCTCTAACAAGCCACGGATTGTTCCCTGACGAACAGAAAGGATGCTGCAAAGGATCCAGAGGCACAGCAGAACTACTCTACATAGATCAACACATCCTAGATGAGAGTAAAACCAGACGGAAAAATCTTGCTATGGCCTGGATTAACTACAAGAATGCATATGATATGGTTCCGCAAAGCTGGATAATAAACAGCCTCAAAATGTACAAAATATCAGACGAAGTCATAAACTTCATCGATAAAACTATGAAAACCTGGAGAGTCGAACTGACAGCAGGAGGAAGAAGATTAGCTGAAGCAAAGATCCAAAGAGAGATTTTCCAAGGAGATGCTCTATCACGCGTACTATTCATAATTGCCATGATGCCACTTAACCACATACTCAGAAAATGCACAGCCAGATACAAACTCAGTAGATCACAGGAAAAAGTTAATCATTTAATGTACATGGACGACATCAAACCTTTTGCAAAAAATAAAAAAGAACTGGAAACCCTCATACACACAGTTAGAATATACAGCCGGGACATAAGGAAGGAATTTGGCATAGAAAAGTATGCAATGCTTGTAATAAAAAGTGGCAAACGGCAGCTAACTGACGGAATGGAACTACCAAACAAGGATAAGATAAAAACGCTCGCAGAAAACGAAACCTACAAATACTTGGGCATCTTGGAGGCTGACACCATAAAAGAAGCGGAAATGAAAGAAAAAATTCAAAAAGAATATCACAGGAGAACTAGAAAACTACTCGAGACAAAACTCAATAGCAGAAATCTTATCAAAGGAATAAATACCTGAGTTGTACCTCTCGTTAGATATTCCGGACCCCTTCTCAAGTGGACCCGAGACGAACTTAAACAAATGGACCAAAGAACAAGAAAACTAATGACAATGCATAAGGCATTACATCGCAGAGACGACGTTGACAGACTATATGTTTCAAGAAAAGAGGGAGGAAGAGGACTTACCAGCATTGAAGACAGCGTTGACGCATCGATACAACGACTCAAAGATTATATACAAAAACACGAAAGAGGATTCATTACAGCCACCAGAAACGAAACTGAGAACACGATGAACAACACAATGACAATAACTAGGAAACAAAAATGGGAAGGAAAACAACTCTATGGGCGCTTTAAACGACTAATAAACAATATCTCACACGACAAAACTTGGACATGGCTAAGAAAAGGAAACTTTAAGAGAGAAACAGAAACTCTCCTAATAGCAGTACAAGACAGCGCCATAAGAACCAATCATATCAAAACGAGAATAGATAAGACTCAACAAAATAGCAAATGCAGACTATGTGGTGACAGAGATGAAACCATCAATCATATAATAAGCGAATGCAGCAAATTAGCACAGCGGGAGTATAAGACGAGACACGACTGGTTCGGTAAGGTGATCACTGGGAAATGTGTAAGAAATTTAAATTCGACCATACTAACAAATGGTATATGCACAACCCAGCACCTGTCCAAGAAAATGCCACGCATAAACTCCTATGGGACTTTAACATACAAACGGATCACCTTATCCCGGCCAAAAGACCAGACTTAATAATAATCAACAAAAAAGAGAACTTGTAAAATCGTTGACTTTGCTGTCCCGGCTGACCACAGAATAAAACTAGGGAATCGAAAAAACTGTGGAACATGCAGTTGACAATTATACCAATTGTAATTTGTGCGTTTGAAACAGTAACTAAAGGATTACTAAAGGGACTAGAGGACTTAGAAGTTGGCAGACGAGTGGAGACCATCTAAACGACAGCATTATTGAGAACGGCCAGAATACTAAGAAGAGTCCTGGAGACTTGAGGAGACTTGCTGTCACTCAGACTCCAGTGAAAAACCATCGGCTAAAGCTGGTGTGAAAAGCTCTAATGAGTGAATAATAATAATAATAATAATAATAATAATAATAATAATAATAATAATAATAATAATAGGACTGTGAATAATGAGACAAATAATAGGTTGAATAACACAAGTGATAGGAATAACAATGGTAGCAACTGTAGAAATTTTTTAAAAAGACTAAACACAGGAAAAGAAATGTAATATGTTTCAACCCCCCACCTTTTTGTAAATTATCTACTTAATAGTAGATAATTAGTAGATATAGGTAAGTACTTCCTAGGGCTTAGAGATGAACATGTCAATGGAAATAACTCATTGAAAAAAAAATTTAACAGGAAAACAATTCAAATCAGTTATTCATGCCCTAATAATTTATACAAAATCATTAGCCACTATAATAAAAATTTAATTGAAAAATCATGTGTTTATAGATAAGGTCTGAGTAAACCATTATGCAACTGCAGGATTAGAGAAGAATGTCCTGTTGGTGTTAAATGTAATTCCGAGAATGTAGTGTACAAGGCAACCATTTTATCAATGGAAAACAGAAAGGACATAAAAATATACTTTGGAATTTCTACAGGAAATTAGAAGCAGATGATTTATAGTCATAAGCATTCTTTTTTAACCCATCCTTAAGAAACCAAATAGCGCTTTCTAAATGGTTCTGGAGATTGAAGGATAGTGGCCTTAAACCATTTGTTCGATGGAATTTTATTAAAAGATCAACCACGCCAAATTATTTCATAAGTAGATGTAATCTCTGTCAAGAAGAAAAATGAATTTATTTTTGAATGTCTCCATGAAAATAGATATAGGCTTATGTGAAATCTTTATATATATATATATATATATATATATATATATATATATATATATATATATATATATATATATATATATATGTAATATTTTGATGATAATTCTTAATATGGTATTATCTATAATACTTGGTATGATTTTGTTTAGATTTTAAGGATTTGATGTTTAGTAATGATATGAATATAATGATAATGTATAAGATATTATTGTAATCTGGAGGATATATACTATCATGTTGTATTTGTTTATAATTTTGGATAATGTTTTTACAGTTTCTGGTATAATTTTTATTTTTACTTTTAATGTAATCAATTATATTGATTAGTATTAAAATGACAATTTTCTTAGTTTTTTTTTTTTATAAAATTGTATTAATATACAATATCATACTTTATAATATGATTTTATATTTTTTAGAAGTTATTAATTCCCATGTAAGTTGTTTATAGAAGATGATTTTCTCTCCCCAAATCAATGTATTCCTTTATTCTATATTTTTTACTCATCTCCTTCATTTGAGTTTAAAAGTTTGTTTACCATTACATAAAAAAAAAGTTAGAGGAAAGGAAAGAGAAGTTAAAAATTGATTCATCTTTATACAGGAGTTAAATGTCATTTGTCAACCAGATAAGAAAAACAAATCGTCTGGTCTTTACTTAATAAAAAAAATGAAATAAATAATATGAAATTTGGTTAGGGAGAAAGGGTGACCAGAATTTTGTGAGGTTTTACAGATCTTTATTAGAAATTTCTTATTAATTCTTTGCCTGAAAATGCAGATCTAACATTTTTCTAAAATATAGGGTCTGCTGAAATAAATATTATTACAAAAAATATGTGTAATTTTTAAAGGTTTTTCTTTTATATGAAATTATTTTCTCTGTAATTTATTTTATCATTATTTTACATTGATATCTCTTTTGGATTTTAAATTACATGGATATTGTAGATAGAAAACTTGAAAATTGAATCGTTTCCACCATCGGCTTACTTGGTGTTGGATAGTATATATATATATATATATATATATATATATATATATATATATATATATATATATATATATGAAGTCGAGATGTTTTATATTCTTAGTGCAAATCATTCTCTAAACAGATTTGATGGAATACCGCAGATTGTTTTTTGTTTTTTTTTAATCTTCAAGTGAAGACGTTCAGTTTTCTCACTAATCTTCTATCTGAGTAAAGTTGGTAAAGAAAGTGATAAGCTAATTTAGGGATCTTTCTTTACCAACTTGACCCAGGCATAAGAAGATGAGTGGGAAAACTTGAACGTCTACACTTGAAGATTTTTAAAAAGAAACAATTCGTAGTATTCAACAAAACCTGTCACACACACACACACACACACACACACACACATATATATATATATATATATATATATATATATATATTGATTTTTCGATGGTATCCACGGAGAAAAAAATGTGTTGACTCATTGGGCAAAGCGAAAACTGGTCAATTTCAAGCTATAGAGCAAATATAAGAATAAAAATAAAATCTTATTTATAAAAATTACAAACCGTCGTTTCAAAAATTTCACGCAAATGATAGCGATATTCAGACGTTCATAAAAGTGTACAAGAATGAATTTATTTATCATCATTTTATACCTATACTCTTGTGCCGACGTTTTTCATTTTTACCGTCGTCGCTCATACAAACGTGAATTTAATTTGAAAATTCTCCAGTCTATACTTTTAAACTGGCCAATGATAAAAGGCTTGAGTAATAAATTTCGTGACTTTGGATGTATACTGGAGCTCGAGTTGTCTATGTTTGTTAACTGCTGAACATTTTGATTATCTCTACGAGATTTATGCTTGCTTATATAGAAATTTTGTTCGTAGGTAGAACTGTGAAACATTGCAGTTTTCAGGGCTTCCAAGAAGTAAGAATAGTTTAAATAAAGGTTTAAAAAAAACGGTCACATCTTTGTTGAAACATCCTCCACTAGGTTCTCTTTGGGAAGTGCATGAATATTGCAGTCAGTGTCGTAGGAAATGAATTTGGTGACTCAAATTGAAATTCTGGAAGAGGCTGTTTACATTTAACTTTGCACTGATACCCTTGGCATGAATCCATCCATCCATCCATCCATCCTCCTCTTCTTCTTCTTCATCTATGGGTAAATACCTGAGCCGAATGCCCTCAATAACCTTCGTATAGAAGCCAGTCTAAGAGAAGAAAAATTCTACATTCACACCAGCTGAACTTCGCTTTAAAATTGACTTTGTGTCATATCCTACCTGTGACGGAAGGGTTCAGTGAAACCATATATTACGTTCTCACTTGTGGAAAAGATTTTATTCCGACAACCAAGTCGTTGAGCTTCTAATTACGGCATATAAAACACCATTTATTATATTCTTAGAACATTACCCTTATGTTCTTTAATTATTTTATGATGTTGTTGTATTGTGAATTTCGACTTTTGAAGTTTTTTTAAAGTTTATATTCAATAGTACGAATTTGTTATGTTATTTCTAATACCGTTTTATTTGATATATTCTGGAATTTTTTTTAATCTTACATTTATATTTTGCCTGAAAGAAAGAGTAGGAACAGTAACACAGTTGTAATAAAATACGTTGATTTTAATTTTACAAATCTTACAAACGGAATAAACTTGCATAAAATATTTACTTAGTTCAGTAGAAACGACTGAAAATAAATCAATGCAAAATTACATAAAAACAATTCAAAATGTTTATAAGAATAAAACGAATTGATGTTTATTTTTTCTAAGGCATCTTCAGCTTCGATTTTTTCTTGTGCATCAACACTCCAACAAGTTGATGTTTATATACAGACAAAACATCTCTATTCCCCTCTCTATCTGTCTGTCAGTCGATCTCTCTCTCTCTCTCTCTCTCTCTCTCTCTCTCTCTCTCTCTCTCTCTCTCTCGAACACACACACACACACACACGCCCTCGTATTCACTCTCACATTAACTCTCCCTCAATCACTCTTTGTCTCTCTATCTCTCTCTCTCTCCTCGTCTATTGTAGTATGGTGGGCGGGAAGAGTAGAAAGTATAAGGGACGCGTAAAAGAGATGCTTTAATGTGTATCTTTTTCCGATGTGCGCTATATACAGATGTATAGTTTTATTGTTTCCGCTTAACTTTCCTGCAAACATCTAACATGCTTTACGAGAAACAATTTCATTTAAATTTATTCTTGACTGAATACTACTAAACTACTTTTATGCAGAAGAGTCACTTATTGAATTTTATACATATTCAGAAAGTTTTTTCGATTGTTTTCATGGTAAGTTGAAATTCTTACTGTAGACAAACTATTACAATTAATCTCTCTAGCATCACGTTCATTTCATACGTTACTATTGTAGATAAACATTTATAAGATTGCACCATCATATATAAATTGAATGCACCTATAAAAGTAGTAACCTAGTATAAAATGGCGTCTAGCTAGTGCTATCAACCAGTCAGCATCTCTTTGTGAGATATACACATCATAACTATGGTGTTGCCGATAAAAACCTGAACTATGTTGGGCAAACTGGAGCATATATACACATGGATCAGGTTTTTTGCTGCGTTGACAAGTTTTTTGAAATGTAAAGACAAAAAAGCCAATGGAAGAGAGAACAAAATCACAAACCTATTTCTGACTACAACAGACTTTGAAGAAAATATCGACTAAGGCTTACCCAAGAGAATTCCAAGAATTAACAGAAAAAAAATGTTAGAATAATTTTGAAAATATATGACAACAAAAACAAGTTATCGATGAAAGAACAAAATTTATGAAGACTAGGTCTGACCTAAACTAATCTGTAATACAATACGCACACAGATTGAAAATGGCATCTGCATATCATGAATTCGAAAAACTGGGAACAAAAAACCATATCAACGGAGCTTAATAGAAGGCATACAGAGCACCTTATATAAGCACAGAATTCTTGGAAGATTAAAAATAAGTGAATTTAGAAACGAGCATAGAATTTTTAGAACTAGCAGTAATTAAAGAGTTCACAAACAAAACGATTATAACGAGACCGATACAACAAACAAGTTCGTGATCAAATATTGTTGCAAAGAAGATGAGAAAAGTTGATAAATACCCAGTCCAGAGAACAATGTTAAAACTGTAAAAAGAAAACTCATTTTCAGTTGGTATGCAGTTATAAAAGAATAAAAAAAGTTTGAAATATCCTCCCACAAAAATGTCGAAATATATGCAATCAATGCACTCAATAAGATTAGAGAAAAATAAAGGTGAATGGCTGATTTTTTCCCATACAAGTCGACACCGGAAGTGATGTCACGAGAAACTTCTGCGAGAAAATGGGCAAACTAAAATTAAGAAAGAGCAATCACCAGTTGAAGCAATATGATTGAATTATCATTAAAGTAATGGGTACTTTCAAAGAGACTTTTGAAGAGACATTCGAAACAAGAAAAAAAAAAACAGGTTCAAAGTTTTTTTTTTTCATCATGGTAATAGCATGACATAAAGATCATCCTATTTACCAACCCCTCCGCTCGGGCAGGATATGACACAAGGTCAATTTTTAAGCGGAGTTTAACAGGTTTGAATTCAGAGTTTTCCTTCTCCTAGACTAGTTGCCTAACCAAGGCTGAAGAACCTAGTCTGTCCTACTATTTACCCATAGCTGGAGGGAGAATAATTGGATTCATACATTTCCCAAGGGTATCTGTGCTATGTGAAATGCAATGAGTTTCGTCTAGGATTTGAACTCGGGTCTCCGTGTTCATTTCCTACGACGATAACAATTGCACCACGGGCACTTCCAATATAAAGATCATGGACTATTAGAAATTGACGTACTAAAACTCGATAGCATAAAACTCATTTCACAAAAGAAAAAGATACAAGATTGTTAAGAGGCAATAGAATAAGTATTCCTTTAAAGAAAAACTATTATCCCAGCGATGAGACATCAATAAAGTTACCTATCATATCCAACTTATTGTAGTGGCCAATTTCAAAAAAAAAAGATTCCACAAAGAATACTGGAAAAATCCCCCCAGGGAGTTATCAATTGGACTTCATTGACTGGAGGCCTAAGAAAGTCTAATGAGTATTAAAGAATATATGGAAATTACTAGATGAGGTGAATCACTTAATATGCTCTGAATCACTTCCTTTGTCAAATATTGAAACTGCGACCCATTTAGCATAAATATTTCGAAGCACATTTTTCAAAAAAGCAATTGAAAAAAATAAAGTAAAAATACATATAATATACGTGGTGCATTCAATAAGTTTCCAGATTTTTTGTACAGGCATTTAAAATTGTCGTAGACATTTGAGAATTCGCTATGTTATTGCTATATATATTATGAGATGTATGACTAATTTTAATGATTTCAGGTTCAAATCAACAGCTACAGCAGCAATTGGAATACTCCCTACTAAAGCCTGATTGTCACAGATGGTAAATTTCAAAAATTGAAATCTAGACGTGAGGACACTTTAGAAGAACGATATGCAATAAGATTCTGTTTTAAACTTGGAAAAAATGCCACAGAAACGTATGGAATGCTTCAGACTGCTTATCGATCATCTTGCATGAATCGAGCATCAGTTTATGAGTAGCATAAGAGATTCAAGGAAAGCAGGAAGTCTGTGAGGGATGATGAGAGGTGTGGGAGGAGTAAGGAAGTCAATAGACCAGAGTTGATCGGCCAAAGGGTTAGGGTTAGAGTTACTATGATGAGGTTTTAAGGGAGTTCAGGAAGAGATTCCTTGGGATGAGGCCAGCACTCTTCAAATCGGGTCAGTGGCATTTCCGCCAGGACAATGCACCAGTCGACAACTCCATCCTTGTCACAGACTATTTGACCAAGATGGGCATCAAGACAGTTCCTCAGCCTCCCTATTGTTCAGACCTTGCTCCTTGTGACTTTTGGATTCTTTTCGGTTTTCTCCACATCTCTAAAACATTTTGCAGGTTACCAGTTTGCCAATTGGCTAGTATTTTCGTTATGTCAGAATATAGAACTTTAATATTCTGATAAACATAAGAACTGGGTTGCCCGCCAAAAACAACCCTGTGGTATTAATCAACAAATTTAGCCTAATTGCCATTCACAAAAAAAATCTCACAGTACACTGTAACGCTTGCGTATCACATGATCCTGGTATCAATAAACCATGTATAGATGGGCAATATCAATACTAGTGAGGAATATATTTCATCACAAACTTTCTTTCAGATATCAACATTTTCCAACTTTTGCTTATAAGCTTATTGAATATATCTTTGAAAAGAACGCTTTACTAGACAATGTAAACTATTTTTGATTTCACCAATTTGATGACTAAATCTTGGCGCTTATCAATTGAAATATTTGTCGTTAGATATACGTGGAACATTCAATAGGTTACCAGACTTTTTTGTACAAGCATTTAAAATAACTGCAGACACTTGAAAATTCAGTATGTTATTGCTATACATCTTATGAGATGACTGACCAATTTTTATGATTTCAGGTTCAAATAAACAGCTACAGCAGGAATTGGAATACACCCTATTAAAGCCTGATTGTTACTGCTGGTGAATTTCAAAAATGCAATCTGGACGTGAGGACACATTAGAAGAACGATATGCAATAAAATTCAGATTTAAACTTGGAAAAAACGCCACAAACACGTATGGAATGCTTCAGACTGCTTTTGGAGCATCTTGCATGAAACAAGCATCGGTTTTTGAGTGGCATAAGAGATTCAAGGAAGGCAGGAAGTCTGTGAGGGATGATGGGAGGTGTGGGAGGAGTAAGGAAGTCAATAGACCTGAGTTGATTGGCTAAAGATTTAGGGTTAGAGTTACTACGTTGAGGTTTTAAGGGAGTTAAGGAAGAGATTCCTTGGGATGAGGCCAGCACTCTTCAAATCGGGCCAGTGGCATTTCCACCAGGATAATGCACCAGTCCACAACTCCATCCTTGTCACAGACTATTTGACCTAGATAGACGTCAAGACAGTTCCTCACCGTCCCTATAGTCCAGAAGTTGCTCCCTGTGACTTTTGGTTATTCCCAAACCTGTCGTTATGAGACAATTGAGGGGATGAAAGAGGCTGTGACGAAGGGTTACACAAGAGGACTTCCATGGTGCCTTGCAGAAGTTGTTGGAACGGTACAAAAAGTTCATTGCAGCCAGAGGAGATTACTTCGAAGGGGACTAGATTTTCATTTGTGTACTATGAATAAAAGTGCCCATACGCAAGAAGTCTGGAAACTTATTTAATGATCCTTGTATAAGGCGATATATAGAAGAGTTCACTAAAGAAAAGTTAAAATACAAAACAGAACAAGCGGGTGTAACAATAGACAAAGACAAATGTGAACAAAGTTGCGATAAGTTATAATATTTAGAATATCAAATATCAAAGGATGGAACATAACTAAGAGACAAAAAAATTAGCGGAAATGTCCACACCAAGAAACAAAAATAATTGGGATCTTTTTTGACACTAAGATATTTCATTGTTGCTAGTAAGATACGGTAACCGTTTGCGAAGTTACGCAAAAATAATTTTGAATTTATTTGGACACAAAGACAGACTATCGCCTTTGAAATATTGAAAAATGTACTAACAAAAAAAAAAAAACAGTGATAAAAATCTTTGATCCCCAGAAAGAAGTAATGCCAATGACAGATGCGAGTGATCATTCCGTAGCATCAATCATATAACAAGAAGGTCGCCCAGTTATAAACCTATCAAGAAAGTTAACAGTAGTAGAAACAAATTACTTGAATATAGAAAAAGAAGCACGAGCAATAGTGAGGAGTAGGGAAAGGGTGCGAAATTTCTTTCTTTCTTTTGTTTAATGGCATATCAACTCTTTTTAGGTTATTTAACGCCAAAGCCATTCTCCTAGAAAAACAGTAGTGATACTATTTAACCCATAGCTGGGAGGATAAGGGGGTTCATACCTTTCCCAAGGGTATTTGCCCGAAAGTGAACGTAATAGCGCGACTGGAGTACGAACTCGCATACTACGATTCCGCAGTCCATCGCTTTAACCATTACACCACGAGGACCCCCCGCGATATTTCTTATTAGGACGGAAATTTTTACTAAAGTCGGGCCATATACCATTAGAATTTATATCTAATCCTCAAACCGAATTGCCAACGGTTACATCATCGAGAAGTTTTAGATGGGCAATTTGATTTCTGACACTCGATTTTGACATAATGAATGTAAAAGGAACAGACGCCGTATCCAAATTTGAGTTTGATAATGAAAAGATGAAAAAATCAGGAAAATGCAAAAGATAAAATACTACCCTGGATGGAAACGGATGGTCGGCCCTGAATCAATTCATAATAGAAACAAGGCAAGATCCTAAATTAAGCAAGATACAAAAGAGAACGAAGAGAAATATTATGGAGCCAAAATTACTCGATTGCAGAGAGACACGTCAAAGAAAGGAGACTGAAACTAAACATAGAGAAGAGCATAATATGCAATAGAGACATAATAGTGCCAACATAAAATCTCAGAAGGGACAAATTAAAGAGTGTACTTGATGATATACATTGTGGCATAACGGCAACACAAAACAAAAATTAATGCTGCAAGTTTTGTAGCCAGGATACTTGAAAGAGGTAGAAGATTACATCAAAAGATGACCAAAATGTGTTGAAATGAAAAAATGAAACAAACCAATGTTTACTCTTGTCTCAAATAAAAAAGAACCGTGGATAAGTGTCCACATGGACTATGCACACTTCAAATATGTAGAGCCTTATTATTAATGCAGGTGAACTCATTTTTGAAATGGCCTGAGGTAATCGAAGTAACGGACAGAAAAGCCTTAACCATAAAACATGTACTGAAAACTGAATTCTTAAGAAATGGCGCACACAAAACGATAGCAACTGACAATGCGCCAGAACACTATTCGACGGGAATCTTCATCTTATGGCTAAATGTCTTTGGTGTAATCATACAAGGCACCAACGTACCACTTGCAATTTATTGTGATTGCAGAAAAATGGTGCAGACTGTGAAAATGAAGTTAAAGGTGTTGCTCCATATATTTCTCTATGTTCTATCTTGTATCTTTTTTCTATCCTGAGTCATTTTAGGGCGAAGACGTTCGTTTCCAACCAGTGCAGTATGTCGTCTTCAGCATTTTGGGGATATTCTACTTTTTCAATACAAAACTCTAGTTTGGATCGGGCGTCTACACGTGAAATTCTGTTCATTTTACGTACATACTCAGATTGCTCTAAGTTACCTAACGACTCCACATGCAAGAAGAAAACAAAGTCCTCCTGCGTTAATGGGGAGACAAATCAGAGCCCCCATTACCAAGCCATTTTCAACAAAAGAAAATCAAATCAGAAAAAGCAAAATTCCTATTTCAAGAAAGCATATCCCAATGATATTAGAGAAAATGTACATCACTTATTGGCCAATGTGAATCAGTTTCGATCCAGAGTTGACCCCAAAGATGAAATGGAACAAGAATTGGTGAATGAAGGACTATAATTTTGACAGTGAAAAGGAACAGGGCATAGAAGAAAGTTATAACAAACCACTTGAAGAGACTAATGAGGGAAATTAACTGAGATCTACACTATCCATAAGATAAAACCAAGACACGAAGAAAAAGAAGAGATTCTCGAGAATATTCAGAAGCACAAGAGCAACCCAGGGTATACGAACTTCCTGTTTAAAGGGAGATGTAATATCGTATGTAACTTAGATTCACCCATCAAAGCAGTAACCCAATATCAACCGTTGTCAAACTCGTGCAATCAGCCAGTCAACATCTGTGAAATATACACATCGTAACAAATACTAAATAATGTTTGCAGTTTTCAAGATAATAAATATATTTACAGACTGTTGTTATTCTAATGGTTTAACATTTTAGTATTGGTAAAGAAGAACGTTGAAAACCTCTTGAAACCTTTTGGATAACTAATATATATATATATATATATATATATATATATATATATATATACTTAAAAAACTATTAGCAATAGTATGTAAGTGATTACTACTATTTTTCTTAGAATTTTCTATTGGTTTATTTTTCCCGTATTAAGCCATCCCATGTTTTAGCATCAACATTTTTCACTTACGCATTTGTATTATATATATATATATATATATATATATATATATATATATATAAGGAGAGAGAGAGAGAGAGAGAGAGAGAGAGAGAGAGAGAGAGAGAGAGAGAGAGAGAAAGAGAGAGCGAGAGGGAGAGAGATGAATTGTATACGCGTGAGTGAAATATTAGTTTGCGGAGTGGCTTAATACCATGCACATCATGCATAAATTTAACCTTATTGAAAGAAATATTCTGAGAAAGGCTGAACCCTCCTCATCTATTTTATGTGGGTGGAATAAGAATTGTGACAATTACTCTCAACAGTTAATAGTGTTGAATAATTATACCGTAAACGTTCAGCCCAAAATTCTAGTACCAGAAGAAGCGCTTTCATGCTCCCTCATTCAAAGTACGGCCAATCAATCTCTGATAGGTGAGGAAACACAAAGAGAAATATTGACAGGATCAGACAATTCCTGAAATAAACCATATATTCGTATGAGAGGACAAAATCTTGGGATGATCTTGTCAGTTGGTTGTGTTTTATGGCATATCAATCCTCGTTGGTTATTTCATTCCAAATCATGTTTATATTTATCATAAAGGAGAACTGACATCAAGGATTTCCCAGACTGTTTTTCTCCAACCGTCCCTATCATCTATCACCCCAAGCAATTCTTCCAAACAACAACCTGTATCCGTACAAAGCTAATGTAAATAAGTTCTTGTTGGTCGGCCAACACTGGCACGTCCATGCATAGAAGAACGTCATTTATGAGTTTATACTTGCTTTTCCAGCAGGGTGCTGCATGTCTTGTTCATCTTATTTAGATTGTTTTGAGATGGGAGGTAAGTGGCCTTACAGCAGTTGTTACGTGGGGTATTGCTTCCAGGATTTGTTCAAAACACCTCGTAGCATACTTGAGGAGTTCACTTCTAGCTTTTCTTTCTCAATGTGTTTTTGTCGGCGTCTAAGTAGTGTGTCATCGCTTCGAAGAAATCCCGTTTGATTTTATCGCATATATCAGATTTCCATATAATCAATAACCTATCGATAGCAATCCACGACTTCGCCAGGTGTATATAAACACCACTTACACTTGATGAGATATTGCTATCAAAGTAAGTGAAATTGTCTACTAATTGTTGAAGTCTGCCACATATTGGAGATGGATCTTTCTTGTTTAAAACACATGTACTCTATTTTATTTGCGGGCATGTGAAGGTCAATGCCTCTTGGTGTTTGCCCTAGATTGTGCAGTAGGGATTCAGCTTGGGTTGGTGCATTTGCAAGAAGCGCTAGATCATCTGCATTGTCTGCGTCTGTTATAGTTTCTACTGATATCTTCTGCTTGTTGCCTTTTTTAGCATAAAACCATTTTCTTTTATTAGCTCAATGGATATTCGAAGTACGTTTTCAAGGAAGATTATAAATTGATATTGTGTTAATGTATCTACTTGCTAAATCCCAACAAAAATGTCGAAGAAGTCTTTGATTCCACCAGGTGAAATAAGCTTTACTTTCATGTTTCCACAGGGCATCATAATTTCGGTAACAGTTTCTTTGGGGTGACCATATGCTAGAAGTATTGAGTCCATATTCCGTCAGATGCCTTGGAGAAATCTACAAAAAATTGTGTTGACTGGAGATTTTTGCATAAACTCTTTCGTGATTCGATGGATTGTCAGAATCTGTGATGTAGTTGATCGATTTTTCCGGAAACTGTTCTGATTTTTTCTAAGAATTTTCTCAATTTCTGGTTTGATACAGTTGAGAAGCAGGACATTAAAACCTTTTTGCCGCTTTAGAAGTAAGAGTTATGTCTCTGCAGTCCTTGGTAATTTCGATGTCACATTTTTAGAGAACGGGTGGATGCTGTTTTTTTTCATCTCTCAACTGTATTTTGTTTGTCTTCGTCGTTGCACAATAGAAGTCACCAGATTCATGTTTCTTGGTGTAATTCGTCGAGGCCGGCAGTTTTTCTGCTTTTAATTTTTGTCTGTACTACGTTAAGTTCTTTCTTTGTAAACTGTCCTAGTTTGATATCTAGTTTGTTATTACTGATTTTTTGATAGCTTTATCAATGACTTTTGTGAAGTTTCCAGGCAGAGTTTTGAAATGTTCTTTCCACATCAGTATTTGTTCTTTTTGGCTGGAAGCTTTTAGTTTGCACCCGAAGTACTCCACCTTTTGCTTTCTTCATTTACTGTCTGTCATGCTATTCGTGATTGTCTATCTTCTATTGAAGTTCTTATTTTATTGATCTGACCTTAATTGTATTGTTGCTATTTTTTGTATGTGATAGTTTCAACGGGCTTTCTTGAGTTTCTGCGTGTTGGCACTTATTGGGCTTCTTTTATTAAGTAGGAATGCTATTTTCATGTTATCTCGTTTTTTCAAACTACAAGTTATTCAAACGGAAATCTAGATTCAGTTCTTGGTTTGCTTAGTATGCATTCCGCTACTGCTTCCATTTCTTTATATTCATCGTTCTGTGCAAGCGTATCAGATATGTCCTGAAAAGTATTGAACTTATTTCTTACAGTTACTGTATATTTATGGCTAATATCTCTATTGGTAATTGAGCACCTGTCGCTAACGAGTGGTTTTAATTGTTTGTTTCTTATTTCTGCGTAGACCCAGGTGTATCTTTGTCGAGACAATTCTGTGATCGGAAAGTTCCCCTTTAAAAGATGAAGATGCTGTTTATCTACTTCTTGTCTATGAGTATTTTATCTACAAATGGTTTGGTATTATTCGGGTAGGTGTTGGTCCATAGTTTCCCTCCTTTTTTTAGAATTTATTTTTAGGCATGCTGACCTATTTTCGAGTGAAAAGTCTCTTAGATATTTCCAACTTCAATAATTACCATTGTCAAGTTGTGTAAGCAACGTTTTTAATTTTCGTCTTCGCTTATTCATGTCTCCACCAATGATATTACATCGTTGTGTTTGGGAAAGTGCCAGACAAGGGAAGATAGCTCGTTGTACAAGGTAATAATGTCTGTTTCATCACTGACATTCGTGGGACTGTAGCAAAAGATGATTGTTGTGCCATTAAATGAAGCACACTTCATTCCCAGTTGGAATATCTAAATGCAATTTAGTTGTTTTAAAGTACGAGGACTGAAAAGTATTCCTACTTGTCCGATGATGTCATTGACAGAATCTTTCCATACAGATACTGAGGCAAACGTCCGTCCATTACCATTTATCATGATATTTTATTTCTAATTCACAATGGTAGTATCAGTCCTTGTATGCATGTGATTTTTATATTATGCACTGCAGCAGACGCTGTCAGTTAAAATAACTGGTTTATTTTTAAAACTAGTATAAAATCTCGCTATGTGAGCACTGTTTTGACATATAAGTAATTTTGGTTTGGGTTTGAGTTCTGTAGCTGGTTTTTCGAACACTGGAGCCAGAATTCCAACCTCTGCAGAACACACTCCTTGTTTACCCGCGTGAACGGCGATGCTGTTTGGACATACGGTTTGAATTATCCATGGTAATCTTTCGTTGGCTGTTTTTCCTCATCAATTGACGTCACCCTTATAGATGAATAAAAGTAATTTCCTGACAAAAGTATATAATCCTCGCGGTTGACCTGTGAGGTTCTTCCACCTAGCATCCGCCTTACTTCACATCCACCATGTTGCTTCCCAGGGTTTCCGGTGATATAAAGTTAGAAAAAAGGGCTTTGCCAAAAATTTGTTAAGTTTTAAGTCCAACTATTCTCTTTTTATTTTTAAAGGCCTCTTGGTTTTATTTTAATTTTCTACTAAAACTTATGTACATTCTTTAAATCTTCAAATGAAAAGCAAATGGGTTATATTCGTATATGGTTAATAATTCACCTAAGTTGTATCATTTATATCTTCCATATCGGCTTCTGGCCAGCGACTTTTCTCTGTAGGGTTCTACTCTAAAAATATAGTCTCGTGATCAGAAAGAATATTCTATATTTCTGCTACTCTGACACGTCACTGATGACACTTCATTTTGTCTGCCTTTTCTCCTCTTCTTTTTTTCCTCTTCCTAACTTTGGTGTCGTCTCTCACTTTAAGTAACATACTAAATTAAGTTTACATTGAAACAAAGACAAAAAAGAAGAAAAACCTAAGATTCATTTCGATAATGTAAAAGTAAACTCGGAAAAATATTTACTGGTCGTTTCTCCATCCCCTCATATTTCTCTCGAAGATTAATGGTTTGGGGGAGAACTTGCTTATCGTCGGCGCCTCATTCTTTGAAGGAAGTAATGTCTGTCTTTCTGTCTGTCTGTCTCTCTCTCTATATATATATATGTATATATGTGTGTGTGTGTGTGTGTGTGTAAATACATTAAACATATGATTTATAAACGACTAATTTGTGGGTAAAAGGCCATTTGTTTGTGCACATTTAAATGGTTTCAAGTATTGCTATCAAATACTAATAGTTCTATTTGGACACAGTTAAATCTTTTCAATTTTTATCATTTAGATTATTCAGCTTATTTTTTCCTCTTAAAGATGAAGACAATAGCCCACATACTCTAATTAATTAGGATTATTCGGCTTCATCTAAGAAAATTTCGACAAATAAAATATTTCCAAGTAATTTAACACTAATAATTCTGTTCAACATTCTTCATTCATTTGCACACTGTTAAATGGTTTCACGTATAGTTAATGATCAAATATTTCTATATGACCATCGATAGAAACCTAACAGGCACTACCTCTAGGAGTCGGAGTGGACCTGAGAGTAACGCCAAAGAAGTGGAACTTCTCATTCCTTAAATCTCCAGACCTGGATCGGCTCCACCAGATGATTTTTGTGTCATATATCCAGAACTCTCGTCGTGGGGGAAGGATCTTACTCCTCTGTACCCGGTGTATTCTACAGTCTCAGGTGAACTTCAAATATTACTCTTGACCGTTTAACCAGAACATAAGGAAACTCCTTATTGTTAATACTTACCATTTTGTTGAACCTATTAAAGGAAACCAGCCACATTTCTATTTTCGAATTGGCATGAACAATAATACGCACATTTTCCTTCCAAATCACTCAATACCGTATTGAATTTACATAGGACATATTTTTCAATGAATAAAGGAAAGCAAAATTTTCTTTAATCAATTCTTTCATTAATCATGTCGCGTCTTCTGTCATTTTATTAGTTTTAATCTTCTAATCACTTCAACTTAAAACGCAATCAATTTTCTTTTTTTATTCCCAAAAGGACAATCCCAAAGATGGAAGTGTATATATTTTGTTTAAATTTCTTTTTCATTTTATTTTCTTTAGACAAAACCATAAAGTTAGATTTTATGGACTGCCATTTGGAAAATCAGAATCCAACTAGTTACTACCATAAGCAAAGCACCCGTCAAAAATGAAATATCACATTGTCTGCGCCGTCTACGAAAAATTAAAACATAAGTACTCAGCCTTCTGCATGGGATTAGTATAGTATTTACTTGCGCAATATGTCTAAGTATTTTTATGTTAACTTCTCACTGCTGTTCAGGCAGTACAATGGCGTTGTGAACGATGTGTCGATATGATATTTCTGTTTGTTTTAGTGCGACAGATATTATGAACTAATAAACCAACACACAAATAAATCATACTAATCATGATTTATTATTGTATACATGCATATTTTCCATAAAAATATAAGGTAATTTACATATATC
Organism: Sepioteuthis lessoniana; assembly: GCA_963585895.1. NCBI lineage: Eukaryota > Metazoa > Mollusca > Cephalopoda > Myopsida > Loliginidae > Sepioteuthis > Sepioteuthis lessoniana. The sequence goes on along the minus strand of OY757920.1, from coordinate 106,710,898 downwards.
CTCACTGCTGCTTGGAATCAGGGTGTAGTATCCGTACTCATAAAAATCACACGGTTATATGAAGAAAAAAAATTAAGATATAAAATATGCAGCTGAAAACAATTATTTCAGATCATAAAAAAATCTAATACTTCCTCAAAAGTAAACACTGAATTAGAAAATTCTAATATTCAGTATATAGTTATTTTGATTTTTTAAATTTCAGTTCGATTTTTGGTCATATCTAATTAGTTTTTCACGATATATAATATTTTGATCATAAATTTAACTATTTCACCATGTACATAGAATGTAACAAATGATAAAATAGTTGGGGCACAAGGAAAAGTGACACTTAGCGAATCTTCAGCACCAGTTTCGCGAATGATTCAGACAAAAGAAAAGCTTCTTTTTATCTTTAATGATGAGGATCTGTCTTGGACAAGAAACCCCTCTGACTTAATCTCTTGTTGATTTCTTAATCCTGTCGGAAGATAAGATCACTGAAGACGAAATTATGGCAGTAGAAGTCGATCCAATAATTCACTTTCCTCCCAAAGAGAACTGCCGCAGAAGGATATTTTGATCTTTGAAAGGGCATACAGATATGGCACTCTAATTGTAATCGAAGTTAGGGAGAGACGAATGAAGAAAATAAAAAAAAATACTTTCAGAAAGTAAAACAGTTTATCATATAAATATTTACTGGGCATTTATATTTTGACACTTTTATTGACGCAATATCCAAAATGAAATTCGTATTATTTTCCCAAATAACAAAAAAATTAGGATCTGTTGTTGTTTTTTTCTTTTTAGATGTGCGAATCTGAAATAGAAACGTCACATTAAACTCTTTATTGCATTACAAAATTACTGGCTGTAATATTCAAGCCACGTCGGTAAATGTTGTTCTATTCTCTAATAAAATAAATTGTTTCCTGTCATGTTTTATAAACAACAAGCAAATGCAAAGTAATCTTTTTACTTTATGCTGTCTTTGAATTTCACGGAATAAAAGAAAATGCTGAATATTTCTGAATGTAAAAAAAATAAAGTTGGCGACTGTAGTCGAGGGTGACCAGAAGGCTCCCTTTACAATAGCTACTACACTGAGGTTTAGGAGAGGGCGCTACTTTTTTCCCTGGATGCTCAACTTTACCCTCGATCCTTACCTTATAATGCTGAGTGTTAAGCAAGGACGTATCAAGTACCATTTTTAAAGTCTTTGGTATGACGCGACCAGAGATTGAACCCAGGTCTCCAAGACCATTGGCAAATACTCTACCCCCAAGACCAATGAGCTTATATGAATGTAATGTGTCGATATTCAGATCTTTTTAGCATACTATTTTTTTTATTGTAACGGGCAATATACTTCTTTTTTGTTATATATCGTATGTTGATTAAATAATGATCTACAAACGATAAAACAATTATCAAGTAACAAAACATGGATATTAGTCAAATGTTTAAAAACGTTGCAACATTTCATTTTAAGGGGCTGTCTAGTGGTAGATGTAATTGCACATTCTCCCAGAAGATTGTTCTAAACCAAGACTGATTATTTAAAAATTATTCAAATTTTGGTTAGATGAAAAATAAGACTGAAAAACAAATAGTCAAACTAACAAACACGTATCTATATCAGAGATAATAAAAAGCAAAAATAGTGAGTGTGAAAAAACGTTTTCAGATATTTTTGGTTAGATTTTTAAAAACACAGAGCTTTTGGAGATCAGACGACTGGATTGCACCTGGATATTAAATTGAGAGAAATACAAAATATCAAAATGAATGAAACATTTTGATAAATTTGTGATAGGAAGATTAAAATAAAAAAGGTAATCAGAATTTTGCCTAAATTTGTCTTCAATAATTTTTGCTTGATTTGAAAAATGCTTCCAGTCGTATTTGTTTCATAAATAAAGAATTCCATTGTCTCTTCAAAAAATGTCGCAATTGACCTAAAGCAGCGTCATACCACATTTAAGATCAATAATATGTTTATCGATCAGGTAGCCGAACCTTGAAATAATAATGGCAAAATCAATACCATCCATACTGCTTTTCACTATTCCTGTTAACATTAATATTAATATCATCAAACTGTCTCCTCGGGCCGCTCCTTACCTTTTATTGTTTCTCTAACAGAACAACTACTCATACAAAGTTCTTTTTCCACATGCAGTAATCATAAAATACCCCATGATTTTAATAACTCAATACATACGGGTTTTGAAAGTCTTACGTAAAAATTCAATTTCACTTTCTTCCCTTTTAAGATAAGAGCAGATTTTAAGCATTAATTTTCAACTTGAACGCCTATTCTGTTGATAAAACCCCCAAACTGCTTTTTTTTTCATGTCGGTGATTACTTACCACCAAATTGTTTGAATTGCATTTATTATTCTGACTTCGAATTCACCAAAAATATCAAATATGTTACTATACTAAAAATAAAACGACTTCTGATGTCTTTCTACAACTTCATCACAATGTAGATGGGGTTTAAAATACCCTGACTATATCTCCGACAGAGGAGTCAAAGATCTTCCCGAAAATGGAATGTCTTGAGTATTAAACGAAACTGCATATGATGGTTAGGGTCCAGTTCAGGAAATCTTGACATCAATCCTTGGTACACTCTGACTGGAGTCGTAGTATCTATGAGTCAAATAGACCTGTTTAAAAATTATTCATATTAGAATTATGTGCAAAAACTCACAAGAAATAAATTCATAAAAAATATAAATACGAACGTACAATGAATGCAATTCCCTAACCTCGAAGCATAAATTAGACCTTGACTGATTGATATGTCATTTAAACCAATCAATCAACTACTTCAATATCACTCTGACAAATGCATATAAAATGCTGAACTAGAGTAAAATGATATAATGTTAATTTTGTACCCTACATGGAATAGGATATAATTCGTGATCATGGACAAGATTTTGGAGCCATTCATTAACAACAGTAACATTGTTCTGAATATCAAAATCCCTTTACAAACTTAATAATTCTGTTTATCACGTATATCACTCAGTATGCTGGCTACAATTTATAACATCAAAAAAGACAAAATAGTCAGAAAACATCTAAAAAGTTCGACCACAAAGGAAATTGATTTCAACTATTCAAAAGTATAACAAGTAGCGAAACATATCAGCTGACATATAAATCTGACCACAGATCTAATAAAACTTTAGTCAACAGCTTACAAGGTACATTTACGATGCAATAAGCATCAAAGATTCGTTGGCAAAAGAATTAACGGTGAAGAAATATAATGAAAAGAGGAATGACTTGAAGGTTAAACAAGGCTTTTAGCATGAACTTATTCCAACAAAATCATTTACTGTTAAAGAAAGAAACGTATCCGGAAACTTCAACATTTGGATAGAAAAAAATTAAACTAACTTATGTCATTTGCAGTGTTTATTGATCAGTGTCAAAAGTTGTTTTTAGTGAGATTTGTGTGTGTGTGTGTGTGTGTGTGTGTGTGTGTGTTTTTAAGATTTCCTGATAAGTTTCAATCCTTGAAGATCTTCTAAAAGTTTTGATGGTTAGATTTGGTTTATTTGTTTGATGATATATCAACGTTCATCGATTATCTAATGCCGATGCCATCCTTGTAAAAGAACATTAGTGATACTGTTTTAACCTTAGCCAGGAGATGCGAAGACTCATACCTTTCTCAATGGTATTAATTGTAAAGTGAACGTAATAGCATGACTGACGTTTGAACCCAGTACGATGTCGCCGCCCAGCAAGTTAACCACTACACCACGAGGACTTCCCTGAGAATTTCTGAGCCCCACATTTAGAACGTATAACTCTGTGTTAAGCAGCACAGTCAGATATAACATAATCTTCTGCTTCCTGAATTTTAAATTGGGAGGTTCAGTTAAAAGTTATAGTTAAATAGCCAAGATCTCAGTACTTTTATCCAATAGAAATAGACATCATCATTATCATCATTAAGTCATGCTGATATCCCGGAGTTCCCCTACTTTCTCTCTCTCTCTCTCTCTCAAACACACACACACACACACACACACACACACACACACACACACACACACACACACACACCAACCGTCCCTAACGCCAATCATACCAAGCAGGTCCTCAGAGATACATTCGGTATCCACATAATGCTGATTCATGTAACTACTTGCTGGTCGGTCAACATTGGCATGTAACATTTTTGTATAGTTCCCATCTAGCTTTTTCTCCATACTTTCCTAAGAATTAAGGTGGTGCATTAATGGTAATTTATATATATACCATTTTACTTCTTGCGAGGATTTCACACCAGTTAACTCGGCAGGGTTCAGGTCTTTCACTGGAGTCTGAGCAGCGACACCAAGTTTCCGCAGATCCTTATAATTCTCCTCAGTATTCTGACCAATCTCAACAATGCCGCAGTTAGGATGGTCTCGATTCGTCCTGCAATTTTCAACTCTTCCAGCCCTTTTTCTAAACATTTGGCAACCGTTCCAAGCATGCCAACTACAGTTGGAATTCACAGCTTTTAATGTTCTCTAGTTAGGTACGAATACTCTTCTATCTTTTCGCTTTCTTTGATTTCTGTTCCGTGGTCGGTTCAGACGGCGAAGTCCACTATAAAGCAAATTCTCTTTTGTTTTTGTTTTTTAGTGGGTGACTATCACGAGGTCTGGTCTTCTAGCCAAGATTAGGTGATCTATTTCTATTTCAAAATTCCAGAGAATTTTAGGCGTCTCATTCTTCAGGACGGATTATGCATATACCATTTCGAAGTAAAGTCAAATTTCAATTACTTGCAAAGTTCCCAGTGGATAACCTTCTTCACCCAGTCGTGTCCAGTCAAATATAGCTTCTTTATTAGTTTACTACATTCGCTAATCCTATGACAAATGATTTTGTCTCTATCTTCATGTAATGTACACTTGCTATACTGTCGCGTATTTTCGATTTTTACTTCCTTATAATTGGTCCTGATGACGTTGTTTTCTATTGCTATTTGAAGAGATTCAATTTCTCTCTTAAGATTTCCTTTTTATAACAATGCCCACCCGCCTGTCGCTTGAAATACCCATACTGTTGTTTATCTTCATATTTTCTAGTCATTGTAGTTTTGTTTGTTCTTCTGTTCTGAGTGATATTGGCTACAGTAATTAATCCTTTTAGTTTTCGAGTCCTCGGATTGATGCATCTTTTGAGTCTTCCTTCTTTCGCCAAAATCTTTTAATTCATCTAGTTGTGTGGTCAGACTTGTCTGCATTTTTGTTTTGGCCTTTTCATTACAGAATATTCTTGTGAGTTTTTTGTTTCTTATTACTTTCACTCTGCTGCTTTTTCTTTATGAGTCAAGAAATTTTGCACCCGGGTTTTGTATTTCTATTCAGGTTCCTTAGGGGAACACCGATTTTATCACATAATAATTTCTCTCCAGCATAAATTAGCTCATTTAGTTCAGTGATGTAGCCTGTTGGAATATTTGCTAATGATTTGTTTACCTTTTCAGTTTCTATCTTTTCTTTTTTACAGTATTGTTTCCCGAAGGATGATATAATCTTCTTTTCAGTCATTTTTTAACTTTGAATTTATTGGCTTCTTGCATTAACCTTGGTTTTGTATTGCTAGAGTCTGTGGTGTTTTGCTTTTCAGTGTTTGTGTTTAATTTCGCTTGGGGGTTCTTGCTTTTTAGTATTTTGCGTTTTAATTCAAATTGGAGGGTTTTTTTCATAGTCATCATAGTATACATGTGTACATATTTCTAGTATTTCAAGGCCACAGAAAACCAACGTTTCTATAAAATTATTCTCATTTGTTCAGAAAGTTCTTCATTTGTTGCATTAAATCTAGCGTATTTTTCTCAAATTTTTATCATTTTTTTTTTTTTTTTTTGCAGGATTGCTCTTAAAATAACAGCAAAGTATACTTCTGCTGTTTTCTCTTGTCCATTTCTTCAGTTCATGTCTCTCGGTTGGTTTATTGCTTTGGTCGCTGATATACCTATATTTAGAACGGGTAACATTTGCAGGATGCTTCTGGTCCCCCATGTTGGCTATTAAGGGAGCACCTGCCGATTATGTCACTCAGATATGACAACTGAGTTCTACGGTGATTTGATTTTAGATGAGACATTTTCCATAGGGAGTATAAAGTAGCTATACAATACCCAAAGGATTATTATCTGTGATTCTGTCACAGCCTGGTATTCTTTAGAGGAATAAAACACTTTAGCGGGCCATAAACAATTAGTTAAAAGAATGACTACTTACACTTAGTTTTAACTTTGTAAATTCTATATTACCCTTTATCTTTATATTTTTCGGTTTGATATAAATCGTTCATGCTGCTACTTCGCTTCCGGCACATTTTATGAATAAAACTTCTTACAAGTTTTTTCTTCCGTTCATTTTTTTAGTTTTTGGCCGTAGATCACTAAATTCAAAAGTAGATTACGGCACTCAAACTTCGAATTCACACATAATCATTTGATTATAAACCCTGAGAAAAAAATGAATAAATCAGTGATTGTAAGTTTAAAGTTTTTCGGACTTACAGATTTTAATGTCTTCGGGAGACCTTAAGTCAATATGTTTGTTATATAGTCATCTACAGCATTATGCAGCATCATAACGACACAATAATAGACAGACGCACGATGATAAAGACGCAGTAATAAACGACGCACACAGAAAGACGCTGGAAGACTTCTTTATAAAATATTTTACCTTTCACTTTATTTGTAAAATTTCGAAAAGGGTTACTCAAAGTTTGCGTGTGAGAGGGAGCTGGAGACCGAACATAACTGAAATATTTTGACCCCAAAGTTATGGCCGTCAGCGTTGTGTCTTTCTCGTTCTCCATGGCTGCTCAACCGGAGCCCCTTCGGCCGGGTGTGGCTTTCCCTACCACATCTCCTCTCCAACTGGCACTCGAACTCAACTGTCCTCTTATGTTCAATTCGTCGGCCTTATATTACCTTCAAACTCCGAAGCGGTGATATGGACACGCCTCCACGCCTCCGCAACTTCTTCCGATATCTAGCGACCGGGATGTGTCACTTCCGCTACCTTTGGAATGGCCTGTGTGATCGTCATCGAGTGAAATAACTGTCATGCAGTTCAGAGGTCACTCTCTTCCAGTGCGTCAGTCTATGAGAGTAAAATGGGATTTTTTTTTACCTCGTCCCATTTCATCAGCCAATTTCCGCCCAGGCGATTTCCTCTAATAACTGCCATTAGAATGTGTCACTTCCTTCCGGTGCATCACCTTGAATGGCATTTTTGGCCGGGTCAACAGGTCAAAACATAACATGTTAAGTAATTCCTTTTATTCGTATTTTTGGTCAGACAAGAATAATTGCTTTGCCATACATTTAAATTTGCCGATAGTTTACTTTTTTGGTGGGGTAACATTCCTTATTGATTTTCTCTTGCCCTTCCCCGTCTTTTTTTTTTTCCAATTTTCAGTTGTAAGATTCTAAATTCAAATTAAGATTACAGCCCGCTAACTTTAAATGTGCACATGTTTATTTGACTGAAACTCTGCACAGGTCTCAAGGACTCTTCTCAGTATTCAGACTGACCACAACAGTGCTGTAATTTAGATGATCTCGGCTCATCCACCAATTTCTAACTCCCCTGCTCTCTTACCAATCCTTTGGAAATTGTTTCCAAGAACACGAATTATAATTGCTATGAATTTCATCTTCGTGCTCGTTGGCTTTATCGGTTCTCAGGCAAAGTCTAAGTACTTGTCCTTCTCTTCTTTTTTTTTTTTGATTTTCATGCTGTTGTCAGCTGGGACGGCAAATTCTACTATTCCAAAGGTTGTTTTTAACTTTTGATTTTATTCATTTATATTTTAATTTAAGTTTTTTTTTTTTTGTGCATATACAATTTACTAGCATAGTTAAATTTCAGTTCCTTCCACAATTCCCAATGAATCCCCAACTCGTGTCTAGTTTTATCCTCTTTTTGCACTAATTTGCTGAATTCACTGATTATGTTTTTGCTGAGATGTGATATTGTGAATTGAATTACCAGGACCAGAAAATCTGGCCAACACTTGCGCGCGACATACGGAAACACTGGACAGCTGTTTCGACATCATTAGATCCCATCAGCAGTGTTTACCGTGATCTCCAACACTTAGATCGAACCAGCAACCACAGAATACAGAACGAAAATTCTACAACTGTGCAACTGAGATGTGATATAGTATCAAGATTGATTGTATGATCTTTTTCGAATTGGAACTTATCGGTCTTGATTTTATTTAACAAGAAATCATTAATTCATTTACACAACTGGGGACATGTTTTTGTTTGCTTTTTTTGCATGATTCATTTTATCCTGGCAGAAAATACTGAGCAATTAGTCTAAAGCAAATTTTACTTAAACTTGGTTTAAAATCGTTCTAAAACGATTAAAATGCTGAAAAAAAAAGCCTTATGAACGTAATGTAGTGAGCCTTACTGGTGTCTCTAACTGGCGTTCCCGATTTAATGAAGGAAGACCATTGAATATGGTCAGCATCAAGAAATGCCTTCAACTAACAAAAATGCTGAAACATTGAAAAACTGCCGCTTAATCCGGGAAAGGTGGATAGAAGATGGACGATCAGATTTGGGATGGTGTGAACTTTTCCTTTGAGTTAGGTCAAGCCATTCTTATTGACTAATTTGGGGATAAGACTTGATTACAGACAAGTTTCTTATATGTATTTTGAGGCCAAAATAGAAATGTTGGGTTACCACATCAACTATTTTGCGTTAGTGCGTACAAAGTGATGCAGATTTTTAAAAAATGGTCCAATATGACCTTTACAGGGCACACACACACACACACACACACACACACAAACGCACACACACACACACACACACACACACACACACACACACATATATATATATATATAGAGAGAGAGAGAGAGAGTGAGAGTGAGAGTCCAGATGACGACGGGTATGGAATATTCGTACAAAGAATATATGATGGATAAAAAGAATGTTAGCGGGGATTAAAAAATGTCGGCAAAATTAATTTATAATGGCACTGCAGATATGGTTGAGCTGTATTCGCCAATGCTTTGGAAGACCGGGGTTCAATCCCAGGTCGGGTCATAACAAAGACTAAAAAAATGGTACTTGATGCCGCCTTGCTTAACTTTCAGCATTATAAGGTAAGGATCAAGGGTAAATTTGAGCAATCCAGGGAATGGAGTAGCGCTCTCCCTACACCTCGGTTTGGTTGCTATTACAAAGGAAGACTTCGGGTCACCCTTGATTATGGTTGCCAATTTTACTTTTATATATATATATATATATATATATATATATATAAGTGCGTGTGTGTTTATGAGAGTGTAATTGCAGAAAACCCTTGTTTCACATTGCAGAGCTCCACAATAGAAACCTTACAATCAAGTACTGTTTGGTGTCATACTGAAGACATGCATTGTAATTGATGTTATTATTTTTACATACACACCTACTATTAGCAGTACTAGTGTATGTAAAAGTAGTTCTTGTAGCATCTTAAATATGTATTAGAAGAAATATTATGAACAATCTTTTTTTACTAGTATTTCTTTTATCTTAATTTCAGTAGATTTGAATAATAACTACACAGCCTGTCATCTTACGACCAATAGGCAACATAACTTGATACTACACAAAACATGTGTCACCGACTTAATATGAAACTCACTTACAACAATGGCAATATTTTGTGACACTATTTTATCAACCATAACTTAATGATTAATATTCAAATTTGTCTTAGTATGGCTCAAAGTTCTAATTGGGAGACTCGAACCCACTTCAGTTGAAACTGGTCTTCTTGACTAGCTTGACTGCTGTTATTTCTCCGTTATTTTTTCCAGATTTTCACCTTTGATATTTTCTGGCCAAAAATAAAAGATTGGGCAATTATAATAAAGTTACACGCACATCTGCTTATTCTAAAAAGAAAAGAAAATAGTTTTCGTTTTAAGCAAGATATCACATTGTTTTTTTTATTACGTAATTGAAATAACGTATTGTCTAGAGAAAACAAAAAGATATAGACCTATTTTTGACAGTTAAGATGTTTACAAATCCACATATTTTGTACAAATATTTTCCGTTAGGCATCATTCATGTCTGACATATTGGCATTCTCTATCCAAAGGCAGAGAAGTGGTGGGCGTCTACTAAGCTTCGAAAATATTGCCAACCATATTCATAAGGCGCCTGCCTAAGAGATATTACTTTAGCTCGCAGAATTGCCGAGGCTGTGAATTCTACTGCAACTGAATCAAACAATAGAGTTATTTACCAAACTAAGATAAGATAAGCTAAGCTCAGTAAATATTGTACCCACATTTACCGATCATCTGATATAGAAAAGTTTCTATAAAGATCTTTATTGATCAATCAAATAAGGCATTCATTCTGGTGGTTTTGTACCAGACAAATTTTTGTAATATCTACAAATGTAGATGGTGTAACAGTAGCATCCTGAAAAATTAAATTTATCAGTCAACGGACAAATATACTCACCCTCAGAACAAACGAAAAAATACTCAATATTACAAGAGAGAGAGAGAGAGAGAGAGAGAGACAGAGACAGAGACAGAGAGAGAGAGATACTATATAAGTAAATATTCGTTATTAAAAGTTTCACATTGTCGGTAGTGATCTTCAAACGATTGTAAAAGTGTAAGATAATGCACTTTTTTCCATATTCTGAAGATCACGACCATTGATCTGCGGGTTAAGACCATTTCCCGTTAACACATACAATATATATATATATATATATATATATATATATATATATATTGTGAGTAAAGAAGAGAAAGTAATTATAAAGAGAAAGAGAGCGGATTTCGGATTATTGTATCATTGTACAATTCTGGATTTATATTCTTTGGTCTAAAACAAATTAATTATAATTTTAAATATCGCCTTTATCTTGTTCATTAAAACATAAAATTGGTAACAAAGCAAATACTTAGTCACAATTTACTTATACGCATTTAGCATCTGAGAGACTGTATTTACTGTGTATCTGTGTGAGCAAACATTTCAGGTCTAGTATATACATCATTTAGGCTGTGAAATATTCCGAACCACAAGACTTTTTTAACCTTTAATCTTTCGATAATGGAGAACCGAATTTCTTTAATAATAAAATTAATCAATTATAGAGTTGAAGTATATTGAAAACGACGAACAATTTTCATTCCTGATAACATATTTCACATAGATTAATGTAGCAAAAAATGAACACAGAAAAGTCGAAAAATTTAAGTGAATTGCCTCAAAAATATCAAAAGACAAGGATTATAATGATGAGGATGATAATGGCAGAACTAAAGAAAATGGGTTACAACTCAAGAAATTCTAGAATCTGTAAATGGCTTAGGTTATTTCAACGTTAATCAACGCTCCCAGTTCCCAAGATAAAGGGGCTAATTTTGTTCGCACATATTCGCTGAAGAGAAAACGTCAGGGTTCATTTCATAATTTATTTAAATCTCAATAATCTTTAACGATAATAACTTTTCAATGTGACATTTTGCGAAAAATGAAAAGTGAATTTTTGATTTAGTGCATAAGTTTAGGAAATTCATTTTGGTTCGATAAGAAATGATGAGCTTTTTTTCTCATCAAAAAAGCTCATCATTTTATATGTTTAATTCATATCGTGTTCTAAATACTAGAGTTAGTTAAAAGTTTAGCAATTTTTGGTATGTTCTAATTTGCGGCGTGTATATTATATAAGCAAAACTGTTCCAGCTGTTGTAGTTAACCCACTGTTATTGGTAGTATTGAGATAGTTTGTACGCTGACACATTTGACATTCGAATTCGAACTGGACTCCTACGTGTAAAAGCGTCTGGGTCTTTTGTAAAAGATTCTTAAAGAGAGACATTTTAACTGACATAGATGTGAATATGTAAAAGTTTGTATTTCATTGTTGTCGTTTCATTTCCTTTCTCTCAAGTGATGTTAGTTTGTCAACAGCAAACAAGAAATAACATAAACTAAGGAAACCAGTAGATAGTTCAATCAAACCAAACTTGAAAATGCTCGATACTCCAAAATGTTCATGAATAATCAAGACTAACAGGTACAGCTACAGCTGAGATCAGGAATATGCTTATACCAGAGGTTAGTCAGAAGTTAAATAAGAATTATAATATATATATAAACATGTATATGCATTAAAATATCAGAAGCAGCTCTTTATGATTGACTCAATCCTTTTTTTTAAAAAAAAGAGATTTACTTTGGTCACCCTGTATACATAGAACTCACTTCTAATTGGGTGCGAATCTGGGTTTAATTGTGAGACTAAACCACAAACATGAAAAACCGTCTGAGAAAACAACGTTTGAGCAATAGTTTGTAATGCTTGCTTCATTGAAAACAAGTCCCATTTGTGAATGTGACTTACAGCGTCTTACATATTGTATAAATACTTTCACGGCATATATGGTTCGGAAATACTTGTTTGAAAATGCTGAAACATATACTTACTTTAACGGAGAGCAATTAAAAAATCAGAGAAATTAATCGTGAAAAATTTACTTTAACTAGTAACTTACTTCGTCGAATGAAATATTTGTAATCCAGTGAAAAGTTTGTATTTGTTGCTCGAATTTAGCAAAAGTTTGAATAACTCTGAATGTATTTCCTCACGATATTCCCATCAGCGCTTGACGTAGTGTACTTATTTACTCAGATTATTTCACGATGTGCTATATCATCCTTTAACTATTTCATTTTACCAAATACGTGAGACATGTTCTTTGATCATGACTGCTATGATTCTCATTGGCAAAGCCACGTAGCTAAGTATATTGAAATAGCTCATACCACCCAATTATGTCATTGAACATGAGGGAAAGAAAAGGACGTTTAAGTGTTTAGTTCTTTCGGAAATAACAATGGTGCAAGTAGAGACCTCATAATAGTATTACAGTGTTGACCTGTGATTTCACATATTAATTAATTCTTTGCTAATATTGACTCTTTACATTAAATTGATAAATTGACCTTGGAAATTTTTATCTCTAAAATTTCATAAAATAAAAATCGGTGAAGCACCAGTTTCAGATTACGAGAAGTTGAAAGCGTTTTGTCGCGTTTCTACATTGATTAATTATTAAAGACCCTATAACTGTTTTTCCTTTATTAAAAAAAAATCCTGTAATTCTCGCTTCCAAGCAATGTTTATTGTTGCATCCTTAATCAGAGAATATCTTTATTATTGTAATGTGCAAACTTTGTCAATTGATCTTGATAATTATTGCGGTATCAAAATGATGATTGAAAAATTTGGTATAAAAATATTGCAGCAATGTTAATCGATTTTTTTACGGTTGCAGCAATCTCACTCGTTTAGATGAGAAAAAGATAATCGGGACATCATCCAGCTCTTTCATAGCTTTCTATGTGCATAAATTGGTCCTCATCTTGAACTTTCATAACAAAAACAAAGCTGTATAAACTCGTTGAGCTCAGGTAGAAAGTTATCTTAACGATAATACATTTTGATATCAGTTTATATTTTATTATTTTGTTTGATAGTACGTTTGACTATTACTCTTTTCTACCAATATTCAATTTGTACGAAAAGTTCGTGGCCTAAAGCAGAAAATTGAATTAAAATTCGAATTTAGATTATATATGATTCGACTCTTTGAATGATCCCAGAGAACAAAATGATCTCATCACAGCTTTTTTTTTTTGTTCCAGAAAATTGAAATCCGAGAACCGGTAATTATTGAGAAAATGGCCGATATCGACTCTCTTTCAGCTGCTAATTTTTTAACCATGCTCTAAAAAGAACCAAGTTTCTTTAATGTCATCATCGTTTTATAGATATTTTTGGATTATAAGCAGGGAGGTAGCAGATGACTGTGTGATGGGCATTACTAGTGATTTTCTCAACAATACCAAAGAGATGAACTGTATGTTTTTAGGAGACGGGTAGAACTTTAAAAAATCATACTTTAAACTATAGGCCACAAATTTAACTCACTCTTGGTAGTATCTGCTTGATTACCTGCAATTCTGAACTGGATTCAGTTACTTTTTTTCTGGCAGTACTATAAATAATAATGCTATCTTTGAAGGAATGGAGAAAAACAAGGTAGATTAAGGAATGAAGTGGGGAACTAAAGAAACATGAAAAAAGGAGACCAGAGAAGAGATATAGACAAAAGGTAAACATTGAGTGACTGGCAAACTAGCTAAATAGAAAGAGAAAATGGGCGACAAATTGAAACGCAGACAAGAATGAAAAGGTATAGGATATGCTGTGCATTAATATTTTGCTTGACATGTGGGAACAAATGAAAGGTAAAATGGAGAAGGCGTTATTTTTTTCCCTTTTTAGCATATAAACCTAATCTAGATTTTTAAGAATTTAAATAAAGATATGGCTATGCCCAGAAGAATTAAAAGGATAAGGAAGAGAATAAGTCGATACGGGCAAATACTGAGAAAAGTGTAGCGGCGAGAGATGATAGATAATTTTAGTCGGCAATAACTATGGAATATCCCCTTCTACTTTCTCATTATGATCGTGGTCTCGAGCCACGCTGAGGTTATGACAGATTCAGTAATCACTCAAACTTTGAGTAAATATAATTCAATTTTGTCTCACTTGTTGCTTTCACATATATCTAACCGTCTCATATTTTCCGCTACCAAAAACGTTTTAGTCGGCTAATATTCTTGATGTGATGTAATTAGTTCTGATAAAGTTCCGGCATTAATAAGAAAATCCATTTCTCTCTTTAAGTGACCTCTGTGGAATCACATTAAGAATTGTTCGTCTGCGATCGTTTCTATCTGCTTCTTAAATTCACTGTAGAGAATATTCTATATTTTTCTTCTTTCTGCTGTTGCCTTTTTCGCTTTCCTGAAATGTTTAAGGCTTTTATTTTTTTGTCATAATGATCTGAGCGGTTTTCAGGATATTTTCATCAAATCGTGGTGCGTATTTTTCAAATCCCACTTTAGCCATTTATGCGCAGTCCATGATACTGATGGCTTCCCTATTTCTTTCTGAATTTTTTGCTTTTTCTTGATATAACCTATCGTTATTGCCTTTGTATTATCATGTTAGAAGAAAAGGAGTGCTTTACCTTGAAGCTTTAGGAGAGTGAATATTTACTAAAAGATTAGAATTTCAAATTCACAGTTTACTAAATACAACAGACACTTGAAGAATACTAGAAACTTCCATTTCAAAAATCAATAACAATCGAGATAACTACGGTAATTCGCATAAATCACTGGATAATAATGATAATTCTTCACCTCAGAGATTTAGACAGAAACTGTATTTGTATATTCACGGATAAAAGTTTATTAAAGTCGGTGATTCACCTTGAATCAGCTTATTTTTCAAGTGAGCCAAGAATTAAACATGAATTCATGCTGAACTTTCTTGGTTTATTTGCGATTTCTTTGATTTGTTGATATTTTATCGCTTCCTTTCTCGTTCAGCAAAAATATTGATCAGTGGTTTGTAAACTTTAAAACGCTTCAGTGATCTTTGCAATATTTCCCACTTTAATAGAAACCTACTAGTTTTCAGAGCGTGTATCGTTATTATTCATAAATTGTTTCTTTGTTGTTTTGGACGCTAAAATGGTCGACGCCATTTTTATGACATTTCGGCATCTATATGTGAGCAAACGCTGTGATCATCATGTTTGAAAATAGGTTAACTTTGTAGTTCAAACCTTCGGTTTATTCAAAAAAACAAATAATGCTTCAAATTTATTTCGGCATATAAACATGAATATGCAAAATAAATGGTTTTCATCAGTGTGAAGTAATATAAGAAGAGAGATATTCTAAGGGCAAAGTCTAGTATTTGAAGCGTCAAAACATGTAAATATATATCGGAATGTATTGCTTTATATATTAAAGGTTTTTCTTTTCTATGGTATATATATATATATATATATATATATATATATATATATATATATATATATATATATATTACAGAAAAACCTTTAAAAATTACTTATATTTTGTAAGAATATTTATTTCAGCAGACCTTATATTTCAAACAATCTGCATCTTCAGACAAAGGAAAGAGATTAGTCAATGCAAATTTGCAAACGTAATGAAAAGAAAGTCAAAACTTTTGGAACAAAATGATTTTAACATCTCCTTTTCATCTAGAAGAAACGGTATTCATGTGTAAATCATTACACTCCTCTCTTAATCAATAAATTTGAGTGCCCAGAACAGTTGCTGGAAGAATTGTTGCAGTCAATAGCCAGACTAGATTTCCATAGATGTTCTCTTATGTATCACAGCCTGTGTTTGTTGAGCGTTGACAATACAAGAGATTTAATCCATCTTTTGACATTTCTTATGTCATCTTGTCGAGTTTTAGTAGCGACATCAGTGGTTGATTTTCTTAATCAGTAAATTATCTTATCTTCCAATCTGTCATTCAAATTGTACATTTGTTTTTTACAGGATCCAACAATTCATAAAACCTTCTATATGATAGAATTTTAGATCTTACAGCCGCTTGCATTGTTCTGGATCCAGCTATAAATAGTAACATACATTTATAATTTTTTAAACGAATTCGTTTGTTTGGGGAAAAAAAGAGCCGTAAAAGTTGTTTTTTTAACTTTCTTGACAATGTACCGAACTGATTGATATATTAGATCATTTTATTTCTATTGGCCACCATTTTTTTCACAGAAAAAAAAAGTGTCTATTTTGTTTTTTAAACATTGTTCACTCAATGGAAGCCGTAGAATAGATTGGCGAAAACAGTTCTGACAACAAAATATTATGAAAAAGGAATTCAATAGGTGTGAACGACTGGAAGTTTAATTTTACTTTTTTCATGAATATTTTTTCAATCCTCATCATCAATTGTGAAGAATATGTTCTTTCATTTCTTTCCATATATTGTTTTGTTTTTTCGTTGCAAATTGCATTGTTATTTTATGATAGTAATAGGGAGTATAAACTTTCACTTAGGCTCAAACTTAGGTTTTCTTTTTTGTCTCAGTGATGTCTGGCTATGACAACTGTTTTACCGACTACACACCGAGAGCAGATGTTTGACCAGAAAGCTAATTTAGGTTGATCTCTTGTCGCCATATGCAATAAAGAAAAGCAACTAAAATGTCAAAGATAGCGATAACGATATCTATTCAACCTTTCACTAATGCCTTATTTTCTTGAAGGCATAGACGTTTTAATGCAATAATACATCTGTACGAACACTTACATCCCATCTCTTAAACAATCCAAATCAGAAAGACAAGGACTGGAGGACCAACCCGGAGCGATGGATGATAGGAACGAATGGAAAGACAGTCAGGGAAATCCGTGTAGTAGCGCAATGATGATGATGATGATGATGATGATGATGATACAAACTAACCTGATCATTCTGCGTCTAATAAATGTTTATATTTTGAAGGAGTGCCCAAAAAGGTTATCTTGGAATATACGGAAATGCTCATAAGATACTTATACCTATTTACTGGAGGTCCTTTTTCCTAACAGTACCTTTTCTAAAAAGTGGGGACACACTTTGGAACAAGAATGAGGAAACGAGTTTTTTTTTGGAATGACCAACAATACAGCATTATCTTGTACCTAATGAAATTAAAGTTTATTTGGATACCCTCGCAAAAAGAAGGCTGTGATCCAATTTTCAAATACATATAATCAATGTAATAAACATTTATAAACAGATTTATTAAAGGATATTGATACTATTATTCGTTATACTTAAATCAGTTGCTCAAAGCGATTAAGATTTACTTCTAAATTCTTCTCAATTGAATGGAAAACATTTTACTTCAATCTGCTGTTTATTTTAGATGCTCGAAGAAAATGATATTATTTTTGAAAGTTTCTGTTATGAAGTTCGCTTAATGCTATAAATGCAGAAGTTTAATAAAACCATCAAATAATAGCAATTATTAAATCTTGCACAAATATCACATCCTTAAAACTGATTTATGATATTAAGATTAAACCATTTCGATGGTTCTCGACGTATGTGTTGCAGACCAATGGTGTATTGAATATATCTCTTCTAGGGGCTCCGAAAATTTATCCAAATAGCTATCCACGTACTTTCAGCCTTGAACGTGCCCGGTACTAGAATCATATCAATATGTATACATATTCATACTTTGATGACGTAAAGAATTATTGTGTTGTGTAAGTTATAGATATATTTTTTAGTTTTCACAGTGTTTTTCTTAGTAGGAAACAACAGACATTTTCAAAGGAGAGAAATTACATCAACGGATTCCTTACAACAGGTTATTTTGATGAAGAATACATAATTTGTAAATACATTCACAATTAAGATATAAATGTAGTCTGTAAAATGTTGTAGTTTTAATCTTAAAAGTAATTGAAAAGTACAAACTGATATTGAGAAGCTATATATAATAAGATTGTATTTTCTACTTTTTCATCAGTATTTCTTCTATTTTTTTATTCGTTTTATTTATCAACGAACAAGCATCAGATGGGCGACCAGTTAAAACTAAATAATGACAAGGTGTTTTTTTTTTCTGAGAAATTCGAATATCATTAAAACTTCTTCGGCAAGTGTAAATGATAACTCAAAAGTAGTAACAAGATAAAGAATAAATGCAGTTACCCCCCACCCATCCTCTACGGACAGGATATGATACAAGGTAAATGTTTTACTAGAGTAAAGTTGGTTTTAATTCAAAGTTTTCCTTCTCCTAGACTGGTTGCTTAACCAATTCTAAATTATCTAGTCTTCCCTAAAATGTTCCTATAGTTGGGAAGCGAATTGTTGGATTCATGCCTTTTCCATCTTAGCATGAAATGAAACGCAAACAGTCTCTTCGTTTAGTATTGAATTTGTGTAGACGATTTCATTTCCCAGGACGAAAACTGGTACTCGAAGTGCTCCTGCGTCAGGAATGTAGCCATAACTCCCGTTTGAGTGACACTCACTACTAATGAAACCTTCGTAGAGAAACTGACAATTTTGTTGTCAACAAAGACCAGCTTACAAAGATAAGAAATTCCTTTTGAAATTTTATCGCGTGCTTATTACGGGATTTGTGCAAAAGAGCAACAGAAATAAGATGAAGTAAACGTTAGACAAAAATTAATAGTTATATTATAATTAAGTTTGCTAACATACACTGACTTTAGACTCGGGTAGAAGCTAGACAGGAAAGACGAAAATATGAATGTGTGGTGAATACGTTCTGGTCAAAGCAAAGATAACGAAAATGTTTAATACAATGTTTTAAAAGAATTGTATTCAATTTATTGGCAGAATCGTAAATTAGGATTTTACGTACGTTGTTACTAAAATGAATTTACAAATCAGTGGAGATATTTTGTCACTAAACTACAACAGAACATTATCTCTATTCTATTTATGATCTGTTTTAACAAGAATGCTCGATCATCATTGGGATATTATCATTATCTATCTCCTCCTTTGTTTTTGCTCCACGCATTTCCTACATACTTTTTTTTTTTTACTTTCCTTTGTTTTTTTTCCGTTTTTTTTTTTAATTTTTTTGGCTCATTTCTCTTTTTTACCTTTAACCTATTTTGTGATGTTACATCTTTTCTTTTGGTTTTTTTTTTGTTTTACTTTCGAATATTTTTGTTAATTTTTCATATTCTTTTAACTTCTTACTTTTTATGATTTTTTTTAGCTCTCTCTCTTTCTCTCTCTCTCTCTCTCAAATTATGCCTTTCTATTTTTACTTTTATGCATCTTTTTTAAATGTCATTCTCTTTTATGTCTGCCAGAGTGTTACTCTTATTTGACTTCTTTTTGTTTGTTCATCTCTGACTTTCTTGTTTACCCACCCCCTCTCTCCTATGTCGACCTGCCTACCTACTGCTCACTTTTTAAATATTTTTTTTTTCTCTCCTGCATTTTTTTTTTCTGTCATCTTTTCTTTTTCACGTCTTTGTTATGTTTTGATTTCTCTTTCGAGCATGTCACATTAATCTTGATAGATCGAATCCAAGTCAGAATTTTTAAAGTTGATCTCTGTAAAAAAGAAAAAAATATGATTGCATAAAACTGTTAGATGTTTTCGTCTCGGTGACCAAGGATATCTTCTTTTTTTGCGTTTTTTCACTGTAATTATTCCCAATTGTTGTGATCGTTTTTGTTGTTTTTTTTAAATCATTCTCAATGTAAATAAACAAACGAATAAATGAAAAAACAACGACATTTTAAAACTATCATCTGGCAATGTTGATATCTTTATTTAAAAAAAAAACGCCACGTTGTGGAAAATACATAAATTGTATAAGAAACTCACAAAAGATTTATATTTTCGGTTATTTCTAGTTGTTTAAAATTTATCCCCAAAAAGATTTATTTGGTACTAATAAAACAGGCAATAAACATTTACTCCAATCCACTTGCTTGATGAGATCAACCGTAGAAATTCTGGTGCTTTGCCGACTTTTAATCCGAACAATATTTGCTATATATCCATTTATTGTTTCTTTCTTTCTACCATTCATTATTTCAGGTATAAATCTTGTTGTCTGTTTTTCTTTTAATCTGATCCAAATATAATGAAAATATTTATTTACACGCGCTTAAAGGCTGCCAACTGCAGCAATTAAGATTATGTTTAGTCGGATTCTATTGCATTTTATTGATAGTTGCAAATAAAAAGAAAATACGAAGGAAAATTCCATAATTAGTAATTAACTGACGTTTTTGCCAAAATAAATTATAGTGACAAGCTGAGATCCGTATAAATTCCCCGGATTTTTTGCAACATATTTTTACACTATTTATCTATTTTAACGTGCATCTAAAACAAACACCGTCAATCTATTTATTTGCTAAAAATAGATTTGTAAACTTTAAAAAAACAAAATTATTTAATCACATAAAGAAATTAGAATCTCTTAAAAATTAATTTCTTTGTATTTTTCCTTTGCAATTCATTAATAGATAGAGTATATTCATTAAGAAAAATAAGTAATTTTTTCCGAGCGCAGGATATCGTATTTTTAGCACTTTTTATTTCAGAATTCATCGTCTTTAAAAAGGAATTGAAAATTAAAGAATTTCTATAAATTTCATTATATAATTATTCAGACTCTTATCTTTATAGAAAAAATTAAAAATATGTTTTTGCGCAGATTTCGTAAAATTAATTGGTAGGGATGGGAATTACCACGTAAAAAAGGATTTCCGCATTTTAAGCATAAATTCATCTAAAGGTAAATGAGTATCGAAATATTCATGAAAATTGGACTCATTTCATTTTTCATGGAATTTTTTTTTTTTTTAAAAGACTGGACGAAAAACTTTCACGAGGCCACGTTAAATTTTAATTGATTTAATCGTTCGAAAGAAATAAACACTATTTTTAGTGTACAAAAATAATGAAAATTAATTTCATTACTTCCGTATGCTGAAATATTTTGAAAAAACATCAAGATTTGTTGTTTTTTTTAATGTATCTTTTTTTAAATGGTCCAAAGATTTTGACGATAATATAATCCTTTACCCTAGTTTCATAGTGTTAAAGATAGGGGGAATTTTTACACTTCGAATTAAAAGTACCGATCGGTCAAAGTTTATGATCAAATAATTTTACAATATGATGAAAAATTTTGAAATTAGCATGAGGATTTTTTCTTTGAATAGAAAAAGATAAAATTGAATATATATGAAGATTTTTAATTAGCGGGTAGGATTTCAATAAAATCAGACTTTTTTCGTATTTACGATAAATTAACAGTTTCCTATTTCGTTTCAAAATTACCAGCCAGTTACACAAAATTCAAAATCCTGACTATTCAAGTCACATTCTTTTTATTTATATTTTTCGATTAAGAGAAAACCGATCAATTTTTAATTTTTGATACAACTTTCAATTTAATCATGATCTAAATAGAGGAAAATTCAGATAATTTTTGTTGTTCCGATTTCTCACTCTTAAAAGATTATGAAAAGATTTGATAGGTTCTTGCTACCTAGTTTCAACCATTAGGTTTATTCTCCAAACAAACAAAGGCTTATTCTATTAATATATAGAAGAACACTGAGCACCATGTAGATTTAACATTTTCATTATAAAGTTACAAGTTGGTTGTGTTCTCTTTAGAAAAATAAATGAACGCCATTGCTCAAACAGAAATATCACTACGATTTACAATATTTCCAATGTTATGCTAACATACAGACAAAAATCAGTCCATTGTAGGTATAAATCCTGTAGTTCAGCCTTTTTAAATGTGATCAACATTTGATCGGAGCATGTCGGTCATAATTTCAATTTATTTGTATTTCAGCAAATCCATTTCACGGATGTACGTCTTTCAGTTCAAACTTTTTTTTAAGTCGGAACATTTGATCAAGATATTTTATTCCCTTTTACAATTTTTTGTTTCTACATGTACATGTTTTGTCGTACAGTTTTTATTTTTTAATCTTCTTTGATTTCAACATTTTTTATTCATACTTAGCATATTTCTCTTTCTATTTATCCCTAGTTGTCAACAAATAAGATAGTTTTGACATATAACGCCAGATAATCCGAGCAAACGGCTAATCAGACATTATTCTAGTTCTTATCCATAAAATTACTGGACTTGGGTATATATATATATATATATATATATATATATATATATATATATATATATATATGTGTGTGTGTGTGTGTGTGTGTGTGTGTGTGTGTGTGTGTGTGTGTGTGTGTGTGTATGCGCACAGTAAGGAAATCTAAAATGATAGTTTTTATATCTCTCATCACTGATCCTGTAAATTGGTTATGGGGCACAACTCATGTAGCATGTCTTGGGCAGGAATAGCTTTGCGGAGTCCTTCCCTATTTCGGTCTACCAACGATTTTGATAAAGTTTTTCTTAGTTGTCTAAATTTCTGAGACGAAGCTCGGTGATTTTTATCATGAAGGGTTTTCGAACTATTGTATTCATCTTTATTGTTATTCCCACAACGTTTCTGCCGATATGTTCTCCGGCCTTCTTCAGGTGTTTGTCGAACTCGGAAACCTTCACAGAACTTCAAACTACGTCCTTTATTGAATCCACGTGGGTTGCTTGTTCTAATTCCGTTAGCCATAACCAGGTACAAGTGTTAAGTATTCCTGTATTGTTACTCGCCTAGAGTCAGGATTGAACCTGCAACCTCCAGATGATTGTCTCCTTAGAAGCTTAGGGAACCAACACCTATAACCGTTACGCCATGTCTCCTGCTGGACACATGGCGTAACAGTTATAGGCGATGGAAGTAGCAGGTTCAATCCTGACCGCAGGCGAGTTACAATACAGGAGGCTAACGGAATCAGAACAGGCGACACCCGTGGTTTTCAACCCCGAAAAACAGAGCAGTGGACAGAGAGAAGAAGAAGGTGTATTCTTTTCTAGGAAATTGTCCTGGTAACAATTATCTCCAAAAGAAGAATCCACTGGGCCATTTCTTTCCGTATCCTGGAGTCGCCTGCGTCACACGATGTATTATAGCGATTGACATAATACAGTTTTCGAATCAGTATATTTGACATATTTTTTTCTTTTTTAATTTCTTCTTAATTTTTTTTGAAAAATTAGGGATCAACTAATGGAGATTACTGAAAAAAGAAAAAAATCTTCGAACCTGCTTCCAAATATTACCAGATGCAAAATACACCTGGAGAAAATCGGAAGATCGAATGACAAAATTAGGTATTCACTGGAGCTAAAAAATTAGGGAGAGTATGATGTAATCTTTTATTTCGGAAAATGTAAATTTATATAAAAATATAAAACAGACTTATTGACTTTGAAGGAATTTCAAAAGTCAATTTAAAAGGTCAGTAAGTGACTACTACTAACCAAACTTACAAATTATCAAACCAAAAAGTATCAGTTTGGGGGTTTTGTCGGTGCATTGATTCCTTTAAAATCATGACATCTCGAAATAACTCTTACCCATCTGTTGAGGTTGAAAGGTCAAATCTTTGGATACAATTAATCAGATCTTTGATTCTTGTTTTTGTTAATGTGAAAAGAGATACTCACCATAAGTAAGGACTGGAACCCTATATTAACCAAGCCCCTATATTAGGTTTTGGATATCCATTTAAAATGAGATATATTGAAGAGATACGCTTCCCGAAGATGTGGATTAGCGCACTTAACTGGCTGAACAGTCTAAATATATAGAAGAATATGAAAGGATCTATGATTGGTTCGCCAAACGGTAATGTTTGTTTCTAAAAGGAATCCTCAATAAAGATAGATGTTTTTAGGATTAGATGAGACAATATATCTGATATCCATACCGAAAACAAGAAAATAAGACAGGAAATCTCACCAAGAACTAAAGTCTCCCCAGCAAAAGCCTCACTGAAAAAGTGAGTAAGATGGAAAGACTGCACAAGCTGAATACCTTATTTGTCTGTCTATCGATCCAACAAAAAGCGACGCAATTTCTATATATATATATATATACTATATATATATATTATTGTTACACAGTCGTGTTTCAATAAATAGTTTTGAATTATAAACAGAGAGTTTTTCTGGTCTTTGAGTTACCAACACTCAGGCTACTGATCCATCGAACCACCCCAACCGTCAAAGGATGTTCCGGATATATTGTGTCATCCTCCATCTGTGGATCTTTCAAACACAACGTGGGCACAGAAGAAGTAAATAAACCAACTAGCCGGAAATGCATGTGATAGTCACGGAACTAGTGCCGTGACTAGCTCTGGACTACACGAGAGCAATTCAAATCTTGTGATAACAACAATAAAATAAATAAGAATGCGGTCCATAATCCAAACAAGTCATGCAAACTACTAAGCCCTGATGATCAAATGTAGGCTCAAAAGAGAAAATAAATCAACTGAAAATGCATGATAACCTAAACAGGATAAAAAAAAGGATCTTATAAATTTGAACCATTCTTGGATACTACAAACCATTTGTTAAAATACCAGATGGGAAAGCTGTTGTGTGAGTTGGCTTAAACAATAAAACTTGTTTTGTTATAATATTCAAAAAGGCTAAACAAATTTATAAGTATAATTTTCAGAATATTTTACGGATGTTTAAGAAATACGTCATTTTCATCTGGAATAAATGTTTTTAGATTCAATAAAAAGTTTTAAAGGGAACAAAACCCTTTCCTACTTTTAAAGTTTAATGAATTTTAAAAGCTAAGAAACAGTGAAATGAAGAAGGAAGTAGAAAAATGAAAACCTTTAATTATAGACTATCCCTCTCTGCCTCACTCTCTCTTTCCTTCTATCTATCTCTCTCTCACTCACACACACTTACACACACACATATATATATCAGAGTAATCAGGTTAGAAGAAACGTTATCGATTGCCTATCATGAAAATTGATTCACTGCCACCCGGAAAAGTTGGAAATATCAAGAAATCAGTCCATATGGTACTATAAGAAATTCTGACTGATAAAGTAAAGAAAATCCTATGTTTGATATGGTTGCCAACTCTCAGAAGTCGGAGAGTCCATTTCTATTAGGCAAGATAAAATAAACAAATAAATAAAAAGAAAATTCTTTCTGCCAGTGAAGTTAAAAGTTGAACAAAAACATAAAAGAAAACTTTTCCAAGTGTAGCTGGCCTATACGTGTCATTTTTTAAGCAACATGGGACTTCGGATTTTAAAAATTCTTTCTCTGTCTGTCTCTCTCTCACTCTTTCTTTCTCTCTTCCCCTGTCTCTCTCTCTCAGATAAAAAAGTACATACGTTCCAACACAACCGAATGCATACACACACACACACACACATATGTATTTATGAGTGTGTGTGTGTGTGTGTCAACAGTGAGACCGTATCTTGTACTAAAAGAGGACTTCCAATGATATTTCACAGAGTAAAACTAGCTGATAAAAAATTCAAAATCGTAACTACAGATATACAAAGTTAAAAAACAATAAAAGTAATAATTTTGTAGAGATTATATGTCTGCATTTCCATTAATAAAAGATGCATCATTCGTATAGCGCGGAAATCTAATACGAAGAACGCACAAAATCCAGAAGAAAATTTATTAACATTGTTACAACAAAACCAGACTGCCCAGAGAACAGCCAATAATTTTCTTATATCTCGAAAGATTACTCCCCCAATCGATCAATGAAAAAGAGCTCAGAGAAATCAAGTCAGTTTTCTCAAAAGCGTATGATTACCAACAAATTATTCTTGTTGCATCACAAATCTTCTCTATGTAACACCTTTGTTAAGGTACACTCATACAATTCTGATCGAAGGATCATGATGACTGTGCTGTTGAGTATGAACATAAGATATCTAAGAATTTAAGTGTCCCAAAATGAATCCTTCTTGACATAATATTAAAACAATGTTCTTGGACAAAAATGAATGTACCCAGAAGACATTTACGGAATGAAGTGAATGGATTCAAATAAAATTATCGAACAAAGTTACTCATGTGTCACATCAGTTGAAATACATTTGGCTGGAATATGATTCTGTGCTTCATGTTTAACAACTATGCGAGTTCCCAATAGAGTTTTGAATGTGCGACGTTCTCGAAAGACGCCATTATTGAAAAAAAAAGTTTGAAATGTGTGAGGAATTTTCCTAAGAAACCTGAATGTTTTGTCGTTCAATCCTATGGTTTGAGAAGATGAAAATAAAGTTATTCAGTCATAAAGATAGCATAAGCGCTTTGAGGAAAAAATATGATTCCAAAGAATTACCTTACTTAATGCTATGGTGATTGATTTTCTGTTGAAGCCACAGAAAAATTAGGGCAAGTTTAAAAAACGATTTTAAAAACGAGACTCACCTTGAAATTTGGAAGGATAAATTAAAGACCTTATTATTTTGACCGGAAATTCATTACAGACTAATGTCATGGCCAAAAAAAAAAGTCATTTGAAAAGAATACATTATTAATCGTTAAACATTGAATATAGCAGAAGAGCCAATAATTTTAAATCATTCCGTTTTTTTATTGTTATGAAAATAAACATTTTTTTAATTTAATCATTGCAGTAAATTTTATACATGTTGTGGCCCCGGAAAGGGTCACTAATGAAAACACAAACACGGATATTAGATAACAGATTATATCACACGAGAAAGATAGAGCTACATAGAAAAGGTAAGAAGTCTCGTACTGTTCGGATAACACCGATATTGATCTGCCTCTGATAGCGAAATCTCTCAGTACTAATAATCATATTTTTCTCTCTTTTACTGGAGATTATGATTGGGATCTATGCTTGACTTTCTTTACGTAAGCAACACTAGATTCCTCGATATTTTTTGAGTCTTTTCTGATACTCACTATCTTCTGACAGTCTTCAGCCAGTTTTTGAAGTGTGAGATCGGGTTCGTTCTCAAATTTCGACAAAACTCTGCGTTTGATTTCCGCGTCTTTTGCCGACACTAGTCCTTATGCGAATATCAGACATTTGAAGTTATCCGCCAACAATTCGCCTTGTTTAAAATCGCCGCAATTTTTTATTGACGACCGAGGCAAACCCTAAATAATCATCATTGTCCCTTTTTGTTAAGTTGAGAAATTTCCATCTTTTGTGGAATAGAGACGTTTTGGAGCTGAATAATTCTGACAGTATTTTAACTGTTTTAAAAAGCCAAGTTCGCAAGTTTTTGTTTTTTTTTTGGTAAGATATAATCTACGAACTTGTTGTGTTCCACAGTTCCTAGCTTTCGTAGACGTAGCCGGACTTTTTTTGCATCTGTCCAATCGGCACAGTCGGTAATATAGATATCTTCATATCTTCTGTAATATGCCTCAAAGGTCTTATCCTCATCTGGTGCGTTGGAAAATGTTTCGAGTGCGTTCCACACTGCATTTTGAGTGAAAATAGTAGTACTATCTGTTGGATGGTTATTACTAAGACTTTTAAAAAGTGCTTCTTGTTGTTTTTGTAATTCAAGGAAGAACCTTTGTTGTTTTCCACGTTTTTTAAGATTCTCTCTTCGTTTTCTGTCTGAAGTTGTTGTTTTTCCTCGTGTTTTAAGATTCTTTCTTCGTTTTCTTTCTTAAGTTGGAGTTTTTCCTCATTTGTTTGTTCAGACTCCATTTGGAACTTTATCATTTGTGCAAATATTTCTTTAAGGTCTTCCATTTTTTTTTTTTTTTGGAGGGTGAAGAGTTTTTTTCTTCAGTAAATATCCCCAGAAATCAAGAATAATTCCTGTGTGTGTGAGTGTTTTGTTTTTTTTTGTTGTTGTTGTTGAACACAAACAGTAAGCGCCGAATTAAATTTTTCTCTCTGAAGTGGAAAGAAAAAAAATATGAAAATCACTTTCTAATTACGTGACAATATGACTAACAGGTTTTTTTTTTTAAATATCCGATATCCGATACACTCCGTAGTTTGTACAATTTGATACCTTGTAGTTGTTTAACAAAAATCTTGTTCGGTTCGTTGTATGCTGGAACTTTGTTGTAGATTTTTTAACAACTTGTAGTTGGGTATCTCTTTGTTGTTGCGATGTATCTTGGCCAGTATGTTGTGCGATTAATTCCTTTTGCTTGTTGGAGAGTCCCTTTTTTCGTTCGAGTCCTCGTCGCCAGTATGTTGTGGCCCCGGAAAAGGTCACTAATGAAAACACAAACACGGATATTAGATAACAGATTATATTACACAAGAAAGGTAGAGTTACATGGAAAAGGTAAGAAGTCTCGTACTGTTCGAAAAACACCGATATTGATCTGCCTCTCTGGCAGCGAAATCTCTCAGTACTAATAACGGTGAGAATAGTCCATTATGGTAAGATGGGTAAGGCTCCCACAACAATACATTACCCTAAATCTAACGCTCTCATATCTGTTAGATTACCTTAATATATTTTCATAAATGAATTAATTTGTAGATAAATTAACTGCACGCCGTGTGTGTGTCTTTCAATTTTTCGTTTCTTTTTCGCGGTTATCTTGATGATTCTAAGCTTAGATTAGAAAGATACAAGGACAGAAAGAGAGGAAGGAAACATATACAAGTTATGTATTCTTATTATTTCACATATGTCGTAGGCATGTCGAAAAAATTGGCATTTAAAATCAATGTTTTTCAATGTTTGCCCACCCATTAACCTTTGGCACTGATACTAAATGCGTAACAAACTTACTTTAGATTATCGAACTAGAACGCTAGATTGTTCATGGCATCCCTAAATCAAGGCGAATAATATCTTCTACAACTACAAGAAATGAAACAGCAAGTAATGAGTTACTTATTGCATCTTTTGCAATCTGTTGAGCAAGGAATTAATACAAGATTTACTATATATATATATATATATATATATATATATATATATATATATATATATATATATATATATATATAAGTATGTTTGATTAAATAATCAAGACACATTTTGTCTAATTTTATTAACATCCTTTCAAGTTTCCTGATAAGTGTCTTGGTTTCAGGTTGGAATTGGTGGATGAATTACCAAAATAGTCCCGAGCGCTTTCGGTCCCTTTATAGACAATCATCATGGGTTACTTGCTCGTGTAAGGAGTGTTTTTAAAGAGTTTTGAAAGTTTATGGGTTTTTATAACATAGCAAAAGCTACAACTGAAAATTCTAGAAACCCTACTTATAAAAAAACCAAACCTAAAATCAATAGAATTAATTTTGAAAACAGCGACAATATTTGGAAATGCCTTTAGATTTTTTTTTTAAATATTCCATATTTCTTGATAATATACTATTTCCGTTGATAGCGTTTCTGTTTTTTAAATTCATCAACAACTTAGTTTTATCCAACTCTGCGTTTGGTTAGTTTTATGCTATGAAAACCAAAAAACGTTCAAAACTATGAAAGGATCTTAATTTAAGTATATAGACAAAATGTGTCTTTATTATTTAATCAAACATACTTAAATGAAAGACTGCTACCTAATTACAAACACACACACACACACACACACACACACACACACACACACATATATATATATATATATATAATTTTACATAATTAATAATTGTTTTATGATAGAAATATATTTAAAGAGTAAAAAGAAATTAACAGTGACCAGATATTAATACAAGTGTAAAATATAAATGCATAACTAATTAATGCAAATCATTTAAATACAGAAAAGGCATCGAATAATCAAGACGACTGAAATTGTTTTTTTTTTTTTTTGGTCAGGAAACACTTTAAGCCTTACTGAAGAAATACAAGTGCATGCACAATTCAAATAGATAATTAATTAGTTTTCTACGTGAAATTGTCACAATTATATTTTTATTTGATTGTTTTTCATTAATTGGAATAAAATCATTCGACGAAAATCAGATCGATATCAACTGACGTCATCTTGCACAAGAGCGATTTACTCGATTATCTCAGCCACCTAGCATAGAATACTGGTACTTTCCATCTGATAAATCATTGTAGCTAGAACGTTTTGTTATATATAAGAACATGCTCTTTTGCCTGAGACAAATATAAAATGACAATTGTTTACTTTTTGCTTGGCAATCTTTTACGTGTTTTGGGACTCACAACTGAAGATTGCTTTTCCAGCTGTACATGATTGAAAGAGTGGACGAGAAGATTCATAAATTGTCACGTAGATAGAATTTCCTCTAACAAATTGACAGGTTATCAGGTATGTATATTGCTGCTGAGATTCATCTCATAGTTTAAATCAAAGCCGTTTCTCTATGAATTGATATAATTTGAGAACATGCTTGCTCTTTAGTCGACACAGTCGTAGCAGATTTCTAAGAAGAATGTGTTCTACCATCATACAGAACTTCCTGATAAGGACCCACCATACTTGGAAAAAATCGATAATTTCCTTTACTTTTATGTTCTAGCAAATAAATACGAAAAACGTCGAAAAGTCAAGCATATATCATCAATAATAATGTTGGTACATGAATCAGCGGTAGAATAATTATGAAAACCTTTTCAATCGAGTCAGATAAAGTTATACATTACCTACATAAAAGAGTTTAGATTTTTAATAAATATTCGTATATGTCAAGAAAGGGCAAGTGAAAGCGCATTCATTCAAGATAAAGTCTATCTCATAACGAAAATATTAATCTAGGTTCAGACTGGGATTTGATAGTTTATAAGCTTATTGTGCAAACCGATTCCCTAAATTAGTGAGTTCACTCTTCACAAGGTGTACATCTGCTGTAATCTTATACTAGCGTCAGTTAAGATAATTGATTGATTTTAACAGTATGTCAACTCGCCTGTGCTAAGAGGTGTAATTTATTAAGAGTTTTTGAAACGGTCATATGGAATCGAGGAATTGTATCTGATAGAAGAAATAATTTACAAACTGATCAATTTGACGAATAAATGTGATCCTAACAGATACTGCTACTCCGGCTTCAGAGTGGGCCTGGGAGTAATGGCAATAAAGGGGCCCTCCCTACCAGAGCTTCAGAACTGGAGCTTTACCGTCAAATATAGTTTACTGTCATACCAAGGACACCCCTGATGAGGGGGCCTTATCCCTCTACAAGGGGGATACAATCCGCGTATTCTAAGCCCCACCAACAGTGCAATTATTTATCAGGGGCTACAATTAGTAGCACAATTAATAGTTCAATGGCTAGGGAATTAGTTACGCATATTCCTAACTATAAAGTATTGAGTTTCGTATTACATGCCTCATACGTGTGATAAGATGACAATAGCAATTGACGACGCAAAGAGATTTTCGCCCAAATCTACATAGCTCAATCGACAATTGAGGATAAAGTAACAAACATTTATTTACTTTGTAAAATCAGTCTGTATTTTTCTGTTGTAAGAATGGCTATAATTACAATTAATATTTGAGAAGAACTTATTTCTGGAGTCAACAAAATTTTTGTGGGTTTATGTCGAAAATGCTGTAAAATGTGTTTTTGTGTTTGTATGAAATACAATTAATCAAGTGTAAGAGTAAAATTGAATTATGTGCAAATAGAAATGTGCATTAATTGCTGCAGACAGACACCTGACCTTCTAACTGGACTGGGCAGAAATTCGAACTCACACGTTTTTCTTCAAGGTACGACTACATTTATTGTTACGCTCAGTAAATCAACCAAAGGAAATAAAATGCCAAAGTATATATACACACACACACACACACATACATAAAAATACACACACACACACTCTTACACACATACACATACACACTCACACACTCATATATATATATTTACAATACACTCGTAATTTTCCGCTCCTACCCTTTATTTGGCTTCTTATATTTGTCTTGAATAACAATACCGGCAATTAAGCCCACTATAAAGAATTGTCTTTGATAAAGTAAGAAATATTCTCAATCAAGTGATAAGTTAAGAAGAACAGCTTTTTCGAAATTGTATAACCGAACACAGCGTCCGTTTATATGAATGGTATATGCGCTGGAAAAGATAAGAGATAACATGCTTTTTATTAAACAAAAAGTACATATTACAATTCCAGATTCATAACATAAATTCACAGCTTTAAAGAAAGCCGAAAACAGCTTGAAAGAAAAATCTGATTATTTTTCGAGAATTTCTTTGCACCCATTATTCGTTAATCCTCCAAATTTTAAAAATATGTCAAGATTTTTCATTATTTACTTCTGAGCATCCAGTCAACCTTGCATCTTTGCAGAGTTAATATTGTATTCAAAGTCCAAGTTAATATACATTCAAAAATTCAGTCCTGCTACTATTCTGGGACATACTCTTACAAAAACACACAGACAGTGAAATAGTTTCATAGATAATGCTGTATTCTTTCGGAAATCTTAACGTTAGCTATAATGATACATGTAGCCGACAATATGCTGAATCATTTTTCTTTATGTAATTAAACAAATTTAATTTCGAATTATCCAAAATATCTATAAGTATAACATATGCATAAAATATTCTAAGGAATAAATTTTGATTCATCCATTATGCATATAATATAATTACAATAATTCTTAATTGAATATTTACCATGTGACGATATTTAATTAATATACATACTGAATTTGATGAAATGTGAAGAAAGAAATTATCCATGGTAAGGAATTAATGCAAACGTTAGTGAGAGACAAGATAGATAGATAGATAGATCTTTAGAAATAAAGACTGTTCAATATCATTAATGGAATGTATAGATTTAAGATAGTATAGACATCAAGTCTACAGTGCTTGGTACGAGTTAACTTCTTATCTATACGTTTGTCAAACTTGGTCTACGCTACAGTAATAATTTAATTGTCAATGAATTGAACATCAGAAAGAAACTTATTATCATTGGTCAGTTTGTAGTAATGCCTTTACATTATACATATAACCTTAGCTGGTCAACAATTGACTGCAAACTGTCGACTCCTGGAAGAATATAGGGCCAAAGCCATACCATATATGTGAGTGTTCAGTGATTTGAAGGTCAAGTAGATTTTCATGAGGTGGGATTGCTAGTCTCACGTCCCTTGGTTTGAATTTAGATTTTCCTTCTCTTAAACATGTTGCCTTACCAAAACTGAAGAGGCATGTTTGCCTATTTATCCAAAGCTGGATGAGAAAAGAAGGAATAATCCTGTTTCCATAGGTAATACGAAGGATGTTAAAATAGAACTGAAATTGAAATGAGCAAGAAATTGTGCGGTCAGGATTTAGTGCAAATCTTATTGATCGATTCAACCAATTAGGATACATGTAAAAAATGAAAACCGAGAAAGAAAGTCATTTGGCTTGTAATGACATGAGTTATAACATGAGTGCAAAAATTCAAAAAGATGATCACCGAATAGCCGGAATCGTTTGCCATCAATATTATAATTGAGTCATATAGGAATAAAGTAGGACTCTAACGTTTGAGCACCAATCACCAGTAAACGGAAATTGCGGGCCTCCAGATAGTATAAATAGAGGTACTGTGCCGTTGATGTGGACTTCTTTGAAAGACGGTCTTCAGCAAGAGAAATATTTCAGTAATAGCTTGACCTGTACACTTTTGATTCGAAGTAATTGTAAGTGTTCTTGGCATGACCATAGTGTTACGGATAGGGACAATCCTTTGTCATATTTCCCGTGAATGTATTAATTTCGGTTAGAATCAAATACTTAGGTTTTTATTAACTTGTCCATCAATTATTTCTTCTTTTTATGCACATGTGAGCGTTACAAAAAAGTGAATCACTAATTATTCAATTATTGAAATGCATTGAAAATACAGAGAGGAGATCTTCAGTATTAAGGAATTAATGTAACTGTTACAAATAGATATTTGGTGCTATTTGTAAAATATTATTATAATAATAATAACACTGGTTTACAAAAATAAAATTTGGTCAGAGGCAAGAATGGGGATAGGTATTTTTTGTTAATTTGGGTGTGCTGAATTCAAATTTATGAATAGTCTTGCTCTATCACCTCTAGTTTTCTGGCTTTTAAATAGTCTCATTTTAGTATAAACAGAGAATATATGTGCCTATTTCAAGAGTTGCAGCAGCTTATAACAGATAAAACAGGATAGATAAAGAACACTGATTGAATCAATATAGTTGGATGACACAATTACTCAATTCATAGTACCACAGACAGTGAAAAGTGTGTTTTCTTAGAAGATCTGGGGTATTTTGCCTCCTAGATGTCACGCAAGAGCATCCAGAAGAAGTCTCCCATCATGCCGAGGTTCCATTTGCCTTGATAGTTGCTCTCCATCTTCGTAATGTCTTGGTGGAATCTTTCTCCATGCTCATCACTCACTGCTTGTAGGTTTGGCGGGAAGAAGTTGAGGTGGGAATGAAGAAAATGAATCTTGAGTGATATTCGGCACCCCATATCCTCGTAAGACTTTAGCAACTTCTCAATACAGACTTGGTAATCTGGTATGAGTGTGTTACCAAGGAAGCCACTACAGACTGACTTGAATGCTTACCATGCTCTCATTTCCTTTATGTTAAGAAGCTCCTCAAAATCAGTATCCTTCAGCACTTCTCGGATTTGCGGTCCGACAAAGATGCCCTCTTTGAACTTAGCAGCACTAAGACCTCGGAACACAGTAGACAAGTGTTGGAAGGCAGCACTATTTTTGTGCAACGCCTTCACGAAATTCTTCAGCAAACCAAGCTTGATGTGAAGAGGAGAAAGAAGCACCTTATTCATGTCCACCAGAGGATTCTCCTTGAGGCTGTGTTCGCCAGGAACAAAAGTGCTTCTAGACCCCCAGTCTTTCTGCTTGTAATGCTGGGATACAGCTAGACTATCCCAGAGACAGAGAAAACAACAGTACTTTGTGCAGCCCGCTTGAATACCCATAAGAAGACCACTGACTTTGAGGACCCCACACAGACTCCATTGGTACTCGCTGTACTTAATAGCTTCAAAAAGAAGCTCAATATTGTCATAGGACTCCTTTAGATGGACAGAGTGTGCAATGGGAATGCTGGGATACTTATTCCCGTTGTGCAGCAGAACACCCTTGAGACTTCGCTTGGAAGAGTCTATGAAAAGACGCCAGTCTGAAAGATTATGTGGCAAACCAAGGGACATAAACAAGTCAGGTATGTTTGTGCAGTAGCACAACTTGTTTTCCATGTCGAAAAAGAAAGCAAGGTCTTTGTTCCGATTCCTGAAACTGGTGATCCTTACATCTTCCTGGATTAGGTTCCACTGTTTAAGCCGAGAAGCCAAGAGCTCTGACTGCTGTTTTGACAGATAGAAATCACGAGCAAGACCATTCAGGTCTTCTTGTGTGATCCAGTGTGGCTCATTGCCACTTGTTCCTGAATATGTAGACTCAATATCTTCCAAAGATACTGACTCGGCAGAATCCTCCCTTAAACAAAAATAACAATCATCTGCGTGGTTTCGCGGCTCTCTCCAAACCATCGAGACTGCAAAGTTGAAAGCAAAGTTGAAAACTAAATGTGCATTTGAAAATGTAATACTAATATTTAGTAACCCAAATGATGTGTAACACGATAGTTGAGGGACACCAACCTCCTGCGCCGCCTGCGAGACAACCTCTTCCAATGACTGCCAGAGTGTGGATTGAGACCAGCTGCCTTAGCTGTCAAAATCCGTCTTGATATATATATATATATATATATATATATATATATATATATATATATATATATGTATATATATATATATATATAATGTAATGCTATCACTTACATTTAGTGCATAAAAACTAAAGAAATAAGCCATAAGTCTCACAATATTAGAATTAACCCTGAATTCATATACGCCTTTATGTACAGTATATGCACAAAATGCACTCAATGCATATCTAAAAAAACTATAGGTGATGAGTAAAAACGGATTTCAAATTGTAATTCAGCACCCTCAAATTAGATAAAAACGGGTATTTTTGTGCTTGCCTCAATTTCTTTGTAAACCAGTGTTATTTAAACTTATTTAGCAACTTATTTATTAACCGTATCTCTATTAAAGTCTAACTGAGATATATTTACCTCAAAACAATGTTATTGATCCGTTTTATATTTATCCAAGCTCCCAAAATGCGGAATTTGACACGAAAACATTTTTTTGTCAGAGCTACGCACGAATCGAGACTTATGCACAGCCGTCACAAAAAATAGATTGCGCATATTGGGGCGCCTCAGGTGCCAAGGGAAGATCTCAAGCCAGCATAGCAGTAATGATTGGAGATGGCACCCTAGGACCAGGGGATTCAGCTTAATAACAACCATCCGATGAAAACATCAGGCAAGCCCCCAGATACCCTGGGGAGGGACGAGCCCAGGTTATAAATGGGATTTAACCGAGTTCCAACCTCGCCGATGTATGACACAAGTTCATTTTATCGCACAAATCGAGACTCAGTGATACTTTTAAAAAACTACTTGGTTCCTACGGTATTCAGCATCTTGGGCTCCTTAGGTTCCAAGCTATGAATTCAGTCCAGCAGGGTTATTTTTGCCTTGGGAGAAGTCTCCATAGGATTAGGTGATTCTAATTAATAACACCCAACAGAAGCGAACGCCAGGCAGACCCCCAGAAAAACAGAAGGCTGCTTACCCATGTTATTAATGTGTTTGATATTTATCTTGTCTCCCACCTTGCTGGATTTGACACAAGGTCATTTTATCGGGGCGCAATGCACGAATCGAAACTCATGCATGGTATTTCCTGGAGGAAGGCTACCTGGAACCGAGAAGTTATCCCAGTAACACACAACTGATATGTGTGCCAGGTAGACCCCGAAAAACCGGGGGTGGGCAACTATATTTTATCAACTGGATTTAACCAACTTCCCATAAAGCCAATATATGACATCACACGTACAAATCGAGACTCATGCATGGTTATTTCAAAAATGCTTGGTTCTTTTAGCCTTCTCTATTTTTTGAGGTATCGCAGGCGACAAGTGATTAACCCAGCCCTGCAAAGCAGGTATTGCTTGGCAGAAATAGCGTCCTGGAGCCAGGAGAATCAGCTCCATAACACCCACTTGGCATGAATGCAAGCTGGCTCCCAGAAAACCAGAAGAGAGACAATCGCATGGTATTAATGGGAATTAACCGACTTCCTACTGAGACGATGTATAACACAAGGTTGTTTTGTCGATGGGGGTCACACACAAATCGCAGCCGTTACAAAAATATATGATTTCCTCTGTATTCATCATTTTGGGAGTGCTTTAGACACTATGCTATGAACTAAGCCTTGCCATGCAGGTATTGGTTTTGGGAGAAAGGCCCCTGATATCAGGCGATCAAGCTTGATAACCCTACCCCAGCGTGAACGCCAGGCGGATCCACAGAAAACCAAAGGCGGAATAAGCCTGTGGGATTAATGGGATTTAACCGACTTATCACTCAGCCGGTATCTAACACAAGATCATTTTATCGTGGAGGCGCACGTACAAATCGAGACTCATGCGTAGCTCTTTCAGCAAATGGTTGGTCTCTTCGAGATTCCTCATACAGAATACCCCTCAGGCTCTAAGTGATTATCTTAGCCTTCCAAATCAGGTATTGCCTGGGAGGAAGGCCTCCAGTGACCTGATGAGTAGCACAATAATACCCGCCAGTAGCAAACGCCAAGCAGACCCCACAAATTCCTTGGTGTAGACCAGCCCGTGTTATTAATGGTATTTAAGTGACTTACCACGAAGACATGATGCGATACAAGGTCACCAATCGAGATTCAGGCGCGTCCGTCAAAAAATTACTTGGTCCCGTCTCTTTTCCTCTTTGAAGTCATCACAAGACCAAAGCTATATACTCAATCCAGTAAAACATGTATTGCCTGGGAGACGGTCCTCAATAATCAATCGATTAAGCTTAATAACATCCACATGTCAGGAACGCCCGACATTCCCCTAAAAAAACAGAGTTTTTGGTATTTAAAGACTTTCAACCAAGTCAGGGTGCGACACAAGGTCATTTTATTGTGGGGTCGCACGCACAGACAATCTAGACTCATACCGAGTCATCATAGAAATATTTGATCCAGTTGGCATTCTTCATTTTGGGGCGCCAAGCGATGAAGCCATCCGTGACACGCAGGCTTTGCCCAAGGAGAAGGCTACCTAGGACTTGACGGTTACCGAAATAACGCCCCACCCCGGCGCGAACGCCAGATGGATCTCGGAAAATCAAGTTTTAATAGGATTTAACTAACTTCCCACCAAATCGAAACTCATTCATGGATATTTCAAAAAATGCTTGGTCTCTTCGGGATTTCCAATTTTGAGCCACCTCTGGCCCTAAGTCATAAGCTCAGCTCCGTAAAGCAAACATTGTCTGGTGAAAGGACCCCCCCTGTGAAACATTGATTCAAATTAAGAACAACCAATTGACGCGAGCACCACGTAGGCCCGTGTTATTTAATTGATTTTCTACCAAGTTCATACAATGTCATTTTAGTGTGGTGAGCTACTCACAAATCGATATGTATGTTTGGCTACCTCAGAAAATGTTTGATCCCACCAGAATCCTGTACTGCTTCAGGCGCCTAACTCTGAATTCACCCTATAAAGCAGTTATTGCAAATGGGAAAAGTCCTCTGAGACCAGGTGAATTAACTTAATAACACCCAGCTAGCGTGAGCACCAGACAAATACCCAGAAAACGAGGAACAGGACAAGCCGTTGTGTTTAAGGGTATTTATGGTTTTCAACTGAACAGGTATTTGACGTGAGAAAGCTTTCCTTGAACAGTCGGTTAGCACAACACTGACTCGATACGAATACCAAGTAGAGCCCGGAAAACCAGAGATTAATGGTATTTAACTGACTTCCTACCAAGTCAAGATGCGATACAAGGTCATTTTATCAAGACCCATGCGCGGGTATTTCAAAAGACGCTTGGTCCCATCGGTATTCTTCATATTGGGGCATTTCAGACGTCAAGCTATGAATTCAGACCTTCTAAGCAGGTATTGCCTAGAAGGAAGGCATCCTGAGAGCAGACAGCTAGCTCAATAAGACCCACTCGGTACTAATGCTCGGTAGATCCCTAATAACCTGGGATTCATGAGGAAATTTAATCTGCAGTGTGTGTTATATATCACTAAGAAATCACTAGGAAATAAAGGTTTACATATTTTATGCTGTTGATAATTTGCTTCCTCGTTTAAAAAAATCTGGTTAAATAATTACATGTTATTATTAATTTCTGATATAATTGTTTTATTCTTAAATGAATTAAAAACAATCCTATAGATAGTTTTATATAGAAATCAATCAATTTAAAAAAATAAGTGTAATCTTTTTACATGCCTTCGTTTATTATTTTGTGAGTTATTTTAATTGAATATAGTATTTGAATAACAGAAATTCTTGCATCTCGAGGGCG
Organism: Sepioteuthis lessoniana; assembly: GCA_963585895.1. NCBI lineage: Eukaryota > Metazoa > Mollusca > Cephalopoda > Myopsida > Loliginidae > Sepioteuthis > Sepioteuthis lessoniana. Next base: position 106,671,084 of record OY757920.1, on the reverse strand, counting down.
CATATATTTGCTAATGAATAAAAAGACACTTGGAATCAATATTTAAGGAAAATATTGATGGTAGATTTGTTGGTGCAATTAGATGTATAACTATCATTGGTTTGGTTTGGTTTCTTTGTTTTTTTATGGTACATCAACCTTTGTAGGTTATTTAAGGCCAAATCCATTCTCGAAGAACAGTGGTGGTAACCTCATAGCTGGCAGGATAAGGGGGTTCATACTTTACCCAAGGGTATTTGCCCGAAAGTGAACATAATAGTGCGACTGGTGTACGAACACGCTTTAACCATAACCCATTGAGGACACCCATCATAACTATCATTACTGTAGTAAATAGTAAAAACTTCTAAAGAAACAAAAATGATCATTGAGAAAAAAAAAGAAAATATACAAAATCGATCATGTTTAAGATTTAATACCAATCATCATCATTTATCTTATTAATACTATTTTTGATTTTTTTTAGTCTATTTTAGAATGAACAAAAGTTTCAATGGTTGAAAAGGAGATTATAAGACTGCACCAATCTACTAAGTTTTTCTCCTACCTTTAGAATCAGCGAAAAAATGGCGTTTTTTTTTGTTTTTTGTTTTTTTTTTACGTAGACGCGAACACCAGCCTGTGAGGTCGGTAATAATACAGAACTATCACAGTAACGAGGCCAGTCCGTTCTTTATCTTTTTGTTACTTTAGATTTTTTTCCCTTCTATTTTCTAATGATATTTCTTGTTGACCAATTATTTGCAGTTGATATTGTAGTGGTTTTTACTTAAATCTGTTCCATACTGGTTCAAACGATGCGTCACGATTTCAACCTTTCTGCTCGTAAGGTGATCCTTACTTGCATCTTTATATTTTTATTAACCTCAAATGTTGTCGTGCTGCTTCGAATCCAGCGAAACAAACGATTTCGAGAACCAGAACATAACATCACCAGAGCTCCCTGAAAGGGGGAACGAGACGATATATATATATATATATATATATATATATATATATATATATATATATATATATATATATATATATAAACACAAAAAAAAATCTCAAAACGCACATTCACACATACACAGAGAAAAAATAACTATAAGTGAAATCCGAAACTATTCCAACACACACACACACACACACACACAACGTATCAACTATGAAAAGTAAATGAGGGGTAAAGTTGGTTAAGAGAAATACAGTCTAAGAAAAACAAAGGGCCGGCCTTCATAAAAAACCATAACCAACTAAAAGCCATTCAAATTAAAAACATGAGTGAGTTCAAGTCTCACTGAATACCTCATTAGCAAGGCCTTGTGCTATATATTTTCTCTGACGAAAGCCTCAAACTGAAAACATATACCTATGTAAGAACAAAATAAATGAATTCTAAAAAATACAAATCTCTTCGTGGACCTACACGTTTTACTATATCATCATCATCATCATCATCATGTCACGGCATCAGCATGGATATTCCTGACCCTATCTCGCCACCCCTCCTTATCGTCCATCGCTTCTGGCAGGTCCTCAGGGCTATATCCCGTATCTCATCTACACAGAGCCGCCGTATGTAGGTTCGAGATGTTCGCCCTGTCTTTGCTCGGCCATATGAAGGGGTCCACAACAGTACATCACTAATGACCTCATTCCTACTTCTCCAGCAGTGTCCCGCATGTCTGGTTTGTCTAATTTTAATAGTTTTCGTGATGGGTGGTTGGTGGCTGTACAGCTGCTGCTTTGTGGGGTAATGCCTCCAGGACTTGTTCAATATTGCTCGCAGCATTCTTGTGTAGTTACCGTCAATCTTTTTCTCCATACATTTAATTAGTGTGCATGTAGTGCATCCATATAGCAGTATCGACACGACCGCTGCTTTGAAGAAACTGCATTTCATTTTATCGGCTGACCGATAAAATACTAATATATATATATATATATATATATATATATTCTGTTCGTATATTTCTCAATACTTTGCTAAGCTTATAACCATCTGTTAATTGAGTTATACACTACTAAAAGTTTATAATTTTATTTTACTTTTCTTAAATTAATTTCTTATGTATGTATGTATGTACAGTTGTGTCGTAACAAGCGAAACAAAAACCTATTTTCATTTGTGGCTGTTTCATTAATCTTATTTTTATTTACACTGATGTTTCCTTCCGTTTCATTTGTCGGTGCTGCTAATACTCAACTGTGCTAGTATCTTTTTTTTAAATGAAATTATTAAATTCTTAATATTCTATTGTATTTCTTTCATTAATGGTTGGTAAGTTGTTGAGATTCAATATCTTCCTGACTGAATGTTAAAGGATTATTTTTTACAGCACGTTTATTGTAAAATATGATTTGAATAATCAGAAACAGTTTAATGAATTTTACATTTTTTTATTCATAGGCAACTTGAACATTGACATTTCTAATAAAAACAGTTTACAAATAAATCTGACCAGATCGGCTGTAAATAAATTCGCCAAAAGTCTGAAAAAGTGAAAATCTCATCAGCAGAAGATCGTCAGTATCTCTTCGGATACCGTCATATGACAAAGCCGTATATTTTTGCTTTTCAACAACCAGAGCTCAGTATGAGTGACCAGCAATTAACTCCTTAGAGCCATTGGCGTGAAACAGGCGAAACGCCAATTCGTTAACTCCTTTTAAAGAATACGCCGCAAACACTTTTGAGGTCTGCTTTAAATCTGACCATGCAAGTATACTGAACCTGATGTGGAGTGCGTAACCGTTGTTTACCCGGATATTGCACAGTGTAGCAGCTTTAAGCAGAACTTTATTTGAGTTTATAACAGACATTCTCACAGAAATTGCTTATCGGACATTTGAATGATTATTTTAGTGAAGCAATCATTCAAATGCCCTGCAAGTAAGTTCATTAGCAAAATTAGCAATTATTCAAATGTTCGCAAAGCAAGTTTATTGGCAAAATGTGGTACCTCAGTAGAAAGGATTTTTTATACATTCCAACCAAAACGTATTTCTTTAATGCATATAAAAGAATTTCGTCTTAAAATAAGTACAATTTGTTATAATATGTGTTTTAGATTTTTGTGTTCAAATGCCTAATTAACGGCATGTATTGAGAGTGGTTATATATATATATATATATATATATATATATATAGTTTTTAAATATCTTCTATCGAATAATTTAAAAATTCGTAAAGAAAGCCCTAACAGTAGTTTAGAAGAAAAAGCCTAGAATGCTACTACAGCCCCCCCCCCTCAGAAAAGGAAAAAGAAAAAAAAAAAAAACAACAAAAACGAATTGTCCCCTTCACCCCACTAGACCGCCCCCAAAGCTACCTAAAATATCAGTAGTAAATAAAAGTCCAAACGAAGAAGACGCATTTGAACTCAGGAGCCAAGTGGAAGAAATATGTCAATATTGGTCAGTATGTCTTTAATTCCAATTTAAAATGCTGAATTTTACAAAATGTTATGCTGTATTTTGTTTGTAAAATAATGCTTAAACTATGCGTTTTAAATGTAAAGGCACGCTTACTCTACTGTAAAGCCAATTTGATATTAAGCCTATCCACATGTCAGCGAACAAGGCAGAATGTTTTTAAATATCTTCTATCGAATAATTTAAAAATTCGTAAAGAAAGCCCTAACAGTAGTTTAGAAGAAAAAGCCTAGAACGCCTAATGCTACCACAGAGCTCTAATTCCTGAAGCCTGCTAGGTCCCCAACTGTAGGATGAAAAAAAAAAAAAAAAAAAAAAAAAAAATGAAAAACCCTTGGAAAAGTCCCAATACAGCAAAAAAGTATAAGTCAGTATTAGTGAAAGTCATAAGAAAGTACCTTAATGTTGGACTTTAACTAAGTTAAAACTTAAAACAAATTCCCCCCCCTTTTATTTATTTATTTTTTATTTTTTTATTTTTTTTTTTTATTTTCATTTTATTTAATTTTTTTTTAATTTTTTTTTTTTTTTTTTTTTTTTTTTTTAAATGTTCATTTATTTTATTATGTACACATGGGAAGCAGCATGATGTACGTTAAGGTATTTGAATAAACCAATGGACGACCAAAGTCAATATCCAAATGGGTCCTGGACGTGAGTTTGACGACTTTTCGCTCAGGATCGACAGTTCGATCGGGGAACTACTGCTGCTCCTCTATAAGAGTGGCTTCTATAGAAGAGAATAAAACAGCCATCGAAAGATAACCATGACCCACACTCAAACCACTTACACAAACCGCATCGCTCTTCGCGCGGGTAAAAAAGGGGTGCGTCCTGCTGAGGTTGGAGCCCTGGCCTCGGTGTTCGAAAAATCAGCTACAGAGCTCAAACAATCAAAACTACTAAAATGCAAGCAAACACTACAAATAGCCACATTTAACGTAAGAACCTTAAATAGAATAGGACAACTCCCAGAGCTAATTGCATCGGCCGAAGAACATAATATAGAAATAATTTGCATACAAGAACACAGATACACGCACACAGAAGATATCAAATATCACGAAACTGGCAATGGATGGTCGCTCGCCACTGTATCCGCATGGAAAAACTCTGTCAACGCCGCAGTAGGAGGGGTAGGATTGCTTATAGGACCTAGAGCACTAAAAACGCTTAATAGCATAGAGAAAATACGACCTAGGATGATGGTAGCTACATTTAACGGAAACCCCAGAGCAACAATCGTCTCATGCTACAGCCCCACCAATGTTAGTGAAGAAAATGAAATAGTCACCTTCTACGATGAGTTATCCTCATTAGTGCGTAGCATCCCGAAACACAACATGTTAGTCATTGGCGGAGACATGAATGCACAAATCGGGAAAAACGGAAACAACAAATACAGCCTCCACAACACGTCAAATAGAAATGGGCAACATCTAACAGATTTCATGATAGAAAATAGATTAGCATGCCTCAATACAAACTACCAAAAAAGAGAGGGCAAACTATGGACATACACGTACGCAAACAATACTAAAGCTCAGATAGACTACGTCCTTATAAACAAGAAATGGAAGAATAGTGCATTGAATTGCGAGGCATACTCCTCTTTTGAGGGTGTGTCCACCGATCACCGAATAGTCACAGCGAAAATACGGTTAAGCCTACGAAAAAACGCCAAACGAACAGAGACCACCAAACACTATGACTGGGCCCTATTAAACAACAAAGATGTCAGAGATAAATACGTATTAGAATTGAGAAACAGATTCGAAACACTACAAGAAAAGACGGAAAAAAGTACACCAAACGACGAATACGAAAATTTCGTCAATGCACACCTTGAGGCAGCAGCAAAATACATTCCAACAAAAATTAAAACTAAATATAGAGTCCCATGGGAAACCTTAGCGGTGAGAGAAAAACGTGCACTAGTGAAAACAGCCTCCAAAAACTATCGAAAAAACCCAACAAACACAAATGCCTTAAAACTAAAAACGGCACAAAATCAATTAGCAGGCATATATATAAAGGAACAGACAGAATACATTCAAAATCAGATAGATAAGATCAGAGACTCGGTAGAAGATAGACAATCTAGAATTGCCTGGCAAACAATAAACGAAGTGAGCAGAAGAAAGAGCACAGCCAAAGCAAAACTTAAAGCAGCAAACCAACAAGAAAGAATAAAACTGTGGAAACAGCACTTCGAAAACTTACTTGGAAACCCACCAAAAATAACGCATGAACCAATCACCAGAATAATTAGCAAACAATTAGACATTAAACTTGGACCGTTCACACAAGGAGAACTCGACTCGGTTCTCAGAAAAATTAAAAATAGGAAAGCTGCAGGACTGGACGAAATTCCCCCGGAAGTATGGAAGACCAGACAATTCGACGACATACTGCTCCGACACTGCAACGCAGTATACAATCAAAATCCGATAGATAGATGGACGAAGGGATGCATACTCCCCTTCCCTAAAAAGGGGGACATCGGATTAGCCAAAAACTACCGAGGCATAACACTTACATCCATAGCTGCCAAAATCTACAATGCCCTACTACGAAACCGCATAGAACCCAAAATCGACAACATACTTAGAAAAAATCAAAATGGCTTCCGAAGAAATAGATCTACGACCTCACAAATACTAACCATCCGCAGAATCCTTGAAGGTGTACGGGCAAAGAACCTACAAGCGACATTAATATTTGTCGACTTTACCAAGGCTTTCGACTCCATTCACAGAGGAAAGATGGAACAAATCCTACTAGCGTACGGCATACCTAAAGAAACCGTAGCGGCAATAACGATTCTCTATAGAAACACTAAAGTAAAAGTACGATCACCAGATGGAGACACAGAATACTTCGACATTGTAACAGGAGTACTACAAGGGTACACGCTGGCTCCGTATCTCTTTATCATTTGTCTAGACTACGTACTTAGAACATCGATTGACAAAATCAAAGAGAATGGCTTCGAACTGACGAAGAAAAGAAGCAGAAGATATCCCGCAACAACAATTACCGACGCCGACTACGCCGATGACATAGCGATACTGGCAAATACACCTGACCAAGCCGAAACACTTCTGCATAGCCTGGAACGAGCAGCAGCAAGCATAGGCCTCCATGTTAATGCACACAAAACGGAATATATGTGCTATAACCAAACGGGGGACATCTCCACTCTAGAAGGAACCCCTCTTAAACTAGTAGACAAATTCACGTACCTAGGAAGCAGCGTCGAATCAACCGAAAAGGACATCGAAACGAGGTTAACGAAAGCATGGACAGCTATCAATAGGCTATCGACTATATGGAAATCAGACCTAACCGATAAAATGAAACGCAGTTTCTTCCAGGCAGCGGTCACATCGATACTGCTATATGGATGCACTACATGGACGCTAACAAAACGGCTCGAGAAGAAACTAGATGGCAATTACACAAGAATGCTGCGTGCAATCCTCAACAAGTCCTGGCAGCGGCACCCCACAAGACACCAACTGTACGGCCACCTGCCCCCTATCACGAAATCTATTCAAGTTAGGCGAACCAGACATGCAGGACATTGCTGGAGAAGCAGAGATGAACTCATAAGAGATGTACTCTTATGGATCCCCACACACGGCCGCGCAAAAGCAGGACGACCAGCACGAACGTACATTCAGCAGCTGTGTGAGGATACAGGATGTTGTCCTGAAGACCTGCCTAGGGCGATGAACGATAGGGAGGAGTGGCGAGAGAGGGTCAGGGATATCCGTGCTGCCAGCACGATATGATGATGATGATGATATATATATATATATTACTTTGTAATGAAAACATCACTTTTGGATTACTTTGTTTTTCAATGTTTCTCAATATATATATATATATATATATATATAATGAAAAAGTTATAATACTGTTCACAACAGCAGATAAAACTTAAATAATTTTCTCACTTCCTCGTGTCAGTCTCATGAGAACAAGTTTCTGGTTCTTTGAAAAAATACAATCTCAAGCAAATATATATATATATATATATATATATATATATATATATATATGTTTGTTTGTTTGTTTTTGCTGATTTTTTGTTGATTTTGTATGTTTGTTTGTTTTTTGCTCCAGCATTTTCAACCAATATTAAAGTTATGGATATGAAGTGAGAAAATAGGGATTTAATTCTAGTAACAGCCTTTTCTGTAACGTTGTGTGCAATACAGTTATCAAATTGCTCGGTGAGAAGTGGGTACATTATTCATGACATGCATGAAACATTATTATTTAATAATCGTTTTAGCATCAACATAATCAAGAGAGACATAATACATGCCTAATGTGTCGTAATTAGGAAATGAATTAGAAAAAATACCGAAAAATGTATAATATAATTTCAGAACACTCAACAACCGAAGAAATAGATGCATTAATAAGTTTCAATCAAAGGTGAAAACATGTTTACTAGACTGATTTTATTTGATTGTCCAGAAAGTAATAGCGCATAATATATAGAAGCTTAAAATAAAGTGAAAAGAAAAAGAAAATCTCACTAATCAAATTAGGTTTCATGTGCTTAAAATGCACTTTTAACGTGTGGCAATCTAATTCGGGTACTATAAAAACAATTATACATTAATAGTATTAACATTCCTGATCATATCATCATTATCCGAAATAATATTTGTTCGAGGCACCGCAAATAGCTTTGCAGCAGGAGTTGACAAAATACTTCTAGAATGCGTAGATTCTAAGATTTTAAAAAATGCATTGTAAAAAATATTTTCGTGTCCACGCATTAAGAGAAGTTCTAATCGTTTATTAAATCTACCACCAGAACATGACCAGAATGAATAGAAACAAGTTAACTGCAGTAAATAAAAATATTCTAAAATAGATATTTAAAAGCCATTTTAAAAAAAAATTAGCAATTGGTATTTTCTAACGTCTGTAGCACCAACAAATGAAACAAAGTGAAACGTCAGCGTATATAAAAATAAGTTTATAAAAAGCAAATAGAAAACAGTGACTCATAAATAAAGGCTTTTTTTACGCTGGTTATGACACAATTATATTTTTTAGGGGTAAGGATCCATGTATGCAACGTATGCAATCCATGCCTAACATTTTTCCCCCGGATAAGTAATTTTGTGTAATATGAAATTAATTATTGATAATTTTCCTCTTTGTACTTGTAGTTTTTGTACTTCCCATTTCTTAGGATAATGTTAAAAGTGATATTATTTAGGAAGTGTAACTAGAAAAAAAAACGCCTGTTGGTTTAGCGAGACAAGAAGTAAAAGGAAAAAACAATGAATTTAGTAGCTTCCTGCTTGTCTTAAAATCGGAAGTATGAGACAGAACATAATACTGGATGGGTGACAAAGAAACAGAAAAGCACCTATACTTGCATTCTCAGCATGGTCCCAAAAGGCATGGGCTTTTTTAGTCTCTCGTTTTATTATTCCCTTCAAGCAGGGGACACGAAAAAGAGAGACGGATTAATAAAGTGGGTATCTCGTAGAAAAAGACACCAAAAAGCAGATATTATTTTGCTTGCTACCCAACCGTAAGAAGCCAACAGATAAATCTCTCCCGAAGTGATGATGTTTTTAGTGCCTTGTGCGGCTGAAATCAAAACTTGTCACTCCAAAGAATCTTATAATCGTACAAATTTTGAAGAACTTTTTCTATTATTAAGATCTGAACAACATGTTGGATAAACTTAATGTTTATGTTGAGCAAAGGTTGAAAGCAACCGGGAAATTTTGAATTGTTAAATGTGAAACCTTTTCTTGCCAACGAAAAAATATTTTCAAAGGAAGCGTTTTCAACTTTGAATGTAAATAAAAACATATTGGATTTGGATGAATTGAAATGCGAGCCGAAATCAATTCATGCTGCAGATTTTGAAAGGCAAGCATAAAGCATCGAAGAAGTCGCATAGATAATACGAGAACTTAATTGACTGGATTTATTCGGAGACATTCTTCAAGATAGTCTTGTTATATGGAGTTAAACAAGTTAGAGTCTGAAGCAGATACTTCTGGTGGATATGCTGCACGCGAAAGAACTTCCCATTCTAACTTGATAAAAGATTACTGGTCCATATTTAGAACATGAATACAGGCATTGGGTGCCCTTAACAGAAAAAGATCTTATTTTTTCAGTATCATCCCTAAAAGTAAATACAGACCGCAGAAAAATAATGTAAACGTTTTAATTGAACAAACGAAAAATATTTAAATTTTAAAGTCATAAAAGATTATAAACATAAAATCAACTGCTTACGTAAAGAATATTATGAGTTTTTCCAATGGGAAATACTGATTATCATCTTCGTTGTAAGAAAATCCCACAAGTTTTTAATTTTTCAGCTTCCTCTAAAACAACAAATACAAAACACAAGTAAAACATACAAAAGAAAAGAAAAAAGAAAACGCAAAAAAGGTCTAAACGATGGAAGTTTTTAAAAGAATAAAATCAATTGAAATATTTTTGTTTTGTTTGGATTTTTTGTCCAGGTGGATTTTGAACTCACGAATGAAGATTCAGCTGATGTTGGCCCTAATACTATGTTAAATTGGCAGGACCTGCAACAGAGGCTGTAAGGAATGTTCTCAGATGTCTTTGGTTCTGTTGCAGTCTTTATGGTGCTACATTAATTCTTCAATTTAGATTCCACGACTGTTCTTGAAGACTGACATTACTTTGGTGAGAAAATTACCTCCAATGTTGTCTTTTGGCAGCCTGTACTGTCTTTTGTCAGTAGTCAATCTCACAGGAGGTTAGAATTTTCTATGGTTGACGTTGTATCTGTTTCGTTGTGCTCATCTAATACGGTGACCGCTGAATAGCTCTCAAGTATTACATTCTTTGAGAGGCGGTAGTATTCCATTCTGGAAACGTTACTTGTACAGCGCAATTGTATTTTGATCAACATGGCTTCGATACTTGTGATTTTAGCAGTTTCGAAAATTTCGATATTTGTGATGAAACCATTCCAGTTGATGATGACGATGGAGTAGGGGATGGAATAATTAAAGGATGTATATTAATGATATGTAATTGTCTCAAACCTCTCATTTTAAAAACTTCTCAGAAATCTAATGAAACCTTAATCAATTGTGAATAATCATTTCAGAATGACACATTTAGGGATTTTATATTTTGTTATATTACTAAAGTTTTCCAACAACACAATATATTACTAATTGTTTATTGTTTAAAACTTCTATAAATGGGAGATCCATAATTTCCCGATGAGGAACAGAGTTTTATACGGTAAAATCTTCCCCAGGCCAGTTCTTATGTGTTCTAAATTTGGTTACCCTACATAAAAAGTTGCTATCCATAGGGAATAGATCTTCACACACACACATATACATAAAACAGGTTCGTAGTAGTTAGGCAAAAATAAGAGCAAAAAGAGAAAGGTAGAAGAAAAAGGAGAAAAGTAAGTGGATGGCTGTTAAGATAAGTGAAAAAATAAGTAAAAAATAAGAAATAAAAGGAAGACAAGAAGAAAAAATGAAAAGAAAGACAAGAATAGAATAAAAGATCAAAGGGTCGAAAGAGAAGAAAGATAAAAAAAAAAAGCATGAAAAATGAAAAAAAAAAAAACGAGCTGAAAGACATTTCTCAGCCAATTCTAATAAGGCAAAGCGTTCACATAGACTTCCTTTAGAAAATGGAACAATAATGTTACGTAAAATCCAAGAAATAATATCAGTGTTGGGCGTAACATGTCCCTTCCTGTTTTATTCTTTGCACGTTCAATTGATACTCTATGATTCCATATTTCCGGACATGGTTAGAAAATAATATTTGAAAGAGCATCAACACTGGAAATTCTGTTAATGTATTTGTAGTCCAGGAAAATAAAAAAGGGTTTTATTTGCAGCTTGACCATAAGTGTCTATAATCAATTTTGTAGCGCATGTAAGTGTGTGTAGATGTATGGGGTTACTGCGTGACTTACCTAGATTATGGCGTCGCCAATCAACTTACGTGCTTTACTAACTGAATATGAACAACACTGTTTCATTTCAAGAAACTTCGAATCACAGAATACCAGAGCACCTTGTGTTTAGTTTTATTGCTCTTTGTAAAAATACACTGAGAAGTTTAAAGATCTTTACGTTTAAGATAAGGCTTAACTGTTTTCGTAAAATATTTTGAATGCATATTAATTTTCAAAATCATAGTTCTGCTAAAAAAATGGAAAACTATATTTTCTGGGTTTTACTAATATTTCAGTGCACAAAAACTATCCAAGTAATAGTACTACGAAGAAGGATATTATAGGAAGAATTCAAAAGATAAAACCAAAAGAACAAAGTAAAATAAGAAAAGCCGTATTTCCCTTCACCTCAGCTGAAACCACAAACACATTTTTTGAGAAAATTAAAATCATTAGCCCCCCAGAAATGTTTAATAAAGACACAAAGGAACGGACAAGAAAGACCTGGGTGTAATCAATTGATTCTCCAGCAACGTGGTACGATAAAGCTTAACTATTTTTAAATGAATATTTTGAGTGCATATCAATTTTCTAAACCATAGCTCGATAAGAAATAAGAAGACAACTATTTTCCTCATTCTGTAAATTTTTCAATTCTCAAAAACTATCGATTAAATTGATCCGTGAAGAAGAAGAATACAGCCAGAATTAAAAGTAAAAAAAAAGTCAATAACTAATTTGATGGTTAATTGTTAAAGTAAAGAATACAATCAATCCCCAAAGCCAGTAAAAATCAGAAGACATTTTTGGACTCATACCGAGTTAGAACTTTTGTTTAAAAGTGAAAATATAAATTCTGATTCGGGCAACTAAATTCGTTTAAAACCATGAATAATAAAAGTGTTTTTGGTCCTCTCCACCAAAACAAAGAAAAACAAAAGAAAAATCATTTCTGACCCTTAACTTTAAATTAAAGTACAGGGAAAATTATAAGAAGGAAAACTCTTACTTTCAAAACCCAATTAGTGTTGCATCGAATAAGTATAACTCCGTGACAATAAAACTATGATCAGGCTAGAGAAATCAAATCAAACAATAATGAAATAGACGCTTTCCGTAATCAATGTTATCTCGCACAGACTAGTCACTAAATAACAGATTCTGAGAGAGGAGAGCATTATATGAGCCACAGAAGTCTAAAGCATCAGAAGCCATGAGATGCAGCATGGTGAATGTGAAGCAAGGAGGATGAATCCAAAAGTGGATAAACATCGTGCTTCACCTGATACACATAGGTCAACTGATCATTTGTACAAAGATGAAATAGTTCAGTCAAGAAACTTCAGCTACTCATCAATAAGGATGGGGTCTATTGATGATATGAAAAAAGCCATCAAAAGATTACAATGATTCAAAACATATGTTCGAACCACTACGCCCTTCACGCTGGTAAAAAGGGATGCGTTCTGTTGAACTTCGAGCTCTGGCCTTAGTATTCGAAAAATAAGCTACGGAGCTCAAGCCAAACTTTTTTTAGTGCAAATGGACTCCTACACATGAATGCGCCAGCATTGGCCGTCCATTATACACATCTACACTACGCTAGGAAGAATGGTCGAGAACGAGAAAGATCGAGAGAGAGAGAGAGTGAGAGAGAGAGTCGGTAAAACCCGTGCTTGTAGATGTAATATACTAGCTTAGCTAGCGACAGAGATTACCAAATAACATCAACAATGTGGTTTTCACAGGTAAGAGAAATATAAAATATGATTGCGAGAATATAATTTATTATCTATGGATAGAGTGACAGATATTTCCGTTCGCAGATAAGATCAACAAATTACTGGAAAAAAAAACCGGAAGTATGTAAGTTCCGATAATCAGCCATAAACAAACAATACGTGGGACTTGAAAGACAATATAAGGTCTGTAATTTTGGACTGAAGGCAGAGATCCGCTGGTCGCTCAAGCAAAGGGAAGAGATCTCCTGGTCTCTCAAGCGAAGTGGGGTGGGGTCTGCTGGTCGCTCAACCAAATCCGTCGGCTTCCCCGTGTCTCCAGCCGTCGCACTACTTCACAAAAAAGGGTCCCCGCCACAGAAGAAAGATATGAACGAACACTCTCCGACTGTATATCTACTACACACAATCGTCACCGCCGAAGAATAAAAATATAAATTATATTTTTATATATCTACGAGTCATTCGTTGTTTGTCTAGCGGTGCAATATACGACAATAGAGACTTGATCGTTATGAAGCTTTACATAGGCTAGCACAAACCCCAAAATATTGAGTACCCAATGAGAATCAAACTTATTATCCTGTAGACGAGTCTGCTAGACTGCTTTACAAGTCATGGCCACAAACTTAAACACCCATTAATAACGGTTATTATAATTTATCCTTAAATGTGTTACCATAAAGCCTGTTCTCTTGTGTCTGTAATAACTGTTTCAGGGCTATCCTAATCGAAACAATAGTTTTATTTAGTTTTGCACAGAAATGGCTTTTTATTCCTTTCTAACGTTATCTTTTTAAATTGATCCTGAAATGTAAATACCTTCCTTACACATAAAGATATGTAAATGGAGGGTTTGAGATAGATATATATATATATATATATATATATATATATATATATATATATATTCTTTTGTAAATATGTATATATCATTTGTCAAGCTCAGTTTTGTTTGGTACAAGAACATAATTATGGAGCCCATAATGAAAATCCAACTCATTTCTTGCTATTCTAACTTGCCAAATATTACACTAACTGTGGCATGGATTCCCCGGCGAGTAGCAGCTAACGTCTTGGCCAGCGATATTGTAGTGCGTTCGAACTCCCGTCGTGCTATTGCGTTCACTTTTGGACAAATACTCCTGGTATGAAAGCCCGTATCCCCTACCTATTACTGCAACTTTTCTTCCATAAGGATGGCTTTGACATAAACTGACTCAAAACTGTTGATATGCCATTACAGAAAGAAACTAAATCCAAGAATACACACGGCATATATATCTTCCATTTTAGAGATAAACTGGTAAATAGTATTAAAATCATTTCAGTAAACCTTTTAACAGACACAGACATGCTCATATGGATAAAGATTATACACACACACACACACACACACACACACACACACACACACACACACACACACACATATACATATATAATCCGATGCAAACATTTATACGTTCATATAATCACACTCATATGTTTTGTTTGTTGCTTTGCATTAATCTATCAAAATTTTATTTCTTTTTCCAGGAAATACTTCAATGCTTTATTACTTTGGAAGATGAATTCGGATGTATCTTCATGATGTAGAGAATTTCTTTATCTTTGCTTATCACACCTTTCATGTTGGAAAGGGGGAAAATCTCTGACGCGATATTTAAAGTGTCAATAATGAAAAAAAAGACAAAAACAAAATGAAAATAATCTTTTTTTTCTTAAATTGTGAGGATAAATGGTTTCCAGTTGTTGAAGCAAAATAAAATATTTAAAGATTGAAACAAAAGAAGGTAAATATAGCTGTAAATTTATCCATACACATTTTTTTAGATTTATAAACTTACACTAAATCATAGTAAAAAAGTAGTTTACGTTGTTGAATAAAGATGGGTTTTTTTCAGGATAATGTCGAGTATGTTTATGATTGGAAGATTAGAAAGTCATAGATAACACTGAAAACAGGCTTAGGTAATGAATATGTTTTCTATCGATAGGCAATGTTGAGGTTTTATGGCGAAAACCACTTCGACTCTTCCGACTGAACTTGAAATATCTTCATCCAACTCGAGAAACATATTAATAGCCTCAAAGATCGGGCAAAGGCTGCACCTGCATTGATCTAGCATCCTTTCACTGAAACGAAAAAACAACAAACTAATATCTTGAGGTACCAGGTTATTTGGATTAATGTTAATTCAGTTGAAAACCTTACTCCATCATCACCTGAAGACATTTTGAAGAAAACACTACAGCTTTATATTTTACACAGCAGTCGATTTCTGAAGTTATTATACATGACTGAGATTTTCGCACTATTATGAAATGTTGACTAGAGATCAAGTCACAGTAAATCTTCTTAATACTTGAAGACATTTCCTAGTATTCTTACTGGTTTTAGTTCTGCTGTCGTCTAGATGGTGTTGGATAATTGAACAAAGACTAATCTAAATACTTGAAAACATTTATATCATTACCAACTCTATGACGGTTTTCTTATCAGTAGTAATTAGTGGTTTTTATTGGAAACAGAGTGACAGCAAATCTCCTTAATCTTCCGAGATTTTTAAGTTTTCAAGACGATTTAATACCATCGGAACAGCTAAAAATCTTTCACAAATCTTCCGTCATCTTAGTCTCTTTTTCAGGTGCTTGGAAATGGCTCCTAAGGCTTTAACTATAACAGGTATTACTTTCACCTTCATGTTCCATTTGTTTCTTGTTTGGCTTTCTTTTATTTGGAACCGGTGATTAGCCACGGGTGGAAAGTATAATAACTAAAATTTAATTCGCTTCTAACAAAATGCTTGGGAGAATTTTATAAGTCTTATTTTCTAGAGGATTTTCTGGTTTGTATCTGTACTATTTGTCAGTATGGTCAAAGTTTGGTCGTTTGCGATATTCCAAGTGGATATTCTTTCTTACCTAGTCATTCCTGCACTTGTATTCCTTCAATGCTAGTTTGTTGCATTTTGTTCTTATATGGTTAAAAGTTTCGTATAATAAACATACAACCTAGGGATCGGTGTACTAAATATATATGAATATGTACACACACACACACACACACACACACATATATATATATATATATATTCTTACATTTTCTTTTCGACCGGTCACAAGAAAATGATGTGATGTGGATGGAAGAAACCTACTGCGCCATCCAAAGAGAGTGGTTTTACTTAAGTCCCAAAATATTCGTCTTTACTCGTCAAGTCTCTGTTTAAACTGACTTCTCTTATCAAATTAAAACACTCGAATCTCACGTGACTGTCACTTGCCAATGAATGAACGTCCATATATTTCACAAGATTTTTCTCGTCAATCATGACCTTTGACCAGTCACCTATAAATTATGCCACAGTAAATATTCGACACATCTGTCATCCAGGTATTGGAGGGTATTATAATTATGTAAAGTAAATCAATGAGGGAAATCGAATTTATGTAATAAATGTAAAAATAATAAATATTCATGTTTGTTCATAGTCAAACATACACACACACACACACTCTCTCTTTCTGACACACACAAGCATATATATACATATATATATATATATATATATATATATATATATATATTGAGGCGTTCTTATTGTAAGGTTAACCGTCGCTGGAAATGGGCACGGCGACTCGAATTCAAATCTTGGACGGGGCTATTTGCATTTCCCATGGTGCTAATTCCTTTGGGAAAGGTATGAATACAATTATGAGGCTGGGCTATTATCCTTGTTATTGTATACGAGAAAGAAAACCCTAAATTACAACTTGTTAAACTCCGGTTAAATTGACCTTGTGTCTCACCTGCTCGTGGGAAGGGGTTGTTTTATATATATATAGAGAGAGAGACAGACAGAGACAGACACAGAGAGAGGGATGTTATTTCCTTCATCTGCGTGTTACTAATAAAATCCTGGAGTGTTACGCAATCTTGATGAAACTTATAATATAATCTCCCTTGATTTCAATGTCTTTGAAATGTGTGTATTGGGTGGGCAGACTTCCTTTCTCAGGTGATCAGATCATTCTAAAAGTTTATTCCAAAGAGAATTTTAGAAAGCAAATAAAATTGGCATCTGCTGAAGCACTCTCTACACTCCGGAAAGTTTTGTAAAAAGGCGCCTGGAACATTTTAGTTTAAAATTGATCTAGAAAATCTCATCGGGTCAGAATTTTTTCTTAAATTGTCAATCATAGCTTCGCTCTCATGTTAGCAAAAAAAAAACTCCCATCCCTCATGACCTGCGATCGCAATTTTTTGGACTAACATTAATCAGAGGACACATGGCCCAGTGGATAAAGACGTTGGTTAAATCCAATGATATACCCAAAAGAGTGTGAGTTCAATACCCGTTGAAGGCAGTGGAGAACTTTCAGAGGGAAAATTAACAAGTGATAACTGATAACTGATATCCATTAAACATAGATCGTGGGACTAGAACGGTCTACCCCGGTGAGCGAAATAAAGGGTTACGTTTGACATTCCCACCACGGAGCGTACAGCGACCGAAACGTTGTGATAAACATGGCGACAAAGATGAGGACAATAGTCCGAAAATTATAAATGGTGTACATAATATCTTATCTCAGAAATATTGACAGAGATAAATTTATTTCAATTGTTGTAGATCAGACCCCAAACTTAATAAGATGAAAACTATATTTCTAAAATATCTATCATTATTTAAACTAGTTTTATTTTGATACTACTGCCAAAACACACCATATGTGATGAGTTAGATATTTTCAAATAAATATATTAAAATTTCTGTGATAATTTCAATTTACTTTTTGTTATAAGTGCAATTTTAAACCGTGTGTTCAGTACGCCTCCTTGAAAACGCACATAACCGATAAGAAGAATTTCCAAAGCTTTTTAAGACATTATTTAAATTCCAAGTGATGCCAAGTACTTCTGCTAGTATACATACATACATACATACATACATACATACATCCATACATACATACATACATACAGGGGGGGTCTCTGACGTAGTGGCTAACAGGCTGGCCTGTGTCAATGTACTAAACAAGTTCGAACTTCAGTCGTGCAATTACATTCACTTTGGGACTAATGCCCTTGGGGAAAGGTATAAAGCTCTTTTCTCTTACCACCTATGGGTTAAATATTACCTCTACTGTCTTTCTAAAAGATTAACTTTGAAATTAATAACCCACAAAGATTAATATGCCATTAAATCAAATCAAACTATATATACATAAGCACACACACACACACACACACACACACACACACACACACACACACACATATATATATATATATATCGTTTGAATTTATTCTTTATCTACTCTTAAAATAACTACTAACTTGTTTTCCCTTAATCACAGCATCCTTATTTTCCCCACATTTCACAACTCACAGATATAAAATCTGCTTGTAGAATTAATATCATAATTTTCTTTTCTTGAGTGTTTAAATTATCAAAAGGCCGCACTTACTATTTTTCTTTAGATATAATCTCGTGCAATCATCTTGAAATTCATCGCTATTTCGAAAGATGCATGCAAATATTTGGTCTACTGAAAAATTCATCCCTCGAAGACCTGAGACCCTTTTTTTTCTGACTTCTATGTTCGTTCATTAAATACTTTCTCTGTTAAGCAATTTCCTAGAAGAATGATTTCAATCGATACCATCCTGTCGTCAATTCATACTTGATCAATCAGTTTTCCATAATTTCTTCTGATCGGATTTCTTGTATTTTGTATTTCTTTCTATCAATCCTTTGAAACAGTTTCAGGAGTTTGGCAAAGTGCTATAGAGATCAAGTTGAATGCGTGATAGTATGATTCACTGGGTACAATAAACAGGTTATTACGCACAGCATCTGTAATAACGTATCGTTTCGATAACAACGATTGCTTCAGATATTGATTATGTGAGAAGCTCAAATGAAAGCATCTGTTAACCTCAAAAAGGGACATTTTGATGCTGCGGCTTCAACTAATATGTTCTAACCAAATGGTTCGAACTCAAATGATAAGGAATTTTCCACAGCATTTTGGTCCGTTTGATAACAATTCACCGAAATCGATCAACTAGTACATTGTTTTTATTAGCCTCTCAGTGTCGGTTGCCTTTTATTGCACTATGATTTTTAAGTTCATCTTTTGGATTGAATCCCGAATTCATTGAATTCAATCCCTATAGATACATAGCCTTGCCAATGATTTTCTATTAAGCATGATAAATAACTTGGGATTTTGTCTTTACTTCTGCGTCGTGTATAAGATTTTACAATAGGTGAATGTTAACCATTTCGCATGACGGACCAGTTTGCTAATCAGCTAAAATCAAAGTCCAACAGCGGTCTATCCATGTGGATTATGGTCTTACTAATCCTAGCTTACTAAATAGTGAAAGCAATTTTCTTGTCTCGGCTAACTTGCTTTTATAAACTACTCTAATGAGCACTCCGGAGAGAATGGTTTCCCTCAATCTGGAGTTGATTTAATCTTCACTGATTGCCTTACTATTTTTGCATAGGTCCATATTAAGCTAGGGTTAATAAATAATTACATATGATTAACCCTTTCGCAATCATATAATTTCTTCAATTTTTTATGAGTGGATAATTTTTTCAGAAAATTTGCAAAATAGAGGCTATGTTCAAAATAGTTAATTAACCATATAAAAAAAACGTGATGATTTGATCAGCAATTTTGTATCATAGTACAATAACATGAAACAATAAAAAACATCACTTTGAACTATGATATTTTTGAAAACCTTTAAACAATCGAACACTATGGTGAGACTTCCAGGTGATATTTCTACATATTAGCAGCCAACACGAGAAGGTTTTACAGTGAGTTAACGCTAACAACAAAAATGTCATTCAGCCTGTGTATTGTCGGTGACAAAAATGTCACTCTGCCGACAAATGGATTGATAGTGAACCAGTTGATCGATGATTTTTATTTTGTTGTTGGTTTAAACCTTTCTGTTGAAGCTAAATGTGTGACTTTTGTGAAAGATTAGGATAAGCTAAGTAATTTACTTTTAACATGAATAAATTCTTGGTACTTTTCATATCGATATTCCACTACCTCATTTTGTCTTGTACAAAATCAACTTCATTAAATTATGCATTCACAAAATTCAATGATGCCTGTTTGTCTTTCATGTTAGTTTCTTCCCAAAGACAGAGAAAAATTAGTAAGATAATATGAAACTTTTCTTGACCCAGAGTGTCACAACAAATTTCAACAATAACGTAGATAAAAACTATTAATAAAATACGTCATTTTAAAAGCAATAATGATAAAACAGAGAAAAACTAGTAAAAACGTTATTAATGAAAATAGTTCATCTAAAAAGTAAAAATAAAAAAAAATAATATTACGGAAAATAATCTTAAAATGAACAATATGATGCAGTAGAGCTTATAATGAAATGAAAATAGTTGAAGTGATCAGCAAAAATTAATAAACTGGAGTCAATTTAGCAATAAAACATTAATCGTGAAAATCTTTGTAAATAACAATAATTCTAAGATGGAGAAAAATGGTAATGTAACGGTGATGATAAAAACGAGTTAACAAAAATCAGCAAAAAGATTATGTAAAACTTTTGTCTCTGGGACTTTGAGATAGAAATGGATCAGCCAATCTCGGTCAGAAGACAAGACCTTGTGTTCATTACCAAAAAGTAAAAAACTTTTCATTGAGGGGATTTCGCTGTTCCAGCCGACTACAGAAAATCAAAGAAAGTGAAAAAAATAGACAAATACTTGGATCTTTCCAGACAGCTAAAAATACTGTAGAACATGACGGTGTCAGTGATATGATTTATTGCTGGTTCACTTGGAATGGTTCTCAAGAGCTTAGACAAACAACTCAGATATACAATTGAGACTATACAGATAAAAATATTGTTGAGAAAGTTTAAATTACTTAGAAGTAGGATAGACTTTAAATTACTTAGTGTAGGATAGACTTGGTGTCACCTAGACTCCATTGAAAGATCACCAATAAGAAATAGTGTGAAAAAACTTAAAAACAGTGAATTCCACCCATCAGAAGAGAGTTGAAGAACAGAATGGTTCGAGAGAAGAAAGAAATTTCTGTTGTACCATCTGTGATAATTTCCGGAAGACAAAATGCTCGGTTGATATTCTTTTAAAAGTTGTCTTTTGCCTCTACTAGCGAATTGAATCGTATGCTTCAAGTTTTTTTGCTATCTTTTAAATTTTGTACTGTTTGTCTTAATATTCATTAAAATAAAAATTGTAAATAAGGCGCCGTAAGAAGTGGAGAAGGTCGGTCATCATGATGTTAACTTTCAAATTAACTAGTTCATTTCACTGACCCAAAACGTACTTCAATAATTCAATCACCACAACGACACAATTATTCGAAAAACATTAACTAATTCCGTCCCCACAATGTTTATCCTAGCGCAGCTACTTGGTGAAGTGCTGGGGGATCGTTTTTATAAACAGTTGTTATAAATAGTCGCCATCAAGGGCCCAAACATGTTCGATAGGTCTTCGTAGGGAAGACCCTCTATCCCTGTAGACTCGTTCGTCCCAGTCGTTTTTAGCGCCTCCTGAACTTCCTCCTCTGTTATGGGCCCTTCAAACTCAGCCGCTTTCATCGCCTCGAGACGGCAAGAAAGGTGAAGAACTGAGCAGAACTCAGTCCAAGCTCCCAGGTGAAATGTTTCTGGAAGTAATCTCGAAACTCCATACAAATGCTTTCGTTTGTAGTCTGATGTTGCCCGTACGGCGATATGACACTCTTGATATGTTGCTGTAAGGCATGACTTAGCTTCTCAGTCCAAAGTTCATGTGCCATATTCATTACCTCGCAAGACATTCTCTTTTACTCAGCTCTACCTACGTGAGCTTGGTACCTTTTTTTTTTTTTTGCGAAAGCCCCACCTTAGCTTTATCAGTTACCTTACTATCTCCGACCGTTACAGCCCAATGTTTCTTAGTCTCTAACGCTATTTGCACAATTACACTATCTCATTTGAACGTTCTCTCTCTTTAAGTTTAGCCCATCAACTATTCCCAATTATGTCAATTCTCACTTTAGCATTAGTTCTAATTGGTTTTCAAAATTCTTTTCATCCGATAAGGATGTGTATTGAATTTCCAGTAACCAGACATTCTAATCTTAGCTTTATCTAATCTAATTGACGCACCTACAATTTTGTATTCACAATTTATGACACTCGAAACTTGGAGCACCTGAGTAATCATGATCAAATCTCCTATCACTTGGTCGAGGAAGTCAAGGCCCCTATACCAGTTCAAGTCCTCTCAACATTAGTAGGATGCCTTTCCAAAAATGTGTCGACGAGTTCGAGTCTCGGGATAAACTCGTAAAAGTATTTAGCATCCAAAGAACTAATAGTGCGACCAGTTTCCGCTCGATCTATACTGGAACCAATTACTCACTTTTCATGTCAAGTACACAAAGTCTGCCTGCAGGTTCTGAAAGAACAAGAGAACATGTCACATTATGGAATCCGCTTACCAGCCCGGTGACCCCTCTAGTACGGCTATGAAAGTAGGCTGAGAAAGGCTTCTTGGCCTTCAACGGTATGCCTTCACGGAAGTTGGCATCAAAGTGAGTCTCCTGTAAATAACAGATATCCATGCCGTGGTATTGGAGGTGTGAACGTAGTTGATTCCTTTTAGAGTCAGATCTCAGTCCGTACCCATTTACAAATGCCAACCTTAGATTCATCATGAACATTACTGGGTTTGGGTAACTGGACGAAACATGACTAGGGTGAGAACACCAACAGTCAGGCTCATAGATCCCACGCCCATCCCTATCGATAGAGCAGTCTGGCGTGAGAAACCCGATATTCTGCGGGAAAGTTAATTTAAGTGCTCAATACCGAGAGGAGTATAAAGAAATAGGGACCCTCCCAGCCACATTTTTGTGAGTTCTTTGTCAATGATGTATGCTATTGGGCTGAGGGCCTGAGTGGCTTCTCCAAGCAAGCTCATGATTCCCTCTGATCCTCGGTCCGTCCGGATAACTGAGATGAAACGAGCGTTTGGGAAATTTGAAAGGTCCTCAATATTTTTGCCAGCTACTTCTTTGAAGTTGTGAAAGACCCTTAAGCCCGTCTTCTTTTTCGACTCGACCGTGTTTTGCCTTTGTTGGTGCTGTTATTGTTCTTGTTTTTGTCGCATACGTGAAAGTTTTGCTTGTTTATGAATATTTCAAAAATGATGTACAATGAAAGTAAAATTTATTGATTTCCCTTCGAAAAAAAAACCCGGAAATTTTCATTAGTAAAAGAACATAAAACTAAAGAGCAAAGAATTTTTAGTAGTAGCCAACTTCCTCCAACTCACTTGATTTGAACTGTTTTACAAAAAAGACGTTAACCAAAAGGTGACTGATAGGAATAGTTAAGAAAAGAGTTAGGAATATATCACTCGGTCAGCAAAGATCAAGCATTTCGAAAGAATTCAAAGTGACTATATATTTAAACAATTGAACACTAGTATTAGTCATAAGCCAATCCACAAAGTATCAGCTTATGTAACGGATTTAAATTGTATATGCCGAATAAATTCATAATTCTGCTAAATATTTAAGTATCTTTATGAGTATATTTTTAAACAAAACATTTCGACAAAATAGGAAGGAGTTTCCATTGCGTAATGGTTAAAGTGTTGGACTTTGACCTCAAAGTAAATGAGTTCAAACTTTCTACTCCAGTTACACTATTACATTCACTTTCAGACAAATACTCTTCTTCTCCACATCCACCAATAGATTAAATAGTATCATTGCTATTCTTCTACAAGGAGGGACTAGGTATTAAATAACCCACGAAAGTTGATATGTCAATCAAACAAATAAACCAAATTAAATATGCCATAATTTCTTTTGAAAATTGCTGTTATGCAGTAAAACGATGATAAAGTAAAATTTGGGTTTTCAATAAACTTATTTCGCTTTTCTAATTGATTTGTAGAGAGAATGTGTCGATTTCAAAGTTTAATGAGAGTTGTCCTTCCAGTCAAGATTAAGAAGTTACAGGAAAACGTCGAACAAACAAACAAAAATTTTAAAAACGGTTGCTGAAGTTTCATCGAATACGAGATCTTTCCAAAGGGTGTACAAGTATTTTGAATAGTACAAGTACTGGTAGTGCGGCTTTGATGTAACCTAGCAACCAATAAGAGATCTACTGTGCATGCTGGAACAGGCATGTCCTTTAGGGTTACTCAATCAACAGTGATATTTTATTTAATGAGCTTGTGTACTGTGTGACTGTCGCATTCACAAAAAATATGCATATGCTTTATTAAGTTTAGCTATTTTTCAGCGTTAAATATTCGAATAATTAAGTTTTCTATGATTATTGAGATGTAATGCCCAGATTAAATGTTGTTAATGACGTTCTAAATTTGACTGAAAATCTGTTGAAAGTGATTTACTTTCTGGAAAAGATTCAACAAATAGAATGTACAGAACAACAAAAATATATATTGGGCACAAGGAATCAAAGGAAATCAGACATTTACAGTTGACAGATTAGAAAATAAGTGTTTTCTGCGTACTGTCTGAAAAGTATACATTTTTTGTCTATCAAAACAATCAATTCTTCACGTGACTCGTGTTGAACTTTTCGCAAAGCATCAAAATTCTTACTTTTCTTAGGATCTACATATATTCTGAAATTGCTCCCTTGCGATTTTAGGATTCACGTTGAACCATTGATGAGATGAAGGAGACTGGGCCAAAGTATCTAATGGCAATCCCGAAATGGTCTAAGAGGAGTATTTAGAAAAGGCTAAGTCACTATTACCATAGGCAAGGTACTTTGTCGTTAATATCAAATGGATGGATTATTTCCTGACAAATTTCGTACCATATATACATAAAGAATGCTAAAGAATGTCTCAGTCAAAATTTATGGCCAAAAGAAGAAAAGAGATACATCTGTATCTCTTTTCTTCCTTTGGCCATAAATTTATATTTAATATTTGCTTCTTTTCTTTTTGTTATCGTTGATTTTTAACAAAATGGCCTGTATGAACTCAGTCTTCATTATAAGTATTATATTACTAAATCTTATTATTGTGATTTTATCATAATCCTTGATCGATACAGTCTTTATTATCATCATATTGTATTATAGCTTGTTAAATTTTGCTGAAACACTCTGAGTCAATTTTTTAAAATTCATTATTCTTATTTTATTACTCGTTTTTCATTTTATCAGTTTTGCATTTTATCACAATTTGAATAATCGAGAAATGCATTAAACTATGAAAGCAAACAGCACGAAATTGGAAATAATTAAATCTATTTCGATATGATTTCAGCTAACATCCCAAAACTCAGGAACTTGTCATTACTTCATATCGCTACAATTACTTCAGTCACGAAGTCTTCGCAGATGAAACGGAGCAAAAATATACCGTCTTCATCAGTTGAAGTATTTATCGACCTCGAGTGTTGTCATAAATAGCAGTAATATAATGGAGTAAAGCAAGTAGTAAAATGATAATAATGAGAAAGCTGCATTTAAATACTACTACTACTAATAATAATAATAATAATAATAATAATAATAATAATAATAATATCAACTGAACCAATTGACAAAATAAAAAATAATGAAAATACTTCAGGAAGTGAATGAAACCTCACGTTTTGCTCAATTTCTTTCACCATTAGAGTCAAACTGACGTGTATTCGCCTTTTCAAGTCGATAGTCCTATGACAGAGAAAAATGTAGTTTTAGAGAACAATGGTTTTAAAAAATATTTACAAAACCAGGAAAAATGTGTAAAACAGAATAAAACAATTTTCCCTTAATTCGTTTTAATGTACTTTAAGTGGATATTATACATATCTTTTTTAAAACTTTGAGATGTTCCGAGAAAAGTGGAATAATGCTCATTGGATAAAACTGCATGTAAATGTCATGGTGTAACCAAAAATGTTTCCACGTTTAATAGAAAATTGTCTCTTGAACACCGTAGGTCGTAAATTTTAACTTTGTTCATCTTTCGACGAACAATTTCATATAGAAAGGAAATTTGAAATGTTTTATTTATTTATTTTTCATTTTTTGCTGTTAATTTAATTGAATCGTTTACAAAAGAATAAGCGGCGGAAAGAGATTATTGGTTAAAATTCGAACAAGATTGAAGAAAATCAAAAGCATTGCATAATTTAGAACGCTAATGCATTTAGGAAAAATGAAAGAAGATTTGATGAAAAAAATAATGAAGCAAAAAGAAAAAAAAAGAAGTGGGTGAGGGAAAATAAATTAAAATGAAAAAAAGAGGAGGAAAGTAAAAAAAAATTAAAGAATGAAATTTTTGGAACAAGTAAAGAAGAAATGAAATTTTAAAGAAAAAAGTTAAAATAAAGAAAGGAAAAAAAAACATAGAACCGATATAAAAATTGAATTCTAAAAAATGAACAAAATCCAATAGTAAAAAAATACTAAAAGAAACTTTTTTAATTCGTAGAAAGTTCAATGTTCTCATTTAGTTTTAGCTCTAACATCTTTATCTTTATTATTTTGATTGCCACACTTTAGTCGCGTAGTTTTGTTATTCTTATTGGTTCAATGTCAGCTTGGCTCAAACAGTCATGGTTTCAACTATCAATGGGGACTTTTACAAGATGTTTCCATCAATTTCCATCAACTCTTCTATTCAAAACACGCAAGCATTGATGTAAATATCCCCCTCAACGTGGTGAACACTATTTTCCACTTATTGACAGTGCGTCATTCCGCTGCTCATAAATAGATTTTCCGGCTTTTGAATTTCACACTTTGCCGTAATATATAACGGTTATTCAATAAAACATAAGTTAAATCATTCATAAAACTTACTAAATACAATGGTTATCTTGAAAGTAATACCAATCATATCTTAAGGCTCTTATCGTTGCTAAAAGATCATGTCATGCATCATGAAATATAAGCGTTCATATATATATATATATATATATATATATGGTACGGTGATGATTTGGACGTATTTTTGAAATTCACCTTGAATTTTTTTTTCTGTGACTGCTGTCGATAGTCATCCACCATGTGGTTTATTTTCAACATTGTTTTAATCTTAAAAGCCTTTTCCCCCCCCATCTTCGCACATTACTCTCATTAATTGTTGTCATGTCATCCGCATTTCTGACCCTTCTCTTGATCTCAACGGCAATATATCCTTACTTAGTCAAGAACACAAAAAGTGATATTTATTTTTCTCTCATATCCACAAATATGTAATGGTAGAATCAAGGGAAAGTGCCCGTCATGCAGTAAAAATTACTATATTCAGTGGTCAAATAAAAGCATCTGTTTCGAAAGGCTAAGAGGAAATTCCAGACAGGCACTACATCTGTACACCTGTCAAATCAAGAAACTCAAATCTAAACACTGAATTATCAATTATAATTATCTATTATCATATTATATAATCTGTTATAATTATCTATTATCATATTATTTAATCTGTTATAATTATATATTATCATATTATATAATCTGTTATAATTATCTATTACATATAATCACAAATGAATAACTGTCAATATGAAAATTGAAGAAAAGCAACTGTTTTTATTTCTTTTTTTTAAATTTCTATTTTCTTCACGTAACAGTACAACCACCTTCCATCGAAAACACTGGGGGTAATTCTGCTTTCAATCCGGTGAACTTTCTGCCTGGCTGGTTATGTCATCAGATGGTGCGATCGATCCACTTATCTGCCAACGATGTGTGCTTTTGATCCAGACAGCAGATCAATCACTAACCGGATTCGCCGGTTGATGAGTAGACGAATGAGACTGCAAAAGAAAATTTTTAAAAAGACCGCTTTTTAACTATAATATTATTTAGTCAAAAGAGAAGTGTCTTTATAAAGGATCCATACATTCACCATTCCAACAGGTTAGTAGACGGGCACTTAATTCACGAATTAACAATCATTTTTTTGGCATTAAAGGTCAGGCACAAGGTCTCTCAGATTATCGTATAAGTTTCTCTTCTTGTTTTCTACTGTCTGGCACAAGGCAATTTCCAGTATTGGTTACATTCGCCTTTCTCAGATTTTGACTCTCAGCTTCTCTCGGCTCATTGATAGTCTAGTTCAAGGTGATTTCAAATAGCGTATTATGTTCACTTTTCTCAGACCCTTTCAAAGTGTCGTATTATCTCTTCACTTCTTTATCTCCACGAGTCTGGTCAAAGGTCAAGTTAGAGAATCATGTAATCTGTTAACCAGTTCGCTGGTCTCTCTCGAAAGATGGCACGTTGGTTATTGGTAGATTCTCTCATCCGAGAGGTTGGGGCTAAGGAAGATATTGATAATCTCAATTTTATCCTAATTTGGATTTCAATAATTGCTGTACCTTCAATATTCGATTTCCTCTTATTGCTACCCAAAAGACTGGTCGTTCCTCCCACTTAGATACTATCAATTAATTCTGCTCCTTCCCCCTTCGGTACTTGGTTTCCTCCCATCACCACCCGAAAATGAGGCAAGTCTTTTTATTTTCTCCTGATGACATTAGTAACCGTCAAATCAAATTGGTTAAAAAATGTTCATTCTTCAATTTGAAAAACTGTAATCTCAGAATTTTCTGAGAGCCCAGGAGGATGCTATGATTGGTAGGCTTTGACCTTGGGGGTCAAATCCTCCGTCGATTTCACTTTGTCCTCTGTGAACTATCGAAATAATAATCCTCTTCGATTTCTCTTGACAAAACAATCTCCCTTGTATTTACTGTTCTTCTTTCAGTCCAAAAAATATTTATTTACTTTTTCTTTCTCATTAAACTAACTTATTTTCAATTTGTCCTTTTTAAAATCCATTCCCGTTAATTTTTACTTTTGTAATGTATTCATTTTATTCTTCTAAAATCCATTTCATCGAATCTTATTTTTCTGGTTAATGAATTTATTCCATTCGGTATCCATCTTTTCTATGTTATATCATTGATATCGTCTAATGTTAATGTCTATATTTTCACCAAATAATTCCGTTATTAAGAAAACCCCCATTAGCTCAAGTAAAGAATCTTCTAAGAAATATAATTTCCAAATAACTTTAAACTACTTCTTATTTATTTTGTATTAAAAAAAAATAGATAATGTAATGGGAATTGCAATCTATCAGATATGGAGTAAAGGTTAAAATCTTTCTACATTGGTAACAACATGCAAAATACCTTAAATGATTATTAGATTCACTGCTATGGTAAGAAATTTAAAAGTGAAGAAATCTCTCTTTAGATATATTTTCAACCGCTCGTGGATAACCACTGCAATTAATTTCTCTATTCACAATATCAAATGTATTATGTGGTGATTACATAAGAAATGGAAAAAATACAATAGCATAAAAAATATAAATAGTATAAAAATCTAATACACACTAAATAAAAGGAATAAATACAAAAATAACAACCCCCCTGGCAGCCTCAGACAGGAAGCGCAATATGTGCATACCTGGAAAGATGAGCTTCCTGACACAAACAAGAAATTCTTTTTCATTCTCTTGACACACCTCAACTGAACTGACACTCCTTTTTCTCTCGGCTGCCAGTAGGAACACACGTGTTTGCTAAGGTCAGAGGCCTTAGCAGCGCGTTGTGTCCTCTGCTCATACCTGTTTCTTTCCTTTCCATCCTTAGATCCATTGCAGTTTCAACAAACAAAAAGAAGATAAAAGTCAATGGGGATAATAAGAAAAAAACTGTTGCCAACGTCAGAATTCCCCAACAACAACCAAACTATCTTCTCTACCCCATAATTGTCATCTGATTCACTGTAAAGCGTGATACGGTATTTCCTGTCAGGATCGGCCTCACTCCACTAATACGTTCTTCGCAAAAAGTATCTTAATGAAGTTCATTGAAACCTCTCCACGCTGAACTAGTCTAGACACAAAATGAAAATCCCCCCTATGGTATTATAATCTCAAGGCCTGAAATGGCAACTCGGTTGAAAGTTTAACAAGTGTAAAATGTTACTTATTCATCTGTAACCATGCCAATTATTCTTCTAATCCCGCTTTTTATTTGTCTATAAAAATATGTTACATGGCATCAGTTACTGCTAATTCGGATCATTTACTCACTTATACGGTTTAAAACGTAACTATCCAATATTGATGATAAAAAAAATCTATTCGATCGATACATGGGTCACAAAAGGGGCTATTATTTCAGATCAGACTTCTAAGGATTAGAATCTTTTCTAAAAGCTATTTGCTCTGTATATTAAAGTATTCGACCAGAGTCATTAATTTTTTTTTTAAACAGCTAATCATGTCCACATATGTAAAATACACTATATTCCTCATTTGAGAACACAATATTGTAGAGATTTAGGACATAACTATTTTAAACCAAATATGTGCATTTTTAAATGAACAGTTTAGTAGAATAAATTTACTGACCTCTTTGAAACACTTCTGGAAACGGAATCACTTCCAACGTTTGCATACTCTTTTAACAAATGCTCGCTAGGATATTACTAATTTTACTAGCATTTATATTAAAATTCTACTCCTATATCATGGTCATCGAGGGGGGTGGACACATAGAGAGAGAGAGAGAGAGAGAGAGAGGTGGACAAGAAATCCTTCTTTCTTTTATGGGTTCGTCTTAGCACGTGTTAAGCTACATTTGAGGTGTTTTGTTTTTTGGGGGGGGGATTTTGGGGTGTTTTTTTGGGGGGGAAATTTAGAATTTCGTCTTCCAATAGTATAGTTTTCCCTGAAATAAACTCAGAGAAAGTATTTTCATTCTTCATTTAAACAACACAGAATACAGCGGTGATTTAAGACATAACTATTTTAAATCTAATATGTGCATTTTTAAATGAACAGTTTAGTAGAATAAATTTACTGACCTCTTTGAAACTTCTGGAAACGGAATCACTTCCAACGTTTGCATAGCAGTTAATAAGAAAACAAAGCAACTCAGGTCAAATTTGAATTCCACCCCTACCTAAAAAAAAGAGGAGAGGAAAAAATTAAAAAAAAAAACTGTTAGGGCCTTTATCGGATGACAGGATACAATATACCCCAAAATTTCTTTGAATATCCATCAGTCCTGGACTTTAACTAAGTTAAAACTTAAAGTAAAAAGAATGATTTTTTTTTTACACGTACACATGGGAAGCAGCATGATGTACGTGAAGGTATTCGAATGCGCAATGCCTAACATTTCCCGAACGTGTGAGTCTTGCGGCTTAACGCTCAGGATTGTCAGTTCGATCGGAGAACTACTGCTGCTCATCTATAAGAGTGGCTTCTATAGATGAGAATAAAAAACAGCCATCGAAAGATAACCATGACTCATACTCAAACCACATACATAAACCGCATCGCTCTTCGCGCGGGTAAAAAGGGGGCGCGTCCTGCTGAGGTTGGAGCCCTGGCCTCAGTGTTCGAAAAATCAGCTACAGAGCTCAACCAAAAACTACTAAAATGCAAACAAACAATACAGATAGCGACATTTAATGTTAGAACCCTAAATAGAATAGGTCAACAACCAAAGCTAACTGCATCAGCCGTAGAAGATAAGATAGACATAATTTGCATACAAGAACACCGATACACTCACACCGAAGATATCAAATATCACGAAACTGGCAATGGATGGATGCTGGTGACTGTATCGGCATGGAAAAACTCTGTCAATGCATCGGTAGGAGGGGTGGGAATGCTTATAGGACCAAGAGCGCTAAAAACACTTAATAGCATTGAGAGAATACAACCTAGGATAATGGTCGAAACGTTTAATGGCAACCCCAAAGCAATTATCATCTCCTGCTACAGCCCTATCAATGTTAGCGACGAAACCGAACTAGTCACCTTCTACGAGGAGCTATCCTCCCTAGTGCTTAGCATTCCGAAACACAACCTGCTAGTCATTGGCGGAGATATGAATGCCCAAATCGGGAAAAACAGAAACAACAAATACAGCCTATACAACACGTCAAACAGGAATAGACAACATCTAATTGATTTCATGATAGAAAATAGATTAACATGCCTCAATAAAACTTTCAAAAAAGGGAGGGAAAATTATGGACCTACACATACGCGAATAATAGTAAAGCACAGATAGACTACGTCTTTATAAACAGGAAATGGAAAAATAGTGCGATGATTTGCAAGGCATATTCCTTTTTCGAGGGTGTGTCCTCCGATCATCGGATAGTTACGGCCAAAGTACGACTAAGCCTACGAAACACACGAACAGCGACAACCAAGCATTATGACTGGGCCCTACTTAACAACAGAGATATTAGAGATAAATATGCATTAGAATTAAGAAACAGATTCGAAACACTACAAGAGAAGACAGAAAAAGGTACCCCAAATGACAAATATGAAAATTTTGTTGAGGCACACCTTGAGGCGGCATCAAAGTGTATGCCAACAAAACCTAGAACTAAATATAGAGTCCCTTGGAAAACTTCAGCGGTTAGAGAAAAACGTGCACTCGTGAAAACTGCCTCCAAAAGCTATCGGAAGAACCCAACAAACACAAATGCCCGAAAACTAGAAAAGGCACAATATCAATTAGCAGAAATATATCTAAAAGAACAGGCAGAATACATGCAAAGTCAGATAGATAAGATTAGAGACTCGGTGGATGATAGACAATCTAGGATAGCCTGGCAAACAATAAACGAAGAAAGTAGGAGGAAGAACACAGCCAAAGCAAAACTGAAAGCTGCAAGCCAACAAGAAAGAGTAAAACTGTGGGAACAGCATTTCAAAAATCTACTAGGAAACCCACCGAAAATAACGGATGAACCGATCACCAGAATTATCAGTAAGCAATTAGACATTAAACTAGGTTCTTTCACCAAAGAAGAACTCGACTCGGTTCTTAAAAAAATTAAAAATAGGAAAGCTGCAGGGCTGGACGAGATCCCCCCAGAAGTGTGTAAGACTAGACAATTCAACGATATACTGCTCCGGCAATGCAACGCAGTCTATAGTCAAAATAGGATAGAAAGATGGATGAAGGGATGCATCCTCCCCTTTCCCCTTCCCTAAAAAAGACGACCTCGGATTAGCCAAGAACTACCGAGGGATAACACTTACATCCATAGCAGCCAAAATCTACAATGCCCGACTACGAAACCGCATAGAACCCAAAATAGACAACATCCTTAGGAAAAAACAAAATGGCTTCCGGAGAAATAGATCCACAACCTCACAAATATTGACCATCCGTAGAATCCTTGAAGGTGTTCGGGCAAAAAACCTTCAGGCGACATTACTATTTGTCGACTTTACCAAGGCCTTCGATTCCATCCACAGAGGGAAGATGGAACAAATCCTACTAGCATACTGCCTACCAAAAGAAACCGTAGAAGCAATAATGATTCTCTACAGAAACACAAAAGTGAAAGTACGTTCACCAGATGGAGACACGGAATACTTCGACATTGTTGCAGGAGTACTACAAGGAGATATGCTACCCCCATACCTCTTTATCATCTGTCTAGACTACTTGCTTAGAACTTCGATCGACAAAATCAGAGAAAATGGCTTCGAGCTGACTAAGAAAAGAAGCAAAAGGTACCCCGCAAAAACAATCACAGACACCGACTAAGCTGATGACTTGGCGTTACTGGCGAATACGCTTAATCAAGCAGAGGCACTACTTCATAGTTTGGAACGAGCCGCAGCAGGCATTGACCTCCATGTCAATGCACACAAAACTGAATATATGTGTTACAACCAAACGGGCAACATTACCACACTAGACGGAGCCTCTCTGAAACTAGTAGACAAATTCACCTACCTAGGAAGTAGCGTCTCATCAACCGAAAACGACATCGACACACGACTGACGAAAGCATGGACGGCTATCGATAGGCTCTCGATCATATGGAAATCAGACCTGACCGATAAAATGAAACGCAGTTTCTTCCAGGCAGCGGTTGTATCGATACTGCTATATGGATACACTACATGGACGCTAACTAAACGGCTGGAGAAGAAGCTAGACGGCAACTACACAGGAATGTTGAGAGCAATATTGAACAAGTCGTGGCGACAACACCCCACGAGACACCAACTATACGGCCACTTGCCTCCCATCACGAAAACTATACAAGTTAGACGAACCAGACACGCCGGACACTGGTGGAGAAGCAAGGACGAACTCGTAAGTGATGTACTCCTATGGACCCCCACATATGGCCAAGCAAAAGCAGGACGACCAGCTCGAACTTACATACAGCAGCTATGTGAAGACGCGGGATGTAGCCCTGAAGACCTGCCGGAGGCGATGAATGATAGGGAGAAGTGGCGAGAGATGGTTAGGGATATCCGTGCTGGCGGCACGACATGATGATGATGATGATTTCAGATCAGAGTAAAACAATGAGTAATGTTAACTTCACACTCTTCCATAACTGAAGCCTCACCACTGGATGCAGTTTAGTGTCTTTTTAGAAGGTTCAACACTCTCTGCAGAGAATGTAGTAGTCGTATTCTCATCCCCACCAATTGGATGGTTATGAGTCGTCAGTAATTTTTTTCTATCCAGCCAATTAAATTAGCATTTTCAACTTAGTCAAGTAAATAACGCCGAGCGGATTAAATTTTCGAAAAATTTACAGTTTTGCTAAATTTCAAAATTATTCAAACTCCTCTCCGCCTCTCCTAATTTAATTGACGACAATTTACCTGCTCATTTAAAGACTTTTATTATGGTGTCAGCTCATCTGAGTAAGCTTTGATTGAAAGCACTGACCAATATCAGACCAATTCAATTTTGTCCACATTAATAATGAAATTGCCTCATTGTTCAAATTGTGTAAAATCACTAACCCTTGTGTATATCTTATACTAATAAAATTGTAATTTCATACACATGCTAATTAAGACAACCAAAATGAAAGTTATGATCGACAGTCGATAACCTATTGAGTCATAATGTATTAATAGTGTAAAAAATCAAAACTGTGAGAATTCTCTTGAGATATTTCATCAATTACATCGGAACTGCATTTTTTCCAGAGTCTTACTCACCATCTTCAATCACTATCTGACGAAATTCCAGTGTAAGAAAAATCTGTCAGTCACTCAAGTTTGTTTTTTTTTTGTTTTTTGTTGTTTTTTATTTTGTTTGTTTCTAGTCTCCTCGGTATTTGCAATTAAACATACTTTAGACATAAGGAATTGGCACTGACACTATCTTTGTACAATGGTCAAGGGTAATCTGACGTAATGCTCCCCTTCAATAACTTGGTGATTGATCCAAGATGATATTATAGTCTACTCTGATTCTAAGCCAAAGAACTAGAACCACTGAGAATGATCAGCGTCTCTATCAGGGTAATTTAGACACAAATCAAGCATTGTTTGTTGCTGGGTTTTTTTTTATTTCTTATATCTTTTACTTATATTGTTTTTGCTTTGCTTTGTTGTTGTGTTTTTAATTGGGATCTTCAAAATGTCAAAATATCAGTGCAAGTTACTAAAAATTGATTTTTATAAATCGAATTTCCTTTATATTTTTACACTTGTTTAAGAGAGTTCTACTCATAATTTTAAAAACTGGTGTACCTTCTTTTAATTTGTAGACCTTAGACGTATAGTGTGCCATATTATAAAATATTGATATAAGCTTAATCAGAGACCCCATCGCACAAGTACATATACAATTCCTAAATCTAAACTCAACCCTCAACGACTTACATAAAAAGGCCCCACGGTTTTCTAGTTAAAACCTGTGCATACTTCAAATTATATAAGCGCTGACTTGGTAGACACTAGACAGGAAACGTTTACAACATTATTACCCGGGTTTTTCTTTAATATGAAATTGTATTGATAAGTGTTACCGACCACTCGACGGAAATGAAACGACTTACAGCCAGCAGTATTTTATCATTACTTCGTTGGGCACGATGTTATTTCTCTTGACAAATCAGCTATAAACAATAGACTCGGCCAGATGATTGAGGTCAACTGAATTAAGCGAACGGTTTAGTCCAATATTTATCAGATATTGTAGTCATAATTTCTTTCCACTAAGCTGTATCGACTACTTTGATTTCTTATGCTTTTTTTTCAGATACCGAACAGTAAATTTTTAGGGACTACGCCTGAAGAATTAATATATCTTGTTTATATTATTATTATTATTATTATTATTCACTTCCATCAAACAGTGATCAATTATTTCGGCCGCATCTCAAAAGCTGTAAGGACAAGGATAACGAGTGCGGTTCTTTCTTCCTGACTTCTTTCATTGCCAGGAGATATGCCGAAGTAAATTAGATTTTGGCATCGATACCAAGTTGGATTCAATTTCAGATAATTCGCTGCTTTTGTTCCGTTCTTTATAGTTTTTAGAATCTATTCGCTTCGGATAACTTTATAAATCTGTCTTACCAATTTTGTGTGTGTGGCAAGAAGTTCAGACCTTAAAGGTACAAGATACAAGAATAACTGAAAAGATGATTTGCTTAACGCTTAAAAGAGGAAATATGAAGAAGAAAATCAAGAAGAAACAGGTGGCGCCATTTTAGCTCAACGTTGAGTGATTAAGTTATCAGCCATTTTGTTCTAAGGAAATTCCAACCAATTTTCTTTCCTATATTTTTTCGCTTACAAATTCTTTTACCATTTTAGTGTTATCCTCTTATTTCATTCCTTATTCTCGATCCATTTTACTCTTTGACTTACTTCTACTCCTCATTTTTTTTTAAATTCTTTTAATTGACTTTCTTCATATTTTTGCTTCTTAAAGTTTGCTTTATCTTTTTTAATATAGAATTATTTCTATCTTTATTCACCCACCTGTGGCGTTTTTGTTTTCTCTTTTCTACTCGTATTTAAATCATTCACCTCTTCCTTTATTTCACCTTCTTTATATCTTTCGTTTTATTTCCTTTTGCTTTTTTTTGTTTGATTTTTCTCGAATGCGTTATTTTTCTTTCATTCTCATTTCCCTTATTTTTCTGTATTCATTCTTTTCTTTTTCAATGTTTGTTTCTTGTTCTTTCTTTTCTTTTTGCTTGCTCTTCTTTTGTTTTTTCTTTCTTTCTTTCTTCTTCTTCTTCATTTTTGGTTCCCTTTATTTATTTATTTTTCTTTACCACCTTTTTAAACTTTGTTTTACTTTCTCTCTTTTTTACCATAGTTTTTTCTTTCAATGACTTTTTTTACATTTTTCTCTTCGTTTCTTTCTTCCACTTTTCCTCTATTTTTTAAAAATATTTTCTCTCTTTTGTTTTTCTTTCGTTTTCTTCTTTTCTTTTACTTTTTCTTCACTTCACTTCTTACTTTCTTTTCATTTTTTTTTTCTTTTCGTTTATCTTTTTCCTTTTGGTTCAAATTCTTTCATCTTATCTTGAACTTCTTTTGTATTTTAATTTTTTCTAAAAAAGATTTTCATGTAAGCTTTCATAAGTTTTTATTTGTTCTTTGAAATTTTCGTGTTAAACGAAATCCTAAGTCCCTGGGGAAACCTCCAAATATGGTGATGTTAGGAAGAGACGTAAAATTGTCTACGAAGTTAGGGATATAATGTGATGGTTCTCGTGAGCGACATCTCATTAAAGATATCCACTGGGAATATGTTGATCTCATTTCTCTTCTTAGATAGAAAACGAAGCGAAAATAACACAAGGGAACCAACTAACGTTTATTAAGAAGTAAACTTAATCAAAATGTACGGTAAAAATGTCGAGAAAATATCTTAGCCAAAAATAAAATCTTGCATTATAGGAAACTGCTTGCGTAATCAAAATATTAATTAGTTCAATGGAGTTTTATCAACTAAGACTAATATTCTATGATAGTAAATGATATCAATCGTAATAAAAAGAGAGGCTTTTATCGGGATGCGAACTTGTATTTCCTGTTATCCTAGCGTACTAACTTCTTCGCTACAAAAGTAAATGTTCACTGCTTATAAAATCCAACTCTATAGGTTTCTAAATGATTTTATCACAGTCAATGTTACATTTTACTTTTTTTTTGCATAAACAAGTAGCATTTGTAGTTATATAATCTTGGATTTTAATATTGTTATACGAAACATTGTCAACTATTTTCAATAATGCTTGCTGTTCTTGAATTTTTCGAAACCAAATGTGTTACTTCCGTTATAGTGTACGAAAAAAAGTAGCATTCCCATCATTATTTTTGCTTTCTCTCTCTCTCTCTCTCTCTCTCTCTCTCTCTCTCTCTCTCTCGTGGAATTTATTACAGTTACCTCTCTCCGAGCAATTGTAACAATATTCATTTGTTTTTTCAATTATTTTTGCGGTCGCAAATTCAAACTGTCATTATTTGATAATTAGAAAGCAGTGCTAGTCACAAATAAAGAATACTTGCGATAAAAAAAAACAACTGAAATCAAGCATGATGTTAATATACACACGAAGGATTGGGGGGGGGGGATTGATAGTTGTATTCTATTTTGAAGATCATGACTGTTCAGAAAATTCTCCCTGATTTCTTCTTTATTTAATCCATGAAAAAAAGCAGTGGAATTTAGAAAAGAATTCCTTAATCGTGTGATTGTTATACAGTAGATAAAAGCTCATATCAAAAATGGTTTACAAGGCTTGAAAAATGAGGTATCGAATTCAAGGAAAAAGCAAGAATTCCTCAGAACTTGAAAACTAATAAATAGGAGAAAATTTTGAAGAATCAGCACAAAACTTGAAAAAAAAATGTGCATCAATTAAATGATGTATTGGAAAACAGGAGAACCTTTCTAACCAAGAAAGTCGATCAAGGATTTTGCCATATGGCAACAATTGCACATATACAAATCAGTAAATCACGATTTGAGTTTAGAACGTTTTTCACGCGCAGCAAATCATTTAGGTTTGTTTCATTCTATGAAACATTCCTTATTTGATCATTCGTTTTTTAACAATACAAAGCATTTCGCAAAAAAAAAAAAAATAATAATAATAATAGAATCAAAGGCGGGAATCTTTCTTTTAAAAACCGAATTCACAATGCAGCTTATAAGCTGCGTAAAGACAGACAAAACAAGGGAAATACTTTGATGACTAAATTTGTATAAATAAAATAGTTTTTCAAAAATATCTGGAAGCATTTCCATCAATCTAACAGAGTGGAAAATCTTAAATGTGGCATAAAGTTTTAGAATACCAGAAAAATTATATAAATAAATATGCAATGTTTTTATTCGATTGTTCTTTAAATACTATAAATTTTTGTATTAATCTCGTATGATATTTTGGAAATCCTGAAAATATTATATCCAATTAATCTTTATTAAAATATTCAAGCGTGCTTTTACTGTGGTCGTTAAGGTGACAAACCGCACTGTAAGTATGATGCTAAGATAGAATGAAACTATCTGAGTGTTACAAGCAGGAATTGGTTCTATGGCTTAGAGCACAGGTTCGGAATCCCAGTTTTTAGACCAACCTAATCTTGCTCGATCGTTGAGATTCTTACAATAGAGCAATATTTCTTCAAACATATACAGGGTGGAACGATGAAATTGTCGCCTTAGAAAAGACGACATGATTCCATTTCCGTTTAATGAAAACCGGTTTTCTTTTTTTTGTTGCAGACCGTCAACTAGTTGGCCAGTTAAGTACAAATCCCAAGAGCGATAGGAGCCTTCTATCATGTCTGAAAGTGACACAATGTTCAATGAGCGAGATCGGAGATGCACCACTGTACAACTCATGCTCTCTACCGATCCATGTTATGACAACTGGGCCATTGCCAGCACCCTCAAAATGCAAATCTGGATTGCCACGAATAACAGGGACGTGCCCAGGGTGATGAAAACAAAGCTTCCGGCTACGGTTATGGTCTTTGGTGTGGTTTTAAGTGAGGGCCACACCATGCAACCTCACTTTTTCGAAGTCGGCTTGAAAGTCAACACCAA
Source organism: Sepioteuthis lessoniana (assembly GCA_963585895.1). Taxonomy (NCBI): domain Eukaryota; kingdom Metazoa; phylum Mollusca; class Cephalopoda; order Myopsida; family Loliginidae; genus Sepioteuthis; species Sepioteuthis lessoniana. The sequence goes on along the minus strand of OY757920.1, from coordinate 106,631,045 downwards.
AGTGTACCTGGATGTGCTAAAGAGTGTGGTGATCCCCTGGTGCAATCAGGTGGCCGGTGGCAGACCCTGGGTGTGGCAGCGGGACTCGGTGCCGGCCCACAAATCCAAAGAGACCCAGGCTTGGCTTCAGAAGGAGTGCTCTGACTTTGTACCCTTCTCTCGCTGGTCCCCCTCCTCCCCCGACCTTAACCCGCTGGACAACCTCGTTCGGTCATAAGTCGAGAACATCACCATCATGACTTCCTACAACACCAAAGCCAGCCTGATCGCGACCATCCGCCGAGTATTCGCCGAGCTCACGCCGGCGTTTGTGGAAAAGGCATGTTCCCAGTTCCGGATCCGTATCGAGGCGGTGATTGAGGCTGAAGGCGGCAATATTGAATAGATGTCAGCTCTACTACATAATCAAGTTAGCTGAATTGATTTTTTTCAATAAAAGTTTTAAAATAAAGCTGTAGTGTTGTTTACTTTAGGACGACAATTTTATCGTTCCACCCTGTAGTTAAATTATTCTGTTCAACAGTAGCTTCATTTTTCACAGAACTCTTATTTTTGGTTGCTTCCGTGGTGGCTTCATGACTTTGTTAAAACTCATAAAGCATACATTTCCTAATTAGACTATCTTGCATCTAAATCTGTGCGACTTTCAAATCACACATCGAGAGGAGAAGCAATACACAGCGTGTAAGAGCACTACAACTACGATACTATTAACCACAACGGGTACCTGCCATGGCTTGAACTTCTTAGGATACGTGATATACACACTGCGCACAGGTGCCTAGCAAAATATTGCAATACTTTTGACTCACTCTATTTCTAAAAATACACATTTTAATCTTTTAGATTTAATGCAATCAGAAAGAAATTTTTCATATTTAGTCCACATCATCGCTAACATAATATGGATATGTACTACACTGTTAGCATTACACATTGAATAAAACATGTTCTAAACGCAAGTATCAAGAAATGACTAAACAATTTATTTTGCTAAACAACTTGATATATAGAAAGAGAAAAGCCACATACATCGAGGCTATCAAACAAACGGGAAGCATTTAGCTGAGATAAAAGGATTACCTAATGTTGTGATGCATGCAATAAATACAAACAAAATGTGTACATTACATTATATTAACCGCCTCTCTCTCTCTCTCTCTCTCTCTCTCTCTCTCTCTCTCTCTCTCTCTCTCTCTCTCTCAACAAAAGCTGGACTTTTCTATTTTGCTATATTTCAAATACTCCTTCATCTTATCTTGTTCCGGCTAAAACTGATACACAAGAAGTTGCTCCTAAAATGATTATCCTAAAAGCAATCCCAATCTTCGTTGATATTTGTTTTTTTTCATATTCTATAAGCCTTTGATACTGATAGTTCCTTTCAAAGGAAATGCATTTTAAACCAGTTCTACACGAATATACATTTCAATATTGCATTGTTTTGCATAACTAATTTAGTCATTAAAATCCTTAATCATCTCAAGTTTATAAATGATACAAAATCAAGCACACACACACACACACACACACACACACACACACACACACACACACACACACACACATAATATATTTGTGTGTGTTTATATATATATTTGTGTGTGTATATCTATATCTATATATATATAAGACATATGTCTGTCTGCCCACAAAATTCGATCAAACTGTTTGATGTTGAACTACCGAACCTGATATGCATAAATATTGAATCAAGCAGAGGTTTTTGAAGCAATGTTTCATTCTTCACGGGAAACAGAGGCACTTACCCATGGAAGAGTCTATAAAAATCAACTATGATCAGTGGAAAGTCGTGTTTCTGCAAGACGTAATTAATCGTACAGAATTTAAATTTCCAAACTTCAAAAGAAAAAACCAAGTGTGTGTCTTCCTGAATTAATTATTCCCATTTAATTAAATATTACTAATTAGATTTATTGGTCATTCTACAAGCTCGAGACGGAAAATAGGTAAATAGTGTTATAGCTTATTTTGAACTAACATTCTAAAGAGAAATAGAAATATATAAATCGATAAATCGTTTAAAAGTATCAATGAATTCCATAGATCAATATTAACTCCCTAAAATAATATGAATTTTATAAACTATAGGTTTTTTTTTCTATTTTGTACAGTTATTTTCCCTAATAACAATTATCATATTTACCCAATCCCTCCGCTCGGGCAGGATATGACACAAGGTCAATTTTTTTAAGCGTAGTTTAATAGGTTTGAATTCAGAGTTTTTCCTTCTCCTAGACCAGTTGCCTCACCAAGGCTGAAGAACCTAGTCTGCCCTACTATTTACCCATACCTGGAGGGAGAATAATTGGATTCATACCTTTCCCAAGGGTATTAGTGCTATGTGAAATGCAATCAGCCCAGGATTTGAACTCGGATCGCCGTGTCCAATTCCTGTGACGATAACCATTACACCACGGGCACCTCCAAAATAACCCTAATAACAATTATAGCTGGTATCTTTTTGGTGTGAATTTTTCGTTGTAACGAAAGACCATTTGTAGAAATATGAAATCAGTAGAATATATTTTTGAGTAATTGCGAATGACTCAAATAACTTTCTTGACTTGTAATGTATCAGATATATAAATTTTAGCAAACCACTATCAAACACTGGTTCTCAAGTTATTTTATATGTATTTACTTACCAATGACACATACACACATACACACACACATACATATGCACATATGTGTATATGTATGAGAGCACGTATGAGTACGCGTGTATATATATATATATTTATATATATATATATATAGTGAAAGTTTTATTAAAGACAATGTTTATCACTTTTAATTGTAGTTTTTCAAGTCTTCTTGTTATTTTTCTTGTGTCGGGATTCATGTTACAAATACATCCATCTATCACATCAAACTCACTGAGACACAGCAAGAATTGTGTAACTTAGGCCCAAACTACAACCTTTCAAGAAAATACACCCTTAATAGAAAGAAAAACGAAATCCAAATATCATATAACTAAATACATGACCTACAAAACAAGGGTTAAATTCCAATACATTCAAAACTTTGTGACTTACTTAAAGCTGAAGGAATTAAAAACCGTTTCAACCTCAAACACCAAAACAAACTACTAACCCCAACAACTAAAAGAAGCAGCCAACCAACTGTTTTATAACCAGAACATTACCATTCGTACTAGTGACTAGACCAATATTTACATTATATTAGATAATACAGACAACATCAATATCCTCAGTGACAAAACAAAATTAAAAAGAACTCTATCAAAATTCCACCAACTAACTTCAAAAAACACCTAAACAAATTTATTACAGCTAATAAAGGTGAAATTGGGTCCATTAAACTGACAAAATAACTGGAGATTACAAACCCGGATATATATATATATACAGTAAAATAAAACCCCACAAACAAGCTAACCCAATTAATTCAATTATTTCACAGATCCTTACTCCTGTATATCACATATCAAAAGTCTTCAACAATATAATACAACCATATATTCCAAATAAATACAGTATCAAGTCAACATATGAATTCATACAAAATTTAAACTCTACCCCACCCAACAAATGCATAATGGCATCAATTATTACTAACATTCCAGTTCATGAAACTATAAAAATGTTTACAATTACCCCCCCCCAATTCCTCCTCCAGCTACACAACCAAAACTCATTGAAAACCTCCTCCTTGCATGTACCACAAAAGTTCCATTCAATGATCCGTCTGGCAAAACATGCAGAGAAATCGACGGTATTTCGATGGGGTCGTCCCTCGAGCCTACTATTTCCAAATTCTACATATCCCACATAGAAAATAAAATATTTAAATCAGTAATAACTAAACCCAATATATATATCTGCTATGTTGACGACATTCTCATAGCCACACAAACCTACGACGAAATTAACAAACTTAAACAAACTCTCAATGAAAACTCCGTACTAAACTTTACTACGGAACTTAACATTAATAAAAAAAATCCCTTTCCTTGATGTACTAACAGACACCAACAATAATAACAAATTCATTACATCTCCATATAAAAAGCTTACTAGATACAATTCCATCCTACTTAACTACCATAGTGAATGTCACCAAAAATATAAAATAACAGTCATAAAAACGTAATTCATGGAGCGTTTTACATCTTCTCATCTAAGACAACATTTTACTAAGAACTTACTGTGACGCGGCATAAAAATATTTATCCCAAGACGGGAGTTTATTTTTCGCATGTGTGAAGTCTGGGTAGTCTCGCACTTGATCCCTCGAAGAATAAGTACTAGTTAAGAGTTCTTTCTCGGGCATATGGGAACTGGCAGATAATGTGGGGGTTAATTTGGGCTAGACTGACCGCCGCTGGCAAGGGGTTTCAATTTTTCACGTTACACACACCAACCAGACCACTTCGTCTTCCTACCCCAAGGATAATGGAAGATATGGGCCTCTAGGTTTAGATATAATAATATTATTTGTCGTAGTCGTCAATTCCAATTTCCCTTGTAATATTTTTAAAGGTGAATAGAATATTTAGCGAGAATAAATTGAGGCGAATGAAGCTGAATAGGAACATGCAAAAGACAACTTGATAGGCAGACAACACAATGAATAAATTTCAACACGAGGAGAGATATAAAATATAACAAGGTTTTTAATACATGCCGAGACACATATTTAACTTGTCGGCTATATTATCAGCAGATAATATCAAAATATAAATGTCCTTCTTCCTTATTTTTTCTTTCTTCCTTCTTTAAATTGAGAGAGAGAGAGTATGTAATTGCAATACTTAGGAAGGGTGGAGGGAGAAAACAATCTAAAGGTTTACTTAGCTATTCGACGGGTTCCTTCTGAGAGTATTTTCTCTTTTACGGGCTAGCGTGACTTTATATGGAGCTAGGCTTGAAGGCGTCTGCTATCTCTTGTCCAAGAGATCTATTTCGCTTCTTCACCCGGAGTTTGGCATGAGATTCGCCCGTCCGTTCACGGCGACCTCCGTCCTGAAAACTAAATTCTTTTTTTTCCTATTTCCGCGGACGAAAAGGGTGCTACTTCCGTTTTTAGGGGTGTGGCCAGTTATTCGGCCTCTTTCTCCTTCCTTCACCCTGTCAGGCGATTCCTTCGGGATACTATACTGACCTCTGTATATCCCCTTCTTCATCCATCTGGTCACAGAATGCAAACATCTGTTGGCTTTCATTCTGACCTGGATTTGTTACTTCGACCGCGAGGAATTGACCTACAGTCCTTATTCCTCTCTTAACGGTCAATCTTTGGCGGCCTGTTAATTCAAACACGGAGGGGTAGGGGAAATTTCTTATTTTTCTCCTCTCAGTGATAGACCACGTGACACTTACCAACATGAAATAAACCCTTGTTAATAACAATTTCTCCAATAAACTAGTCGATCAACAAATAAAACTCACAAATAACAGTACTACCAAGAATAACAACACTAACAGAATTAATTTATATTACAGAAATCAAATGCACTATAATTATAAATTAGACGAACAAGCAATAATCAACATTATAAAAAAGACATATCAAACCTATCGATGTCAATCAAACCTCATAGTTAAAAATAACACCAATTATGCTAAGATATTCCTAATCGAAACCATTATAGTTTATAAATTTATATGTCTATTTCGAGAGTCCTCCTGAAAAGCAAAAATAATATCTACATTGCTTATATAACTACAACACTATCTCGTCGCCTCACTTATCACCTCTCTGAAAATAGGGCCATAAAAAACATTTTACTATAAAACACAACAATAGCACTGATCAGTATACATTTTCCGATGTATGGAAAATTCCTACAGATAATACAATAATTATTTATCGAAATAATAATAAAAATAATTACAAATCCCTAAAGCAATATGCATAAAAAATTAAAAAAACAAACAAACACAAATAAAATAGCATTCAACACAGGTACCAACATATTTAACATTTTTCACCACTAAAAACCAACCCTGTTAGATAACTTATCCAACAGAATATATATTAATAAAAACCTTTCGAACTGAACGTTTTTAAAACAAAACGGCGAATTCGTTCCAATTGACCACTTTAAAATAAAAACGCTACAAATGATCAAAACAATAAAAATCCAAATAAACTTTCAACTCAAACTAAACAACCTTGGATGGCAAGCAAAAGTATGGTTGTAAGCGCTTAGGCAGAAGATATGGGACAATTTCTTTACCACCTGGATCCCGACAAAAGAAAAATAACCAGAAGACTTGAAAAATTACAATAAAAATAATAAACAGTGTTCCATTATCTTTTATAAAACTTGCCATAATAACAACTTGGTGCCTCAATATACACTCTTCAATATATACATATATATATATATATATGTGTGTGTGTGTGTGTGTGTGTGTGTGTGTGTGTGTGTGTGTGTGCGTGTGTGTAAATCTGTGTGCGTGTGTGTGCACTAAGGTATTTTTATTTGTCTATATCATTTTGATATTAAAACAACAAGGCCTACTGATGTGATTTTTAATATGAAGCCTCACACAACCTCCAGTTTTGAAATAGTTTATATGAGGTTGACATTGGAGATGATTTGAGGTCAGCAGAGGTTCATCCACAAAAGTCTTAGGTTATGAATTTGTTGAAATAACAACGATTTAACATGAAAGTAACACAAATTAAGAAGGGGGCTTATTTGTTATTAAATCAAATTATTTTGATGCAAATTGGTTTTAAAGTCAAAGTAGATTGGAAAATTATCAAAAATTAAGAAAACTGTTTTGTGTATTTAATTTGTATTTCTGTTTTACATTGGAATGGTGAAAATAATTTTTAAAAAAAGTTATTTTAATTCAGTGAAAACCTTCCCAGAGGATCAAGAGAGATATTGCTGTGAAAGAACGAACTCATAATCAACGTTCTCCAATTGATTCTTACTCGTGGAAACGCACCAGTGCTGACAAACCAAAAAAAACTTTCGCTTATCAGACCTTTGTGGAAACTAGATGACATTTAGAAGACCTTCTTAATTTAATGAGTTTGTTGCAACAAACTTTTTCCAGGGAAAGATAATCTAAAAACTTTTCAGCCCTGAGAGGAAAATTGGCTTGATTGACGGTCATTCCATCGTTTTAGTGTTCAACTGAAAAGGCAATTTCTTGTGGGACCTTAAGTAAATAAGTAAACATCATTGAAATATGCAAAGAGAACATGGAAAGAGAAATGAGGTAGAGGAATGCAAAATTAAACAAACAAAAATGATGTGGAGGAATCCAAATATAAACAAAGATAAATGAGGTAGAGGAATCCAAAACTAAACAAAGAAAAATGAGGTAGACGAATCCAAAACTAAACAAAGAAAAATGAGGTAGAGGAATACAAAACTAAAAAAAAAAAAAATGAGGTAGAGGAATGCAAAACTAAAAAAAAGAAAAATGAGGTAGAGGAATGCAAAACTAAACAAAGAAAAATGAGGTAGAGGAATGCAAAATTAAAAAAAAAGAAAAATGAGGTAGCGGAATCCAAAACTAAACAAAGAAAAATGAGGTAGAGGAATGCAAAACTAAAAAAAAGAAAAATGAGGTAGAGGAATGCAAAACTAAACAAAGAAAAATGATGTGGAGGAATCCAAATATAAACAAAGATAAATGAGGTAGAGGAATGCAAAACTAAACAAAGAAAAATGAGGTAGACGAATCCAAAACTAAACAAAGAAAAATGAGGTAGAGGAATGCAAAACTAAAAAAAAGAAAAATGAGGTAGAGGAATGCAAAACTAAAAAAAAGAAAAATGAGGTAGAGGAATGCAAAACTAAACAAAGAAAAATGAGGTAGAGGAATGCAAAACTAAAAAAAAAGAAAAATGAGTTAGAGGAATCCAAAACTAAACAAAGAAAAATGAGGTAGAGGAATGCAAAACTAAAAAAAAGAAAAATGAGGTAGAGGAATGCAAAACTAAAAAAAAGAAAAATGAGGTAGAGGAATGCAAAACTAAACAAAGAAAAATGAGGTAGAGGAATGCAAAACTAAACAAAGAAAAATGAGGTAGAGGAATGCAAAACTAAAAAAAAGAAAAATGAGGTAGAGGAATGCAAAACTAAACAAAAGAAAAATGTGGTAGAGGAATGCAAAACTAAACAAAGAAAAATGAGGTAGAGGAATGCAAAACTAAAAAAAAGAAAAAAGATGTAGAGGAATCCAAAACTAAAAAAAAGGAAAATGATGTAGAGGAATGCAAAACTAAACAAAGAAAAATGAGGTAGAGGAATGCAAAACTAAAAAAAAGAAACATGAGGTAAAGGAATGCAAAACTAAAAAAAAGAAAAATGAGGTAGAGGAATGCAAAACTAAAAAAAACTAAAATGAGGTAGAGGAAAGCAAAACTAAACAAAGAAAAATGAGGTAGAGGAATGCAAAACTAAAAAAAAGAAAAATGAGGTAGAGGAATGCAAAACTAAACAAAGAAAAATGAGGTAGAGGAATGCAAAACTAAAAAAAAGAAAAATGAGGTAGAGGAATGCAAAACTAAAAAAAAGAAAAATGAGGTAGAGGAATGCAAAACTAAAAAAAGGAAAAATGAGGTAGAGGAATGCAAAACTAAACAAAGAAAAATGAGGTAGAGGAATGCAAAACTAAAAAAAGAAAAATGAGGTAGAGGAATGCAAAACTAAAAAAAGAAAAATGAGGTAGAGGAACTCAAAACTAAAAAAAGGAAAAATGAGGTAGAGGAATGCAAAACTAAAAAAAGGAAAAATGAGGTAGAGGAATGCAAAACTAAACAAAGAAAAATGAGGTAGAGGAATGCAAAACTAAACAAAGAAAAATGAGGTAGAGGAATGCAAAACTAAAAAAAAGAAAAATGAGGTAGAGGAATGCAAAACTAAAAAAAGAAAAATGAGGTAGAGGAATGCAAAACTAAAAAAAGGAAAAATGAGGTAGAGGAATGCAAAACTAAAAAAAGGAAAAATGAGGTAGAGGAATGCAAAACTAAAGAAAGAAAAATGATGTAGAGGAATGCAAAACTAAAAAAAGAAAAATGAGGTAGAAGAATGCAAAACTAAAAAAAAGAAAAATGAGGTAGAGGAATGCAAAACTAAAAAAAAGAAAAATGATGTGGAGGAATCCAAAACTAAAAAAAAAGAAAAATGAGGTAGAGGAATGCAAAACTAAAAAAAAAGAAAAATTATATGGAAGAATGCAAAACTAAAAAAAAGAAAAATGAGGTAAAGGAATCAAAAACTAAACAAAGAAAAATGAGGTAGAGGAATGCAAAACTAAACAAAGAAAAATGAGGTAGAGGAATGCAAAACTAAACAAAGAAAAATGAGGTAGAGGAATGCAAAATTAAACAAAGAAAAATGAGGTAGAGGAATGCAAAACTAAAAAAAAGAAAAATGAGGTAGAGGAATGCAAAACTAAACAAAGAAAAATGAGGTAGAGGAATGCAAAACTAAACAAAGAAAAATGAGGTAGAGGAATGCAAAACTAAAAAAAAAGAAAAATGAGGTAGAGGAATCCAAAACTAAACAAAGAAAAATGAGGTAGAGGAATGCAAAACTAAAAAAAAGAAAAATGAGGTAGAGGAATGCAAAACTAAACAAAGAAAAATGATGTGGAGGAATCCAAATATAAACAAAGATAAATGAGGTAGAGGAATGCAAAACTAAACAAAGAAAAATGAGGTAGACGAATCCAAAACTAAACAAAGAAAAATGAGGTAGAGGAATGCAAAACTAAAAAAAAGAAAAATTAGGTAGAGGAATGCAAAACTAAAAAAAAGAAAAATGAGGTAGAGGAATGCAAAACTAAACAAAGAAAAATGAGGTAGAGGAATGCAAAACTAAAAAAAGAAAAATGAGGTTGAGGAATGCAAAACTAAAAAAAGGAAAAATGAGGTAGAGGAATGCAAAACTAAAAAAAAGAAAAATGATGTGGAGGAATCCAAAACTAAAAAAAAGAAAAATGAGGTAGAGGAATGCAAAACTAAAAAAAAAAGAAAAATTATATGGAAGAATGCAAAACTAAAAAAAAGAAAAATGAGGTAAAGGAATCAAAAACTAAACAAAGAAAAATGAGGTAGAAGAATGCAAAACTAAACAAAGAAAAATGAGGTAGAGGAATGCAAAACTAAACAAAGAAAAATGAGGAAGAGGAATCCAAAACTAAAAAAAAGAAAAATGAGGTAGAGGAATGTAAAAATAAAAAAAAGAAAAATAAGGTAAAGGAATGCAAAACTAAACAAAGAAAAATGAGGTAGAGGAATGCAAAACTAACAAAAAGAAAAATGATGTGGAGGATTGCAAAACTAAAAAGAAGAAAAATGAGGTAGAGGAATGCAAAACTAAAAAAAGGAAAAATGATGTGGAGGATTGCAAAACTAAAAAAAAAAAAATTGAGGTAGAGGAATCCAAAACTAAAAAATAAAAATTGAGGTAGAGGAATGCAAAAATAAAAAAAATAAAAATGAGGTAGAGGAATGCAAAACTAAAAAAGAAAAATGAGGTAGAGGAATGCAAAACTAAACAAAGAAAAATGAGGTAGAGGAATGCAAAACTAAACAAAGAAAAATGAGGTAGAGGAATGCAAAACTAAAAAAAAGAAAAATGATGTGCAGGAATGCAAAACTAAAAAAAAGAAAAATGAGGTAGAGGAATGCAAAACTAAACAAAGAAAAATGAGGTAGAGGAATGCAAAACTAAACAAAGAAAAATGAGGTAGAGGAACTCAAAACTAAACAAAGAAAAATGAGGTAGATGAATGCAAAACTAAACAAAGAAAAATGAGGTAGAGGAATGTAAAACTAAAAAAAAGAAAAATGAGGTAGAGGAATGCAAAACTAAAAAAAAAAAAATGATGTGGAGGAATGCAAAACTAAAAAAAAGAAAAATGAGGTAGAGGAATGCAAAACTAAAAAAAAGAAAAATGAGGTAGAGGAATGCAAAACTAAACAAAGAAAAATTAGGTAGAGGAATGCAAAACTAAAAAAAAAGAAAAATGAGGTAGAGGAATCCAAAACTAAACAAAGAAAAATGAGGTAGAGGAATGCAAAACTAAACAAAGAAAAATGAGGTAGAGGAATGCAAAACTAAAAAAAAGAAAAATGAGGTAGAGGAATGCAAAACTAAACAAAGAAAAATGAGGTAGAGGAATGCAAAACTAAACAAAGAAAAATGAGGTAGAGGAATGCAAAACTAAAAAAAAGAAAAATGAGGTAGAGGAATGCAAAACTAAACAAAAGAAAAATGTGGTAGAGGAATGCAAAACTAAACAAAGAAAAATGAGGTAGAGGAATGCAAAACTAAAAAAAAGAAAAAAGATGTAGAGGAATCCAAAACTAAAAAAAAGGAAAATGATGTAGAGGAATGCAAAACTAAAAAAGAAAAATGAGGTAGAGGAATGCAAAACTAAAAAAAAGAAAAATGAGGTAAAGGAATGCAAAACTAAAAAAAAGAAAAATGAGGTAGAGGAATGCAAAACTAAAAAAAACTAAAATGAGGTAGAGGAAAGCAAAACTAAACAAAGAAAAATGAGGTAGAGGAATGCAAAACTAAAAAAAAGAAAAATGAGGTAGAGGAATGCAAAACTAAACAAAGAAAAATGAGGTAGAGGAATGCAAAACTAAAAAAAAGAAAAATGAGGTAGAGGAATGCAAAACTAAAAAAAAGAAAAATGAGGTAGAGGAATGCAAAACTAAAAAAAGGAAAAATGAGGTAGAGGAATGCAAAACTAAACAAAGAAAAATGAGGTAGAGGAATGCAAAACAAAAAAAAGAAAAATGAGGTAAAGGAATGCAAAACTAAAAAAAGAAAAATGAGGTAGAGGAACTCAAAACTAAAAAAAGGAAAAATGAGGTAGAGGAATGCAAAACTAAAAGAAGGAAAAATGAGGTAGAGGAATGCAAAACTAAACAAAGAAAAATGAGGTAGAGGAATGCAAAACTAAACAAAGAAAAATGAGGTAGAGGAATGCAAAACTAAAAAAAAGAAAAATGAGGTAGAGGAATGCAAAACTAAAAAAAGAAAAATGAGGTAGAGGAATGCAAAACTAAAAAAAGGAAAAATGAGGTAGAGGAATGCAAAACTAAAAAAAGGAAAAATGAGGTAGAGGAATGCAAAACTAAAGAAAGAAAAATGATGTAGAGGAATGCAAAACTAAAAAAGGAAAAATGAGGTAGAAGAATGCAAAACTAAAAAAAAGAAAAATGAGGTAGAGGAATGCAAAACTAAAAAAAAGAAAAATGATGTGCAGGAATCCAAAACTAAAAAAAAGGAAAAATGAGGTAGAGGAATGCAAAACTAAACAAAGAAAAATGAGGTAGAGGAATGCAAAACTAAACAAAGAAAAATGAGGTAGAGGAATGCAAAACTAAAAAAAAGAAAAATGAGGTAGAGGAATGCAAAACTAAAAAAAGAAAAATGAGGTAGAGGAATGCAAAACTAAAAAAAGGAAAAATGAGGTAGAGGAATGCAAAACTAAAAAAAGGAAAAATGAGGTAGAGGAATGCAAAACTAAAGAAAGAAAAATGATGTAGAGGAATGCAAAACTAAAAAAAGAAAAATGAGGTAGAAGAATGCAAAACTAAAAAAAAGAAAAATGAGGTAGAGGAATGCAAAACTAAAAAAAAGAAAAATGATGTGGAGGAATCCAAAACTAAAAAAAAAGAAAAATGAGGTAGAGGAATGCAAAACTAAAAAAAAAGAAAAATTATATGGAAGAATGCAAAACTAAAAAAAAGAAAAATGAGGTAAAGGAATCAAAAACTAAACAAAGAAAAATGAGGTAGAGGAATGCAAAACTAAACAAAGAAAAATGAGGTAGAGGAATGCAAAACTAAACAAAGAAAAATGAGGTAGAGGAATGCAAAATTAAACAAAGAAAAATGAGGTAGAGGAATGCAAAACTAAAAAAAAGAAAAATGAGGTAGAGGAATGCAAAACTAAACAAAGAAAAATGAGGTAGAGGAATGCAAAACTAAACAAAGAAAAATGAGGTAGAGTAATGCAAAACTAAAAAAAAAGAAAACTGAGGTAGAGGAATCCAAAACTAAACAAAGAAAAATGAGGTAGAGGAATGCAAAACTAAAAAAAAGAAAAATGAGGTAGAGGAATGCAAAACTAAACAAAGAAAAATGATGTGGAGGAATCCAAATATAAACAAAGATAAATGAGGTAGAGGAATGCAAAACTAAACAAAGAAAAATGAGGTAGACGAATCCAAAACTAAACAAAGAAAAATGAGGTAGAGGAATGCATAACTAAAAAAAAGAAAAATGAGGTAGAGGAATGCAAAACTAAAAAAAAGAAAAATGAGGTAGAGGAATGCAAAACTAAACAATAAAAAATGAGGTAGAGGAATGCAAAACTAAAAAAAGAAAAATGAGGTTGAGGAATGCAAAACTAAAAAAAGGAAAAATGAGGTAGAGGAATGCAAAACTAAAAAAAAGAAAAATGATGTGGAGGAATCCAAAACTAAAAAAAAGAAAAATGAGGTAGAGGAATGCAAAACTAAAAAAAAAAGAAAAATTATATGGAAGAATGCAAAACTAAAAAAAAGAAAAATGAGGTAAAGGAATCAAAAACTAAACAAAGAAAAATGAGGTAGAAGAATGCAAAACTAAACAAAGAAAAATGAGGTAGAGGAATGCAAAACTAAACAAAGAAAAATGAGGAAGAGGAATCCAAAACTAAAAAAAAGAAAAATGAGGTAGAGGAATGTAAAAATAAAAAAAAGAAAAATAAGGTAAAGGAATGCAAAACTAAACAAAGAAAAATGAGGTAGAGGAATGCAAAACTAACAAAAAGAAAAATGATGTGGAGGATTGCAAAACTAAAAAGAAGAAAAATGAGGTAGAGGAATGCAAAACTAAAAAAAGGAAAAATGATGTGGAGGATTGCAAAACTAAAAAAAAAAAAATTGAGGTAGAGGAATCCAAAACTAAAAAATAAAAATTGAGGTAGAGGAATGCAAAAATAAAAAAAAGAAAAATGAGGTAGAGGAATGCAAACCTAAAAAAGAAAAATGAGGTAGAGGAATGCAAAACTAAACAAAGAAAAATGAGGTAGAGGAATGCAAAACTAAACAAAGAAAAATGAGGTAGAGGAATGCAAAACTAAAAAAAAGAAAAATGATGTGCAGGAATGCAAAACTAAAAAAAAGAAAAATGAGGTAGAGGAATGCAAAACTAAACAAAGAAAAATGAGGTAGAGGAATGCAAAACTAAACAAAGAAAAATGAGGTAGAGGAATGCAAAACTAAACAAAGAAAAATGAGGTAGATGAATGCAAAACTAAACAAAGAAAAATGAGGTAGAGGAATGTAAAACTAAAAAAAAGAAAAATGAGGTAGAGGAATGCAAAACTAAAAAAAAAAAAATGATGTGGAGGAATGCAAAACTAAAAAAAAGAAAAATGAGGTAGAGGAATGCAAAACTAAAAAAAAGAAAAATGAGGTAGAGGAATGCAAAACTAAACAAAGAAAAATTCAGGTAGAGGAATGCAAAACTAAAAAAAAAGAAAAATGAGGTAGAGGAATCCAAAACTAAACAAAGAAAAATGAGGTAGAGGAATGCAAAACTAAAAAAAAGAAAAATGAGGTAGAGGAATGCAAAACTAAACAAAGAAAAATGAGGTAGAGGAATGCAAAACTAAACAAAGAAAAATGAGGTAGAGGAATGCAAAACTAAAAAAAAGAAAAATGAGGTAGAGGAATGCAAAACTAAACAAAAGAAAAATGTGGTAGAGGAATGCAAAACTAAACAAAGAAAAATGAGGTAGAGGAATGCAAAACTAAAAAAAAGAAAAAAGATGTAGAGGAATCCAAAACTAAAAAAAAGGAAAATGATGTAGAGGAATGCAAAACTAAAAAAGAAAAATGAGGTAGAGGAATGCAAAACTAAAAAAAAGAAAAATGAGGTAAAGGAATGCAAAACTAAAAAAAAGAAAAATGAGGTAGAGGAATGCAAAACTAAAAAAAACTAAAATGAGGTAGAGGAAAACAAAACTAAACAAAGAAAAATGAGGTAGAGGAATGCAAAACTAAAAAAAAGAAAAATGTGGTAGAGGAATGCAAAACTAAACAAAGAAAAATGCGGTAGAGGAATGCAAAACTAAAAAAAAGAAAAATGAGGTAGAGGAATGCAAAACTAAAAAAAAGAAAAATGAGGTAGAGGAATGCAAAACTAAAAAAAGGAAAAATGAGGTAGAGGAATGCAAAACTAAACAAAGAAAAATGAGGTAGAGGAATGCAAAACTAAAAAAAGAAAAATGAGGTAGAGGAATGCAAAACTAAAAAAAGAAAAATGAGGTAGAGGAACTCAAAACTAAAAAAAGGAAAAATGAGGTAGAGGAATGCAAAACTAAAAGAAGGAAAAATGAGGTAGAGGAATGCAAAACTAAACAAAGAAAAATGAGGTAGAGGAATGCAAAACTAAACAAAGAAAAATGAGGTAGAGGAATGCAAAACTAAAAAAAAGAAAAATGAGGTAGAGGAATGCAAAACTAAAAAAAGAAAAATGAGGTAGAGGAATGCAAAACTAAAAAAAGGAAAAATGAGGTAGAGGAATGCAAAACTAAAAAAAGGAAAAATGAGGTAGAGGAATGCAAAACTAAAGAAAGAAAAATGATGTAGAGGAATGCAAAACTAAAAAAAGAAAAATGAGGTAGAAGAATGCAAAACTAAAAAAAAGAAAAATGAGGTAGAGGAATGCAAAACTAAAAAAAAGAAAAATGATGTGGAGGAATCCAAAACTAAAAAAAAAGAAAAATGAGGTAGAGGAATGCAAAACTAAAAAAAAAGAAAAATTATATGGAAGAATGCAAAACTAAAAAAAAGAAAAATGAGGTAAAGGAATCAAAAACTAAACAAAGAAAAATGAGGTAGAGGAATGCAAAACTAAACAAAGAAAAATGAGGTAGAGGAATGCAAAACTAAACAAAGAAAAATGAGGTAGAGGAATGCAAAATTAAACAAAGAAAAATGAGGTAGAGGAATGCAAAACTAAAAAAAAGAAAAATGAGGTAGAGGAATGCAAAACTAAACAAAGAAAAATGAGGTAGAGGAATGCAAAACTAAACAAAGAAAAATGAGGTAGAGGAATGCAAAACTAAAAAAAAAGAAAAATGAGGTAGAGGAATCCAAAACTAAACAAAGAAAAATGAGGTAGAGGAATGCAAAACTAAAAAAAAGAAAAATGAGGTAGAGGAATGCAAAACTAAACAAAGAAAAATGATGTGGAGGAATCCAAATATAAACAAAGATAAATGAGGTAGAGGAATGCAAAACTAAACAAAGAAAAATGAGGTAGACGAATCCAAAACTAAACAAAGAAAAATGAGGTAGAGGAATGCAAAACTAAAAAAAAGTAAAATGAGGTAGAGGGATGCAAAACTAAAAAAAAGAAAAATGATGTAGAGGAATGCAAAACTAAACAAAGAAGAATGAGGTAGAGGAATGCAAAACTAAAAAAAGAAAAATGAGGTTGAGGAATGCAAAACTAAAAAAAGGAAAAATGAGGTAGAGGAATGCAAAACTAAAAAAAAGAAAAATGATGTGGAGGAATCCAAAACTAAAAAAAAGAAAAATGAGGTAGAGGAATGCAAAACTAAAAAAAAAAGAAAAATTATATGGAAGAATGCAAAACTAAAAAAAAGAAAAATGAGGTAAAGGAATCAAAAACTAAACAAAGAAAAATGAGGTAGAAGAATGCAAAACTAAACAAAGAAAAATGAGGTAGAGGAATGCAAAACTAAACAAAGAAAAATGAGGAAGAGGAATCCAAAACTAAAAAAAAGAAAAATGAGGTAGAGCAATGCAAAAATAAAAAAAAAGAAAAATAAGGTAGAGGAATGCAAAACTAAACAAAGAAAAATGAGGTAGAGGAATGCAAAACTAAAAAAAAGAAAAATGAGGTAGAGGAATGCAAAACTAACAAAAAGAAAAATGATGTGGAGGATTGCGAAACTAAAAAGAAGAAAAATGAGGTAGAGGAATGCAAAACTAAAAAAAGGAAAAATGATGTGGAGGATTGCAAAACTAAAAAAAAAAAATTGAGGTAGAGGAATCCAAAACTAAAAAATAAAAATTGAGGTAGAGGAATGCAAAAATAAAAAAAAGAAAAATGAGGTAGAGGAATCCAAAACTAAAAAAGAAAAATGAGGTAGAGGAATGCAAAACTAAACAAAGAAAAATGAGGTAGAGGAATGCAAAACTAAAAAAAAGAAAAATGATGTGCAGGAATGCAAAACTAAAAAAAAGAAAAATGAGGTAGAGGAATGCAAAACTAAACAAAGAAAAATGAGGTAGAGGAATGCAAAACTAAACAAAGAAAAATGAGGTAGAGGAATGCAAAACTAAACAAAGAAAAATGAGGTAGATGAATGCAAAACTAAACAAAGAAAAATGAGGTAGAGGAATGTAAAACTAAAAAAAAGAAAAATGAGGTAGAGGAATGCAAAACTAAAAAAAAGAAAAATGATGTGGAGGAATCCAAAACTAAAAAAAAGAAAAATGAGGTAGAGGAATGCAAAACTAAAAAAAAAGAAAAATTATATGGAAGAATGCAAAACTAAAAAAAAGAAAAATGAGGTAAAGGAATCAAAAACTAAACATAGAAAAATGAGGTAGAGGAATGCAAAACTAAAAAAAAGAAAAATGATGTGCAGGAATGCAAAACTAAAAAAAAGAAAAATGAGGTAGAGGAATGCAAAACTAAACAAAGAAAAATGAGGTAGAGGAATGCAAAACTAAAAAAAAAGAAAAAAGAGGTAGAGGAATGCAAAACTAAACAAAGAAAAATGAGGTAAAGGAATGCAAAACTAAACAAAGAAAAATGAGATAGAGGAATGCAAAACTAAAAAAAAGAAAAATGAGGTAGAGGAATGCAAAACTAAAAAAAAGAAAAATGAGGTAGAGGAATGCAAAACTAAAAAAAAGAAAAATGAGGTAGAGGAATGCAAAACTAAAAAAAGGAAAAATGAGGTAGAGGAATGCAAAACTAAAAAAAAAATAAAAATGATATAGAGGAATGCAAAACTAAAAAAAAGAAAAATGAGGTAAAGGAATGCAAAACTAAAAAAAAGAAAAATGAGGTAGAGGAATGCAAAACTAAAAAAACGAAAAATGAGGTAGAGGAATGCAAAACTAAACAAAGAAAAATGAGGTAGAGGAATGCAAAACTAAACAAAGAAAAATGAGGTAGAGGAATGCAAAACTAAAAAAAAGAAAAATGAGGTAGAGGAATGCAAAACTAAAAAAAGAAAAATGAGGTAGAGGAACTCAAAACTAAAAAAAAAAAAAATGAGGTAAAGGAATGCAAAACTAAAAAAAAAAGAAAAATGAGTTAGAGGAATGCAAAACTAAACAGAGAAAAATGAGGTAGAGGAATACAAAACTAAAAAAAGAAAAATGAGGTAGAGCAATGCAAAAGTATAAAAAAGAAAAATGATGTGGAGGAATCCAAAACTAAAAAAAAAGAAAAATGAGGTAGAGGAATGCAAAACTAAAAAAAAGAAAAATGATGTGGAGGAATCCAAAACTAAAAAAAAGAAAAATGAGGTAGAGGAATGCAAAACTAAAAAAAAAAGAAAAATTATATGGAAGAATGCAAAACTAAAAAAAAGAAAAATGAGGTAAAGGAATCAAAAACTAAACAAAGAAAAATGAGGTAGAAGAATGCAAAACTAAACAAAGAAAAATGAGGTAGAGGAATGCAAAACTAAACAAAGAAAAATGAGGAAGAGGAATCCAAAACTAAAAAAAAGAAAAATGAGGTAGAGGAATGCAAAACTAAAAAAAAGAAAAATGAAGTAGAGGAATCCAAAATTAAAAAAAAAAAAAATGAGGTGGAGGATTGCAAAACTAAAAAAAAGAAAAATGAGGTAGAGGAATCCAAAACTAAAAAAAAGAAAAATGAGGTAGAGGAATGCAAAAATAAAAAAAATAAAAATAAGGTAGAGGAATGCAAAACTAAACAAAGAAAAATGAGGTAGAGGAATGCAAAACTAAAAAAAAGAAAAATGAGGTAGAGGAATGCAAAACTAACAAAAAGAAAAATGATGTGGAGGATTGCAAAACTAAAAAAAAGAAAAATGAGGTAGAGGAATGCAAAACTAAAAAAAAGAAAAATGATTCGGAGGAATCCAAAACTAAAAAAAAGAAAAATGAGGTAGAGGAATGCAAAACTAAAAAAAAAGAAAAATTATATGGAAGAATGCAAAACTAAAAAAAAGAAAAATGAGGTAAAGGTATCAAAAACTAAACAAAGAAAAATGAGGTAGAGGAATGCAAAACTAAAAAAAAGAAAAAGGAGGTAGAGGAATGCAAAACTAAACAAAGAAAAATGAGGTAAAGGAATGCAAAACTAAACAAAGAAAAATGAGATAGAGGAATGCAAAACTAAAAAAAAGAAAAATGAGGTAGAGGAATGCAAAACTAAAAAAAAGAAAAATGAGGTAGAGGAATGCAAAACTAAAAAAAAGAAAAATGAGGTAGAGGAATGCAAAACTAAAAAAAGGAAAAATGAGGTAGAGGAATACAAAACTAAAAAAAAATAAAAATGATGTAGAGGAATGCAAAACTAAAAAAAAGAAAAATGAGGTAGTGGAATCCAAAACTAAACAAAGAAAAATGAGGTAGAGGAACTCAAAACTAAAAAAAAGAAAAATGAGGTACAGGAATGCAAAACTAAAAAAAAGAAAAATGAGGTAGAGGAATGCAAAACTAAACAAAGAAAAATGAGGTAGAGGAATGCAAAACTAAACAAAGAAAAATGAGGTAGAGGAATGCAAAACTAAACAAAGAAAAATGAGGTAGAGGAATGCAAAACTAAAGAAAAGAAAAATGAGGTAGAGGAATGCAAACCTAAAAAAAGAAAAATGAGGTAGAGGAACTCAAAACTAAAAAAAAGAAAAATGAGGTAAAGGAATGCAAAACTAAAAAAAAAGAAAAATGGGTTAGAGGAATGCTAAACTAAACAAAGAAAAATGAGGTAGAGGAATACAAAACTAAAAAAAGAAAAATGAGGTAGAGGAATGCAAAACTAAAAAAAAGAAAAATGATGTGGAGGAATGCAAAACTAAAAAAAAGAAAAATGATCTGGAGAAATCCAAAACTACAAAAAAAGAAAAATGAGGTAGAGGAATGCAAAACTAAAAAAAAAGAAAAATGATGTGGAGGAATGCAAAACTAAAAAAAAGAAAAATGAGGTAGAGGAATCCAAAACTAAAAAAAAGAAAAAAGAGGTAGAGGAATGCTAAACTAAAAAAAAGAAAAATGAGGTAGAGGAAAGCAAAACTAAAAAAAAGAAAAATAAGGTAGAGGATAGGCAAAACTAAACAAAGAAAAATGAGGTAGAGGAATGCAAAACTAAAAAAAAGAAAAATGAGGTAGAGGAATGCAAAACTAAATAAAAGGAAAATGAAGTAGAGGAATGCAAAACTAAACAAAGAAAAATGAGATAGAGGAATGCAAAACTAAACAAAGAAAAATGAGGTAGAGGAATGCAAAACTAAAAACAAGAAAAAGGAGGTAGAGGAATGAAAAACTAAACAAAGAAAAATAAGGTAGAGGAATTCAAAACTAAACAAAGAAAAATGAGGTAGAGGAATGCAAAACTAAACAAAGAAAAATGAGATAGAGGAATGCAAAACTAAAAAAAAGAAAAATGAGGTAGAGGAATGCAAAACTAAAAAAAGAAAAATGAGGTAGAGGAATGAAAAACTAAACAAAGAAAAATGAGGTAGAGGAATGCAAAACTAAACAAAGAAAAATGAGGTAGAGGAATGCAAAACTAAACAAAGAAAAATGAGGTAGAGGAATGCAAAACTAAACAAAGAAAAATGAGATAGAGGAATGCAAAACTAAAAAAAAGAAAAATGAGGTAGAGGAATGCAAAACTAAAAATAGAAAAATGAGGTAGAGGAATGCAAATCTAAACAAAGAAAAATGAGGTAGAGGAATGCAAAACTAAAAAAAAGAAAAATGAGGTAGAGAAATGCAAAACTAAAAAAAAGAAAAATGATGTGGAGGAATCCAAAACTAAAAAAAAAGAAAAATGAGGTAGAGGAATCCAAAACTAAAAAAAAGAAAAATGATGTGGAGGAATCCAAAACTAAAAAAAAAGAAAAATGAGGTAGAGGAATGCAAAACTAAAAAAAAAGAAAAATGAGGTAGAGGTATGCAAAACTAAACAAAGAAAAATGAGGTAGAGGAATGCAAAACTAAAAAAAAGAAAAATGAGGTAGAGGAATCCAAAACTAAAAAAAAGAAAAATGAGGTAGAGGAATGCAAAACTAAAAAAAAGAAAAATGAGGTAGAGGAATCCAAAACTAAAAAAAAGAAAAATGAGGTAGAGGAATGCAAAACTAAAAAAAAGATAAAATGAGGTAGAGGAATGCAAAACTAAACAAAGAAAAATGAGGTAGAGGAATGCAAAACTAAAAAAAAGAAAAATGAGGTAGAGGAATGCAAAACTAAAAAAAGAAAAATGAGGTAGAGGAATGCAAAACTAAAAAAAAAGAAAAATGATGTGGAGGAATGCAAAACTAAAAAAAAGAAAAATGAGGTTGAGGAATCCAAAACTAAAAAAAAGAAAAAAGAGGTAGAGGAATGCAAAACTAAAAAAAAGAAAAATGAGGTAGAGGAAAGCAAAACTAAAAAAAAGAAAAATAAGGTAGAGGAGAGGCAAAACTAAACAAAGAAAAATGAGATAGAGGAATGCAAAACTAAAAAAAAGAAAAATGAGGTAGAGGAATGCAAAACTAAATAAAAGAAAAATGAGGTAGAGGAATGCAAAACTAAACAAAGAAAAATGAGATAGAGGAATGCAAAACTAAACAAAGAAAAATGAGGTAGAGGAATGCAAAACTAAAAACAAGAAAAAGGAGGTAGAGGAATGCAAAACTAAACAAAGAAAAATAAGGTAGAGGAATGCAAAACTAAACAAAGAAAAATGAGGTAGAGGAATGCAAAACTAAACAAAGAAAAATGAGATAGAGGAATGCAAAACTAAAAAAAAGAAAAATGAGGTAGAGGAATGCAAAACTAAAAAAAGAAAAATGACGTAGAGGAATGAAAAACTAAACAAAGAAAAATGAGGTAGAGGAATGCAAAACTAAACAAAGAAAAATGAGGTAGAGGAATGCAAAACTAAACAAAGAAAAATGAGGTAGAGGAATGCAAAACTAAACAAAGAAAAATGAGATAGAGGAATGCAAAACTAAAAAAAAGAAAAATGAGGTAGAGGAATGCAAAACTAAAAAAAGAAAAATGAGGTAGAGGAATGCAAATCTAAACAAAGAAAAATGAGGTAGAGGAATGCAAAACTAAAAAAAAGAAAAATGAGGTAGAGGAATGCAAAACTAAAAAAAAGAAAAATGATGTGGAGGAATCCAAAACTAAAAAAAAAGAAAAATGTGGTAGAGGAATGCAAAACTAAAAAAAAGAAAAATGATGTGGAGGAATCCAAAACTAAAAAAAAAGAAAAATGAGGTAGAGGAATGCAAAACTAAAAAAAAAGAAAAATGAGGTAGAGGTATGCAAAACTAAACAAAGAAAAATGAGGTAGAGGAATGCAAAACTAAAAAAAAGAAAAATGAGGTAGAGAAATCCAAAACTAAAAAAAAGAAAAATGAGGTAGAGGAATGCAAAACAAAAAAAAAGAAAAATGAGGTAGAGGAATCCAAAACTAAAAAAAAGAAAAATGGGGTAGAGGAATGCAAAACTAAAAAAAAGAAAAATGAGGTAGAGGAATGCAAAACTAAACAAAGAAAAATGAGGTAGAGGAATGCAAAACTAAAAAAAAGAAAAATGAGGTAGAGGAATGCAAAACTAAAAAAAAGAAAAATGATGTGGAGGAATCCAAAACTAAAAAAAAAGAAAAATGATGTAGAGGAATGCAAAACTAAAAAAAAGAAAAATGATGTGGAGGAATCCAAAACTAAAAAAAAAGAAAAATGAGGTAGAGGAATCCAAAACTAAAAAAAAGAAAAATGAGCTAGAAGAATGCAAAACTAAAAAAAAAAGAAAAATGATGTGGAGGAATGCAAGACTAAAAAAAAAAAAATGAGGTAGAGAAATCCAAAACTAAAAAAAAGAAAAATGAGGTAGAGGAATGGAAAACTAAAAAAAAAGAAAAATGAGGTAAAGGAATGCAAAACTAAACAAAGAAAAATGAGGTAGAGGAATGCAAAACTAAAAAAAAGAAAAATGAGGTAGAGGAATGCAAAACTAAACAAAGAAAAATGAGGTAGAGGAATGCAAAATTAACAAAGAAAAATGAGATAGAGGAATGCAAAACTAAAAAAAAGAAAAATGAGGTGGAGGAATGCAAAACTAAAAAAAGAAAAATGAGGTAGAGGAATGAAAAACTAAACAAAGAAAAATCAGGTAGAGGAATGCAAAACTAAACAAAGAAAAATGAGGTAGAGGAATGCAAAACTAAACAAAGAAAAATGAGGTAGAGGAATGCAAAACTAAACAAAGAAAAATGAGATAGAGGAATGCAAAACTAAAAAAAAGAAAAATGAGGTGGAGAAATGCAAAACTAAAAAAAGAAAAATGAGGTAGAGGAATGCAAAACTAAACAAAGAAAAATGAGGTAGAGGAATGCAAAACTAAAAAAAAGAAAAATGAGGTAGAGGAATGCAAAACTAAAAAAAAGAAAAATGATGTGGAGGAATCCAAAACTAAAAAAAAAGAAAAATGAGGTAGAGGAATGCAAAACTAAAAAAAGAAAAATGATGTGGAGGAATCCAAAACTAAAAAAAAAGAAAAATGAGGTAGAGGAATGCAAAACTAAAAAAAAAGAAAAATGAGGTAGAGGAATGCAAAACTAAACAAAGAAAAATTAGGTAGACGAATGCAAAACTAAAAAAAAGAAAAATGAAGTAGAGGAATCCAAAACTAAAAAAAAGAAAAATGAGGTAGAGGAATGCAAAACTAAAAAAAAGAAAAATGAGGTAGAGGAATGCAAAACTAAACAAAGAAAAATGAGGTAGAGGAATGCAAAACTAAAAAAAAGAAAAATGTGGTAGAGGAATGCAAAACTAAAAAAAAGAAAAATGATGTGGAGGAATCCAAAACTAAAAAAAAAGAAAAATGAGGTAGAGGAATGCAAAACTAAAAAAAAGAAAAATGATGTGGAGGAATCCAAAACTAAAAAAAAGAAAAATGAGGTAGAGGAATACAAAACTAAAAAAAAGAAAAATGAGCTAGAGGAATGCAAAACTAAAAAAAAAAGAAAAATGATGTGGAGGAATGCAAGACTAAAAAAAAAAAAATGAGGTAGAGAAATCCAAAACTAAAAAAAAGAAAAATGAGGTAGAGGAATGGAAAACTAAAAAAAAAAGAAAAATGAGGTAAAGGAATGCAAAACTAAACAAAGAAAAATGAGGTAGAGGAATGCAAAACTAAAAAAAAGAAAAATGAGGTAGAGGAATGCAAAACTAAACAAAGAAAAATGAGGTAGAGGAATGAAAAACTAAACAAAGAAAAATCAGGTAGAGGAATGCAAAACTAAACAAAGAAAAATGAGGTAGAGGAATGCAAAACTAAACAAAGAAAAATGGGGTAGAGGAATGCAAAACTAAACAAAGAAAAATGAGATAGAGGAATGCAAAACTAAACAAAGAAAAATGATATAGAGGAATGCAAAACTAAAAAAAAAGAAAAATGAGGTAGAGGAATGCAAAACTAAAAAAAGAAAAATGATGTGGAGGAATGCAAAACTAAACAAAGAAAAATGAGGTAGAGGAATGCAAAACTAAAAAAAAGAAAAATGATGTGGAGGAATCCAAAACTAAAAAAAAAGAAAAATGAGGTAGAGGAATGCAAAACTAAAAAAAGAAAAATGATGTGGAGGAATCCAAAACTAAAAAAAAAGAAAAATGAGGTAGAGGAATGCAAAACTAAAAAAAAAGAAAAATGAGGTAGAGGAATGCAAAACTAAACAAAGAAAAATTAGGTAGAGGAATGCAAAACTAAAAAAAAGAAAAATGAGGTAGAGGAATCCAAAACTAAAAAAAAGAAAAATGAGGTAGAGGAATGCAAAACTAAAAAAAAGAGAAATGAGGTAGAGGAATCCAAAACTAAAAAAAAGAAAAATGAGGTAGAGGAATGCAAAACTAAAAAAAAGAAAAATGAGGTAGAGGAATGCAAAACTAAAAAAAAGAAAAATGAGGTAGAGGAATGCAAAACTAAAAAAAAGAAAAATGATGTGGAGGAATCCAAAACTAAAAAAAAGAAAAATGATGTAGAGGAATGCAAAACTAAAAAAAAGAAAAATGATGTGGAGGAAACCAAAACTAAAAAAAAAGAAAAATGAGGTTGACGAATCCAAAACTAAAAAAAAAGAAAAATGAGCTAGAGGAATGCAAAACTAAAAAAAAAAGAAAAATGATGTGGAGGAATGCAAAACTAAAAAAAAGAAAAATGAGGTAGAGGAATCCAAAACTAAAAAAAAGAAAAATGAGGTAGAGGAATGGAAAACTAAAAAAAAAAAAAAATGAGGTAGAGGAATGCAAAACTAAACAAAGAAAAATGAGGTAGAGGAATGCAAAACTAAAAAAAAGAAAAATGAGGTAGAGGAATGCAAAACTAAACAAAGAAAAATGAGGTAGAGGAATGCAAATCTAAAAAAAAAGAAAAATGAGGTAGAGGAATGCAAAACTAAAAAAAAGAAAAATGAGGTGGAGGATTGCAAAACTAAAAAAAAGAAAAATGAGGTAGAGGAATCCAAAACTAAAAAAAAGAAAAATGAGGTAGAGGAATGCAAAAATAAAAAAAAGAAAAATAAGGTAGAGGAATGCAAAACTGAACAAAGAAAAATGAGGTAGAGGAATGCAAATCTAAACAAAGAAAAATGAGGTAGAGGAATGCAAAACTAAAAAAAAGAAAAATGAGGTAGAGGAATGCAAAACTAAAAAAAAGAAAAATGAGGTAGAGGAATGCAAAACTAACAAAAAGAAAAATTAGGTAGAGGAATGCAAAACTAAAAAAAAGAAAAATGAGGTAGAGGAATGCAAAACTAAAAAAAGGAAACATGATGTGGAGGATTGCAAAACTAAAAAAAAAAAATTGAGGTAGAGGAATCCAAAACTAAAAAAAAAGAATTGAGGTAGAGAAATGCAAAACTAAAAAAAAGAAAAATGAGGTAGAGGAATGCAAAACTAAAAAAAAGAAAAATGATGTGGAGGAATGCAAAACTAAAAAACGGAAAAACGATGTGGAGGATTGCAAAACTAAAAAAAAAAAAATTGAGGTAGAGGAATGCAAACCTAAAAAAAAGAAAAATGAGGTAGAGGAATGCAAAACTAAAAAAAAGAAAAAGGAGGTAGAGGAATGCAAAACTAAAAAAAAGAAAAATGAGGTAGAGGAATGCAAAACTAAAAAAACGAAAAATGAGGTAGAGGAATGCAAAACTAAAAAAAAGAAAAATGATGTGGAGGAATCCAAAACTAAAAAAAAGAAAAATGAGGTAGAGGAATCCAAAACTAAAAAAAAAGAAAAATAAGGTAGAGGAATGCAAAACTAAAAAAAAGAAAAATGAGTGGAGGAATCCAAAACTAAAAAAAAAGAAAAATGTAGTAGAGGAATGCAAAACTAAAAAAAAAGAAAAATGAGGTAGAGGAATGCAAAACTAAACAAAGAAAAATGAGGTAGAGGAATGCAAACCTAAAAAAAAGAAAAATGAGGTAGAGGAATGCAAAACTAAACAAAGAAAAATGAGGTAGAGGAATGTAAATCTAAAAAAAAAGAAAAATGAGGTAGAGGAATGCAAAACTAAAAAAAAGAAAAATGAGGTGGAGGATTGCAAAACTAAAAAAAAGAAAAATGAGGTAGAGGAATCCAAAACTAAAAAAAAGAAAAATGAGGTAGAGGAATGCAAAAATAAAAAAAAGAAAAATAATGTAGAGGAATGCAAAACTGAACAAAGAAAAATGAGGTAGAGGAATGCAAATCTAAACAAAGAAAAATGAGATAGAGGAATGCAAAACTAAAAAAAAAAAAAATGAGGTAGAGGAATGCAAAACTAAACAAAGAAAAATTAGGTAGACGAATGCAAAACTAAAAAAAAGAAAAATGAGGTAGAGGAATCCAAAACTAAAAAAAAGAAAAATGAGGTAGAGGAATGCAAAACTAAAAAAAAGAAAAATGAGGTAGAGGAATGCAAAACTAAACAAAGAAAAATGAGGTAGAGGAATGCAAAACTAAAAAAAAGAAAAATGTGGTAGAGGAATGCAAAACTAAAAAAAAGAAAAATGATGTGGAGGAATCCAAAACTAAAAAAAAAGAAAAATGAGGTAGAGGAATGCAAAACTAAAAAAAAGAAAAATGATGTGGAGGAATCCAAAACTAAAAAAAAGAAAAATGAGGTAGAGGAATACAAAACTAAAAAAAAGAAAAATGAGCTAGAGGAATGCAAAACTAAAAAAAAAAGAAAAATGATGTGGAGGAATGCAAGACTAAAAAAAAAAAAATGAGGTAGAGAAATCCAAAACTAAAAAAAAGAAAAATGAGGTAGAGGAATGGAAAACTAAAAAAAAAGAAAAATGAGGTAAAGGAATGCAAAACTAAACAAAGAAAAATGAGGTAGAGGAATGCAAAACTAAAAAAAAGAAAAATGAGGTAGAGGAATGCAAAACTAAACAAAGAAAAATGAGGTAGAGGAATGAAAAACTAAACAAAGAAAAATCAGGTAGAGGAATGCAAAACTAAACAAAGAAAAATGAGGTAGAGGAATGCAAAACTAAACAAAGAAAAATGGGGTAGAGGAATGCAAAACTAAACAAAGAAAAATGAGATAGAGGAATGCAAAACTAAAAAAAAGAAAAATGAGGTGGAGGAATGCAAAACTAAAAAAAGAAAAATGAGGTAGAGGAATGCAAAACTAAACAAAGAAAAATGAGGTAGAGGAATGCAAAACTAAAAAAAAGAAAAATGAGGTAGAGGAATGCAAAACTAAAAAAAAGAAAAATGATGTGGAGGAATCCAAAACTAAAAAAAAAGAAAAATGAGGTAGAGGAATGCAAAACTAAAAAAAGAAAAATGATGTGGAGGAATCCAAAACTAAAAAAAAAGAAAAATGAGGTAGAGGAATGCAAAACTAAAAAAAAAGAAAAATGAGGTAGAGGAATGCAAAACTAAACAAAGAAAAATTAGGTAGAGGAATGCAAAACTAAAAAAAAGAAAAATGAGGTAGAGGAATCCAAAACTAAAAAAAAGAAAAATGAGGTAGAGGAATGCAAAACTAAAAAAAAGAAAAATTAGGTAGAGGAATCCAAAACTAAAAAAAAGAAAAATGAGCTAGAGGAATGCAAAACTAAAAAAAAAAGAAAAATGATGTGGAGGAATGCAAGACTAAAAAAAAAAAAATGAGGTAGAGAAATCCAAAACTAAAAAAAAGAAAAATGATGTGGAGGAATCCAAAACTAAAAAAAAAGAAAAATGAGGTAGAGGAATGCAAAACTAAAAAAAGAAAAATGATGTGGAGGAATCCAAAACTAAAAAAAAAGAAAAATGAGGTAGAGGAATGCAAAACTAAAAAAAAAGAAAAATGAGGTAGAGGAATGCAAAACTAAACAAAGAAAAATTAGGTAGAGGAATGCAAAACTAAAAAAAAGAAAAATGAGGTAGAGGAATGCAAAACTAAAAAAAAGAAAAATGATGTGGAGGATTGCAAAACTAAAAAAAAGAAAAATGAGGTAGAGGAATGCAAAACTAAAAAAAAGAAAAATGATTCGGAGGAATCCAAAACTAAAAAAAAGAAAAATGAGGTAGAGGAATGCAAAACTAAAAAAAAAAGAAAAATGATGTGGAGGAATGCAAAACTAAAAAAAAGAAAAATGAGGTAGAGGAATCCAAAACTAAAAAAAAGAAAAATGAGATAGAGGAATGGAAAACTAAAAAAAAAAAAAATGAGGTAGAGGAATGCAAAACTAAACAAAGAAAAATGAGGTAGAGGAATGCAAAACTAAAAAAAAGAAAAATGAGGTAGAGGAATGCAAAACTAAACAAAGAAAAATGAGGTAGAGGAATGCAAATCTAAAAAAAAAGAAAAATGAGGTAGAGGAATGCAAAACTAAAAAAAAGAAAAATGAGGTGGAGGATTGCAAAACTAAAAAAAAGAAAAATGAGGTAGAGGAATCCAAAACTAAAAAAAAGAAAAATGAGGTAGAGGAATGCAAAAATAAAAAAAAGAAAAATAAGGTAGAGGAATGCAAAACTGAACAAAGAAAAATGAGGTAGAGGAATGCAAATCTAAACAAAGAAAAATGAGGTAGAGGAATGCAAAACTAAAAAAAAGAAAAATGAGGTAGAGGAATGCAAAACTAAAAAAAAGAAAAATGAGGTAGAGGAATGCAAAACTAACAAAAAGAAAAATTAGGTAGAGGAATGCAAAACTAAAAAAAAGAAAAATGAGGTAGAGGAATGCAAAACTAAAAAAAGGAAACATGATGTGGAGGATTGCAAAACTAAAAAAAAAAAATTGAGGTAGAGGAATCCAAAACTAAAAAAAAAGAATTGAGGTAGAGAAATGCAAAACTAAAAAAAAGAAAAATGAGGTAGAGGAATGCAAAACTAAAAAAACGAAAAATGAGGTAGAGGAATGCAAAACTAAAAAAAAGAAAAATGATGTGGAGGAATGCAAAACTAAAAAACGGAAAAACGATGTGGAGGATTGCAAAACTAAAAAAAAAAAAAATTGAGGTAGAGGAATGCAAACCTAAAAAAAAGAAAAATGAGGTAGAGGAATGCAAAACTAAAAAAAAGAAAAAGGAGGTAGAGGAATGCAAAACTAAAAAAAAGAAAAAGGAGGTAGAGGAATCCAAAACTAAAAAAAAAGAAAAATAAGGTAGAGGAATGCAAAACTAAAAAAAAGAAAAATGAGTGGAGGAATCCAAAACTAAAAAAAAAGAAAAATGTAGTAGAGGAATGCAAAACTAAAAAAAAAGAAAAATGAGGTAGAGGAATGCAAAACTAAACAAAGAAAAATGAGGTAGAGGAATGCAAAACTAAAAAAAAGAAAAATGAGGTAGAGGAATGCAAAACTAAACAAAGAAAAATGAGGTAGAGGAATGTAAATCTAAAAAAAAAGAAAAATGAGGTAGAGGAATGCAAAACTAAAAAAAAGAAAAATGAGGTGGAGGATTGCAAAACTAAAAAAAAGAAAAATGAGGTAGAGGAATCCAAAACTAAAAAAAAGAAAAATGAGGTAGAGGAATGCAAAAATAAAAAAAAGAAAAATAAGGTAGAGGAATGCAAAACTGAACAAAGAAAAATGAGGTAGAGGAATGCAAATCTAAACAAAGAAAAATGAGATAGAGGAATGCAAAACTAAAAAAAAGAAAAATTAGGTAGAGGAATGCAAAACTAAAAAAAAGAAAAATGAGGTAGAGGAATGCAAAACTAACAAAAAGAAAAATGAGGTAGATGAATGCAAAACTAAAAAAAAGAAAAATGAGGTAGAGGAATGCAAAACTAAAAAAAGGAAAAATGATGTGGAGGATTGCAAAACTAAAAAAAAAAAAATTGAGGTAGAGGAATCCAAAACTAAAAAAAAAAAATTGAGGTAGAGGAATGCAAAACTAAAAAAAAGAAAAATGAGGTAGAGGAATGCAAAACTAAAAAAAAGAAAAATGAGGTAGAGGAATGCAAAACTAAAAAAAAGAAAAATGAGGTAGAGGAATGCAAAACTAAAAAAACGAAAAATGAGGTAGAGGAATGCAAAACTAAACAAAGAAAAATGAGGTAGAGGAATGCAAAACAAAAAAAGGAAAAATGAGGTAGAGGAATGCAAAACTAAACAAAGAAAAATGAGGTAGAGGAATGCAAAACTAAACAAAGAAAAATGAGGTAGAGGAATCCAAAACTAAACAAAGAAAAATGAGGTAGAGGAATGCAAAACTAAAAAAAAAAAATGATGTGGAGGAATGCAAAACTAAAAAAAAGAAAAATGAGGTAGAGGAATCCAAAAATAAAAAAAAGAAAAATGAGGTAGAGGAATGCAAAACTAAAAAACAAGAAAAATGAGGTAAAGGAATGCAAAACTAAAAAAAAAGAAAAATGAGGTAGAGAAATGCAAAACGAAACAAAGAAAAATGAGATAGAGGAATGCAAAACTAAAAAAAAGAAAAATGAGGTAGAGGAATGCAAAACTAAAAAAAAGAAAAATGATGTGCAGGAATGCAAAACTAAAAAAAAGAAAAATAAGGTAGAGGAATTCAAAACTAAACAAAGAAAAATGAGGTAGAGGAATGCAAAACTAAAAAAAAGAAAAATGAGGTAGAGGAATGCAAAACTAAAAAAAAGAAAAAATGAGGTAGAGGAATGCAAAACTAAAAAAAAGATAAATGATGTGGAGGAATCCAAAACTAAAAAAAAAGAAAAATGAGGTAGAGGAATGCAAAAATAAAAAAATAAAAAATGATGTGGAGGAATGCAAAACTAAAAAAAAGAAAGATGAGGTAGAGGAATGCAAAACTAAAAAAAAATAAAAATGATGTAGAGAAATGCAAAACTAAAAAAAAAAAATGAGGTAGTGGAATCCAAAACTAAACAAAGAAAAATGAGGTAGAGGAATGCAAAACTAAAAAAAGAAAAATGAGGTTGAGGAATGCAAAACTAAACAAAGAAAAATGAGGTAGAGGAACTCAAAACTAAAAAAAAGAAAAATGAGGTAAAGGAATGCAAAACTAAAAAAAAAGAAAAATGAGGTAGAGAAATGCAAAACTAAAAAAAGAAAACTGAGGTAAAGGAATGCAAAACTAAAAAAAGGAAAAATGATGTGGAGGAATCCAAAACTAAACAAAGAAAAATGAGATAGAGGAATGCAAACCTAAACAAAGAAAAATAAGGTAGAGGAATGCAAAACTAAAAAAAAGAAAAATGAGGTAGAGGAATCCAAAACTAAACAAAGAAAAATGTGGTAGAGGAATGCAAAACTAAAAAAAAGAAAAATAACGTAGAGGAATGCAAAACTAAAAAAAAGAAAAATGAGGTAGAGGAATGCAAAACTAAAAAAAAAGAAAAAGGATTTGGAAGAATCCAAAACTAAACAAAGAAAAATGAGGTAAAGGAATGCAAAACTAAACAAAGAAAAATGAGGTAGAGGAATGCAAAACTAAACAAAGAAAAATGAGGTAGAGGAATGCAAAACTAAACAAAGAAAAATGAGGTAGAGGAATGCAAACTTAAAAAAAGAAAAATGAGGTAGAGGAATGCAAAACTAAAAAAAAGAAAAATGAGGTAGAGGAATGCAAAACTAAAAAAAAGAAAAATGAGGTAGAGGAATGCAAAACGAAACAAAGAAAAATGAGGTAGAGGAATGCAAAACTAAACAAAGAAAAATGAGGTAGAGGAATGCAAAACTAAACAAAAGAAAAATGTGGTAGAGGAATGCAAAACGAAACAAAGAAAAATGAGGTAGAGGAATGCAAAACTAAAAAAAAGAAAAATGATGTAGAGGAATCCAAAACTAAAAAAAGGAAAATGATGTAGAGGAATGCAAAACTAAACAAAGAAAAATGAGGTAGAGGAATGCAAAACTAAAAAAAAGAAAAATGAGGTAGAGGAATGCAAAACTAAAAAAAAGAAAAATGAGGTAGAGGAATGCAAAACTAAAAAAAAGAAGAATGAGGTAGAGGTATGCAAAACCAAAAAAAAGAAAAATGAGGTAGAGGAATGCAAAACTAACCAAAGAAAAATGAGGTAGAGGAATGCAAAACTAAAGAAAGAAAAATGAGGTAGAGGAATGCAAAACTAAAAAAAGAAAAATGAGGTAGAGGAATGCAAAACGAAAAAAAAAAAGAAAAATGAGGTAGAGGAATGCAAAACTAAAGAAAGAAAAATGAGGTAGAGGAATGCAAAACTAAAAAAAGAAAAATGAGGTAGAGGAATGCAAAACTAAACAAAGAAAAATGAGGTAGAGGAATGCAAAACTAAAAAAAAGAAAAATGAGGTAGAGGAATGCAAACTTAAAAAAAAAGAAAAATGTGGTAGAGGAATGCAAAACTAAACAAAGAAAAATGAGGTAGAGGAATGCAAAACTAAAAAAAAGAAAAATGATGTAGAGGAATGCAAAACTAAAAAAAAGAAAAAATGAGGTAGAGGAATGCAAACTTCAAAAAGGAAAAATTAGGTAGAGGAATGCAAAACTAAAAAAAAGGAAAATGAGGTAGAGGAATGCAAAACTAAAAAAAAGAAAAATGAGGTAGAGGAATATAAAACTAACAAAAAGAAAAATGAGGTAGAGGAATGCAACACTAAAAAAAAGAAAAATGATGTAGAGGAATGCAAAACTAAAAAAAAGAAAAAATGAGGTAGAGGAAACCAAACTTAAAAAAAGAAAAATGAGGTAGAGGAATTCGAAACTAAAAAAAAGAAAAATGAGGTAGAGGAATGCAAAACTAACAAAAAGAAAAATGAGGTAGAGGAGCGCAAAACTAAAAAAAAGAAAAATGAGGTTGAGGAATGCAAAACTAAAAAAAAAAAAAAATGAGGTAGAGGAATGCAAAAATAAACAAAGAAAAATTAGGTAGAGGAATGCAAAACTAAACAAAGAAAAATGAGGTAGAGGAATGCAAAACTAAAGAAAGAAAAATGAGGTAGAGGAATGCAAAACTAAAAAAAAGAAAAATGAGGTAGAGGAATGCAAAACTAAACAAAGAAAAATGAGGTAGAGGAATGCAAAACTAAACAAAGAAAAATGAGGTTGAGGAATGCAAAACTAAACAAAGAATAATGAGGTAGAGGAACTCAAAACTAAAAAAAAGAAAAATGAGGTAAAGGATTGCAGAACTAAAAAAAAGAAAAATGAGGTAGAGGAATGCAAAACTAAAAAAAAAAAAAATGTGGTAGAGGAATGCAAAACTAAACAAAGAAAAATGAGGTAGAGGAATGCAAAACTAAAAAAAAGAAAAATGATGTAGAGGAATGCAAAACTAAAAAAAAGAAAAAATGAGGTAGAGGAATGCAAACTTCAAAAAGGAAAAATTAGGTAGAGGAATGCAAAACTAAAAAAAATGAAAATGAGGTAGAGGAATGCAAAACTAAAAAAAAGAAAAATGAGGTAGAGGAATTTAAAACTAACAAAAAGAAAAATGAGGTAGAGGAATGCAACACTAAAAAAAAGAAAAATGATGTAGAGGAATGCAAAACTAAAAAAAAGAAAAATGAGGTAGAGGAATGCAAACTTAAAAAAAGAAAAATGAGGTAGAGGAATTCGAAACCAAAAAAAAGAAAAATGAGGTAGAGGAATGCAAAACTAACAAAAAGAAAAATGAGGTAGAGGAACGCAAAACTAAAAAAAGAAAAATGAGGTTGAGGAATGCAAAACTAAAAAAAAGAAAAATGAGGTAGAGGAATGCAAAAATAAACGAAGAAAAATGAGGTAGAGGAATGCAAAACTAAAAAAAGAAAAATGAGGTAGAGGAATGCAAAACTAAAGAAAGAAAAATGAGGTAGAGGAATGCAAAACTAAAAAAAAGAAAAATGAGGTAGAGGAATGCAAAACTAACAAAAAGAAAAATGAGATAGAGGAGCGCAAAACTAAAAAAAAGAAAAATGAGGTTGAGGAATGCAAAACTAAAAAAAAAAAAAAATGAGGTAGAGGAATGCAAAAATAAACAAAGAAAAATTAGGTAGAGGAATGCAAAATAAACAAAGAAAAATGAGGTAGAGGAATGCAAAACTAAAGAAAGAAAAATGAGGTAGAGGAATGCAAAACTAAAAAAAAGAAAAATGAGGTAGAGGAATGCAAAACTAAACAAAGAAAAATGAGGTAGAGGAATGCAAAACTAAACAAAGAAAAATGAGGTTGAGGAATGCAAAACTAAACAAAGAATAATGAGGTAGAGGAACTCAAAACTAAAAAAAAGAAAAATGAGGTAAAGGATTGCAGAACTAAAAAAAAGAAAAATGAGGTAGAGGAATGCAAAACTAAAAAAAAGAAAAATGTGGTAGAGGAATGCAAAACTAAACAAAGAAAAATGAGGTAGAGGAATGCAAAACTAAAAAAAAGAAAAATGATGTAGAGGAATGCAAAACTAAAAAAAAGAAAAAATGAGGTAGAGGAATGCAAACTTCAAAAAGGAAAAATTAGGTAGAGGAATGCAAAACTAAAAAAAATGAAAATGAGGTAGAGGAATGCAAAACTAAAAAAAAGAAAAATGAGGTAGAGGAATTTAAAACTAACAAAAAGAAAAATGAGGTAGAGGAATGCAACACTAAAAAAAAGAAAAATGATGTAGAGGAATGCAAAACTAAAAAAAAGAAAAATGAGGTAGAGGAATGCAAACTTAAAAAAAGAAAAATGAGGTAGAGGAATTCGAAACTAAAAAAAAGAAAAATGAGGTAGAGGAATGCAAAACTAACAAAAAGAAAAATGAGGTAGAGGAACGCAAAACTAAAAAAAAGAAAAATGAGGTTGAGGAATGCAAAACTAAAAAAAAGAAAAATGAGGTAGAGGAATGCAAAAATAAACGAAGAAAAATGAGGTAGAGGAATGCAAAACTAAAAAAAGAAAAATGAGGTAGAGGAATGCAAAACTAAAGAAAGAAAAATGAGGTAGAGGAATGCAAAACTAAAAAAAAGAAAAATGAGGTAGAGGAATGCAAAACTAAAAAAAGAAAAATGAGGTAGAGGAATGCAAAACTAAACAATGAAAAATGAGGTTGAGGAATGCAAAACTAAACAAAGAATAATGAGGTGGAGGAACTCAAAACTAAAAAAAAGAAAAATGAGGTAAAGTAATGCAGAACTAAAAAAAAGAAAAATGAGGTAGAGGAATGCAAAACTAAAAAAAAGAAAAATGAGGTAGAGGAATGCAAAACTAAAAAAAACAAAAATGATGTGGAGGAATGCAAAACTAAAAAAAAGAAAAGTGAGGTGGAGGATTGCAAAACTTAAAAAAAGAAAAATGAGGTAGAGGAATGCAAAACTAAAAAAAAGAAAAATGAGGTAGAGGAATGCAAAACTAAAAAAAAGAAAAATGAGGTAGAGGAATGCAAAACGAAACAAAGATAAATGAGGTAGAGGAATGCAAAACTAAACAAAGAAAAATGAGGTAGAGGAATGCAAAACTAAACAAAAGAAAAATGTGGTAAAGGAATGCAAAACGAAACAAAGAAAAATGAGGTAGAGGAATGCAAAACTAAAAAAAAGAAAAATGATGTAGAGGAATCCAAAACTAAAAAAAAAGAAAATGATGTAGAGGAATGCAAAACTAAACAAAGAAAAATGAGGTAGAGGAATGCAAAACTAAAAAAAAGAAAAATGAGGTAGAGTAATGCAAAACTAAAAAAAAGAAAAATGAGGTAGAGGAATGCAAAACTAAAAAAAAGAAAAATGAGGTAGAGGAATGCAAAACCCAAAAAAAGAAAAATGAGGTAGAGGAATGCAAAACTAAAAAAAAGAAAAATGAGGTAGAGGAATGCAAAACTAAAGAAAGAAAAATGAGGTAGAGGAATGCAAAACTAAAAAAAGAAAAATGAGGTAGAGGAATGCAAAACGAAAAAAAAAAGAAAAATGAGGTAGAGGAATGCAAAACTAAAGAAAGAAAAATGAGGTAGAGGAATGCAAAACTAAAAAAAGAAAAATGAGGTAGAGGAATGCAAAACTAAACAAAGAAAAATGAGGTAGAGGAATGCAAATCTAAACAAAGAAAAATGAGGTAGAGGAATGCAAAACTTAAAAAAAAGAAAAATGAGGTAGAGGAATGCAAAACTAAAAAAAAGAAAAATGATGTAAAGGAATGCAAAACTAAACAAAGAAAAATGAGGTAGAGGAATGTAAACTTAAAAAAAAAGATAAATGT
The DNA here is from genome assembly GCA_963585895.1 of Sepioteuthis lessoniana. Classification (NCBI taxonomy): domain Eukaryota; kingdom Metazoa; phylum Mollusca; class Cephalopoda; order Myopsida; family Loliginidae; genus Sepioteuthis; species Sepioteuthis lessoniana. The sequence goes on along the minus strand of OY757920.1, from coordinate 106,594,235 downwards.
GGTAGAGGAATGCAAAACTAAACAAAGAAAAATGAGGTAGAGGAATGCAAAACTAAAAAAAAGAAAAATGATGTAGAGGAATGCAAAACTAAAAAAAAGAAAAATGAGGTAGAGGAATGCAAACTTCAAAAAGGAAAAATTAGGTAGAGGAATGCAAAACTAAAAAAAAGGAAAATGAGGTAGAGGAATGCAAAACTAAAAAAAAGAAAAATGAGGTAGAGGAATGCAACACTAAAAAAAAGAAAAATGATGTAGAGGAATGCAAAACTAAAAAAAAGAAAAATGAGGTAGAGGAATGCAAACTTAAAAAAAGAAAAATGAGGTAGAGGAATTCGAAACTAAAAAAAAGAAAAATGAGGTCGAGGAATGGAAAACTAACAAAAAGAAAAATAAGGTAGAGGAACGCAAAACTAAAAAAAAGAAAAATGAGGTTGAGGAATGCAAAACTAAAAAAAAGAAAAATGAGGTAGAGGAATGCAAAAATAAACAAAGAAAAATGAGGTAGAGGAATGCAAAACTAAACAAAGAAAAATGAGGTAGAGGAATGCAAAACTAAAGAAAGAAAAATTAGGTAGAGGAATGCAAAACTAAAAAAAAGAAAAATGAGGTAGAGGAATGCAAAACTAAATAAAGAAAAATGAGGTAGAGGAATGCAAAACTAAACAAAGAAAAATGAGGTTGAGGAATGCAAAACTAAACAAAGAATAATGAGGTAGAGGAACTCAAAACTAAAAAAAAGAAAAATGAGGTAAAGGAATGCAGAACTAAAAAAAAGAAAAATGAGGTGGAGGATTGCAAAACTAAAAAAAAGAAAAATGAGGTAGAGGAATGCAAAACTAAAAAAAAAGAAAAATGAGGTAGAGGAATGCAAAACTAAAAAAAAAGTAAAATGATGTAGAGGAATCCAAAACTAAACAAAGAAAAATGAGGTAGAGGAATGCAAAACTAAAAAAAGAAAAATGAGGATGAGGAATGCAAAACTAAACAAAGAAAACTGAGGTAGAGGAACTCAAAACTAAAAAAAAAGAAAAATGAGTAAAAGGAATGCAAAACTAAAAAAAAAGAAAAATGAGGTAGAGAAATGCAAAACTAAAAAAAGAAAACTGAGGTAAAGGAATGCAAAACGAAAAAAAGGAAAAATGATGTGGAGGAATCCAAAACTAAACAAAGAAAAATAAGATAGAGGAATGCAAAACTAAACAAAGAAAAATGAGGTAGAGGAATGCAAAACTAAAAAAAAAAAAATGAGGTAGAGGAATCCAAAACTAAAAAAAAGAAAAATGAGGTAGAGGAATGCAAAACTAAAAAAAAAGAAAAAGGATGTGGAAGAATCCAAAACTAAACAAAGAAAAATGAGGTAAAGGAATGCAAAACTAAACAAAGAAAAATGAGGTAGAGGAATGCAAAACTAAACAAAGAAAAATGAGGTAGAGGAATGCAAAACTAAACAAAGAAAACTGAGGTAAAGGAATGCAAAACTAAAAAAAGGAAAAATGATGTGGAGGAATGCAAAACTAAAAAAAAGAAAAATGATGTAGAGGATTGCAAAACTAAACAAAGAAAAATGAGGTAGAGGAATGCAAAACTAAAAAAAAGAAAAATGAGGTAAAGGAATGCAAAACTAAAAAAAAGAAAAATGAGGTAGAGGAATGCAAAACTAAAAAAAAAAAAATGAGGTAGAGGAATGCAAAACTAAAAAAAAGAAAAATGAGGTAGAGGAATGCAAAACTAAAGAAAGAAAAATGAGGTAGAGGAATGCAAAACTAAAAAAAGAAAAATGAGGTAGAGGAATGCAAAACTAAACAAAGAAAAATGAGGTAGAGGAATGCAAAACTAAACAAAGAAAAATGAGGTAGAGGAATGCAAAACTAAAAAAAAGAAAAATGAGGTAGAGGAATGCAAAACTAAAAAAAAGAAAAATGATGTAGAGGAATACAAAACTAAACAAAGAAAAATGGGGTAGAGGAATGCAAAACTAAAAAAAAAAAAAAAATGTGGTAGAGGAATGCAAAACTAAAAAAAAGAAAAATGAGGTAGAGGAATGCAAACTTAAAAAAAGAAAAAGTAGGTAGAGGAATGCAAAACTAAAAAAAAGAAAAATGAGGTAGAGGAATGCAAAACTAAAAAAAAGAAAAATGAGGTAGAGGAATATAAAACTAACAAAAAGAAAAATGAGGTAGAGGAATGCAAAACTAAAAAAAAGAAAAATGAGGTAGAGGAATGCAAAAATAAACAAAGAAAAATGAGGTAGAGGAATGCAAAACTAAACAAAAAAAAATGAGGTAGAGGAATGCAAAACTAAAGAAAGAAAAATGAGGTAGAGGAATGCAAAACTAAAAAAAAGAAAAATGAGGTAGAGGAATGCAAAACTAAACAAAGAAAAATGAGGTTGAGGAATGCAAAACTAAACAAAGAAAAATGAGGTAGAGGAACTCAAAACTAAAAAAAAGAAAAATGAGGTAAAGGAATGCAGAACTAAAAAAAAGAAAAATGAGGTAGAGGAATGCAAAACTAAAAAAAAGAAAAATGAGGTAGAGGAATGCAAAACTAAAAAAAAGAAAAATGATGTGGAGGAATGCAAAACTAAAAAAAAGAAAAATGAGGTGGAGAATTGCAAAACTAAAAAAAAGAAAAATGAGGTAGAGGAATGCAAAACTAAAAAAAAAGAAAAATGAGGTAGAGGAATGCAAAACTAAAAAAAAGAAAAATGAGGTGGAGTATTGCAAAACTAAAAAAAAGAAAAATGAGGAAGAGGAATCCAAAACTAAAAAAAAGAAAATGAGGTAGAGGAATGCAAAAATAAAAAAAGAAAAATAAAGTAGAGGAATGCAAAATTAAACAAAGAAAAATGAGGTAGAGGAATGCAAAACTAAAAAAAAAGAAAAATGATGTAGAGGAATGCAAAACTAAACAAAGAAAAATGAGGTAGAGGAATGCAAAACTAAAAAAAGAAAAATGAGGTAGAGGAATCAAAAATAAACAAAGAAAAATGAGGCAAAGGAATGCAAAACTAAACAAAGAAAAATGAGGTAGAGGAATGCAAAACTAAACAAAGAAAAATGAGGTAGAGGAATGCAAAACTAAACAAAGAAAAATGAGGTAGAGGAATGCAAAACTAAAAAAAAGAAAAATGAGGTAGAGGAATGCAAAACTAAAAAAAAAGAAAAATGAGGTAGAGAAATGCAAAAATAAAAAAAGAAAACTGATGTAGAGGAATGCAAAACTAAAAAAAAGAAAAATGAGGTAGAGGAATGCAAAACTAAACAAAGAAAAATGAGGTAGAGGAATGCAAAACTAAAAAAAAGAAAAATGAGGTAGAGGAATGCAAAACTAAAAAAAAAGAAAAATGAGGTAGAGGAATGCAAAACTAAACAAAGAAAAATGAGGTAGAGGAATGCAAAACTAAAAAAAAGAAAAATGAGGCAGAGGAATGCAAAACTAAACAAAGAAAAATGAGGTAGAGGAATGCAAAACTAAAAAAAAGAAAAATGAGGTAGAGGAATGCAAAACTAAAAAAAAGAAAAATGAGGTAGAGGAATGCAAAACTAAACAAAGAAAAATGAGGTAGAGGAATGCAAAACTAAAAAAAAGAAAAATGAGGTAGAGGAATGCAAAACTAAACAAAGAAAAATGAGGTAGAGGAATGAAAAACTAAAAAAAAGAAAAATGAGGTAGAGGAATGCAAAACTAAACAAAGAAAAATGAGGTAGAGGAATGCAAAACTAAACAAAGAAAAATTAGGTAGAGGAATCCAAAACTAAAAAAAAGAAAAATAAGCTAGAGGAATGCAAAACTAAAAAAAAGAAAAAATGAGAAAGAGGAATGCAAAACTAAAAAAAAGAAAAATGTGGAAGAGGAATGCAAAACTAAAAAAAAGAAAAATGAGGTAGAGGAATGCAAAACTAAAAAAAAGAAAAATGATGTGGAGGAATCCAAAACGAAAAAAAAGAAAAATGTGGTTGGGGAATGCAAAACTAAACAAAGAAAAATGAGGTAGAGGAACTCAAAACTAAAAAAAAGAAAAATGAGGTAAAGGAATGCAAAACTAAAAAAAAAGAAAAGTGAGGTAGAGGAATGCAAAATTAAAAAAAAAGAAAAATGAGGTAGAGAAATGCAAAACTAAAAAAAGAAAACTGAGGTAGAGGAATGCAAAACTAAAAAAAAAGGAAAATGATGTGGAGGAATCCAAAACAAAACAAAGAAAAATGAGATAGAGGAATGCAAAACTAAAAAAAAGAAAAATGAGGTAGAGGAAGACAAAACTAAACAAAGAAAAATGAGGTAGAGGAATGCAATACTAAAAAAAAAGAAAAATGAGGTAGAGGAATGCAAAACTAAACAAGGAAAAATGAGGTAGAGGAATGCAAAACTAAACAAAGAAAAATGAGGTAGAGGAATGCAAAACTAAACAAAGAAAAATGAGGTAGAGGAATGCAAAACTAAACAAAGAAATATGAGGTAGAGGAATCCAAAACTAAACAAAGAAAAATGAGGTAGAGAAATGCAAAACTAAAAAAAGGAAAATGAGGTAGAGGAATGCAAAACTAGAAAAAAAAAATGAGGTAGAGGAATACAAAACTAAACAAAGAAAAATGAGGTAGAGGAATGCAAAACTAAACAAAGAAAGATGAGGTAGAGGAATGCAAACTTAAAAAAAGAAAAAGGAGGTAGAGGAATGCAAAACTAAAAAAAAGAAAAATGAGGTAGAGGAATGCAAAATTAAAAAAAAGAAAAATGAGGTAGAGGAATGCAAAACTAAACAAAGAAAAATGAGGTTGAGCAATGCAAATCTAAAAAAAAAGAAAAATGAGGTAGAGGAATGCAAAACTAAAAAAAAGAAAAATGAGGTGGAGGATTGCAAAACTAAAAAAAAGAAAAATGAGGTAGAGGAATCCAAAACTAAAAAAAAGAAAAATGAGGTAGAGGAATGCAAAAATAATAAAAAGAAAAATGAGGTAGAGGAATGCAAAACTAAACAAAGAAAAATGAGGTAGAGGAATGCAAAACTAAACAAAGAAAAATGAGGTAGAGGAATGCAAAACTAAAAAAAAGAAAAATGAGGTAGAGGAATGCAAAACTAAAAAAAAGAAAAATGAGGTAGAGGAATGCAAAACTAAAAAAAAGAAAAATGATGTGGAGGAATCCAAAACGAAAAAAAAAGAAAAATGAGGTAGAGGAATGCAAAACTAAAAAAAGAAAAATGATGTGGAGGAATCCAAAACTAAAAAAAAAAGAAAAATGAGGTAGAGGAATTCAAAACAAAAAAAAAAAAAATGAGCTAGAGGAATGCAAAACTAAAAATAAAAGAAAAATGATGTGGAGGAATGCAAAACTAAAAAAAAGAAAAATGAGGTAGAGGAATCCAAAACTAAAAAAAAGAAAAATGAGGTAGAGGAATGCAAAACTAAAAAAAAGAAAAATGAGGTAGAGGAATGCAAAACTAAACAAAGAAAAATGAGGTAGAGGAATGCAAAACTAAAAAAAGAAAAATGAGGTAGAGGAACGCAAAACTAAAAAAAAGAAAAATGAGGTAGAGGAATGCAAAACTAAAAAAAAGAAAAATGATGTGGAGGAATCCAAAACTAAAAAAAAAGAAAAATGAGGTCGAGGAATGCAAAACTAAAAAAAAGAAAAATGATGTGGAGGAATCCAAAACTAAAAAAAAAAGAAAAATGAGGTAGAGGAATTCAAAACAAAAAAAAGAAAAATGAGCTAGAGGAATGCAAAACTAAAAAAAAAAGAAAAATGATGTGGACGAATGCAAAACTAAAAAAAAAAAAAATGAGGTAGAGGAATCCAAAACTAAAAAAAAGAAAAATGAGGTAGAGGAATGCAAAACTAAAAAAAAGAAAAATGAGGTAGAGGAATGCAAAACTAAACAAAGAAAAATGAGGTAGAGGAATGCAAAACTAAAAAAAAGAAAAATGAGGTAGAGGAATGCAAAACTAAAAAAAAGAAAAATGAGGTAGAGGAATGCAAAACTAACAAAAAGAAAAATGAGGTAGAGGAATGCAAAACTAAAAAAAAGAAAAATGAGGTAGAGGAATGCAAAACTAAAAAAAGGAAAAATGATGTGGAGGATTGCAAAACTAAAAAAAAAAAAAATTGTGGTAGAGGAATCCAAAACTAAAAAAAAGAAAAATGAGGTAGAGGAATGCAAAACTAAAAAAGAAAAATGAGGTAGAGGAATGCAAAACTAAAAAAAAGAAAAATGAGGTAGAGGAATGCAAAACTAAAAAAAAGAAAAATGAGGTAAAGGAATTCAAAACTAAAAAAAAGAAAAATGAGGTAGTGGAATGTATAACTAAAAAGAAGAAAAATGAGGTAGAGGAATTCAAAACTAAAAAAAAGAAAGATGAGGTAGAGGAATGCAAAACTAAAAAAAAGAAAAATGAGGTAGAGGAATGCAAAACTAAATAAAAGAAAAATGAGGTAGAGGAATGCAAAACTAAACAAAGTAAAATGAGGTAGATGAATGCAAAACTAAATAAAAGAAAAATGAGGTAGAGGAATGCAAAACTAAAAAAAAGAAAAATGAGGTAGAGGAATCTAAACCTAAAAAAAAAAAAATGAGGTAGAGGAATGCAAAACTAAAAAAAAGAAAAATGAGGTAGAGGAATCCAAAACTAAACAAAGAAAAATGAGGTAAAGGAATCCAAAACTAAACAAAGAAAAATTAGGTAGAGGAATGCAAAACTAAACAAAGACAAATGAGGTAGAGGAATGCAAAACTAAACAATGAAAAATGAGGTAGAGGAATGCAAAACTAAACAAAGAAAAATGAGGTAGAGGAATTCAAAACAAAAAAAAAGAAAAATGAGATAGAGGAATTCAAAACTAAACAAAGAAAAAGGAGGTAGAGGAATGCAAAACTAAAAAAAAGAAAAATGAGGTAGAGGAATCCAAAACTAAAAAGAAGAAAAATGAGGTAGAGGAATAGAAAACTAAAAAAAAAGAAAAATGAGGTAGAGGAATGCAAAACTAAAAAAAAGAAAAATGAGGTAAAGGAATTCAAAACTAAAAAAAAGAAAAATGAGATAGTGGAATGTATAACTAAAAAAAAGAAAAATGAGGTAGAGGAATGCAAAACTAAAAAAAAGAAAAATGATGTGGAGGAATCCAAAACTAAAAAAAAGAAAAATGAGGTTGAGGAATGCAAAACTAAACAAAGAAAAATGAGGTAGAGGAATGCAAAACTAAAAGAAAGAAAAATGATGTGGAGGAATCCAAAACTAAACAAAAAAAAATGAGATAGAGGAATGCAAAACTAAAAAAAAGAAAAATGAGGTAGAGGAATGCAAAACTAAACAAAGAAAAATGAGGTAGAGGAATGCAAAACAAAACAAAGAAAAATGAGGTAGAGGAATCCAAAACTAAAAAAAAAGAAAAATGAGGTAGAGGAATGCAAAACTAAACAAAGAAAAATGAGGTAGAGGAATGCAAAACTAAAAAAAAGAAAAATGAGGTAGAGGAATCCAAAACTAAACAAAGAACAATAAGGTAGAGGAATGCAAAACTAAAAAAAAGAAAAATGAGGTAGAGGAATGCAAATCTAAAAAAAAGAAAAATGAGGTAGAGGAATGCAAAATTAAAAAAACGAAAAATGAGGTAGAGGAATCCAAAACTAAAAAAAAGAAAAATGAGGTAGAGGAATGCAAAAGTAAACAAAGAAAAATGAGGTAGAGGAACTCAAAACTAAAAAAAAGAAAAATGAGGTAGAGGAATACAAAACTAAAAAAAAAAAAAATGAGGTAGAGGAATGCAAAACTAAAGAAAGAAAAATGAGGTAGAGGAATGCAAAACTAAACAAAGAAAAATGAGGTAGAGGAATGCAAAACTAAACAAAGAAAAATGAGGTAGAGGAATGCAAAACTAAACAAAGAAAAATGAGGTAGAGGAATGCAAAACTAAAAAAAAGAAAAAGGAGGTAGAGGAATGCAAAACTAAACAAAGAAAAATGAGGTAGAGGAATGCAAAACTAAAAAAAAGAAAAATGAGGTAGAGGAATGCAAAACTAAAAAAAAGAAAAATGAGGTAGAGGAAAGCAAAACTAAACAAAGTAAAATGAGGTAGATGAATGCAAAACTAAATAAAAGAAAAATGAGGTAGAGGAATGCAAAACTAAAAAAAAGAAAAAATGAGGTAGATGAATACAAAACTAAAAAAAAGAAAAATGAGGTAGAGGAATGCAAAACTAAACAAAGAAAAATGAGGTAGAGGAATGCAAAACTAAACAAAGAAAAATGAGGTAGAGGAATGCAAAACTAAAAAAAAGAAAAAGGAGGTAGAGGAATGCAAAACTAAACAAAGAAAAATGAGGTAGAGGAATGCAAAACTAAAAAAAAGAAAAATGATGTGGAGGAATGCAAAACTAAAAAAAAGAAAAATGAGGTAGAGGAATGCAAAACTAAAAATATGAAAAAATGAGGTAGAGGAATGCAAAACTAAAAAAAAGAAAAATGATGTGGAGGAATCCAAAACAAAAAAAAACAAAAATGAGGTAGAGGAATGCAAAACTAAAAAAAAGAAAAAATGAGATAGAGGAATGCAAAACTAAAAAAAAGAAAAATGAGGTAGAGGAATGCAAAACTAAAAAAAAGAAAAATGAGGTAGAGGAATGCAAAACTAAAAAAAAGAAAAATGAGGTAGAGGAATGAAAAATTAAAAAAAGAAAAATGAGGTAGAGGAATGCAAAACTAAAAAAGAAAAATGAGGTAGAGGAATGCAATACTAAAAAAAAGAAAAATGAGGTAGAGGAATGCAAAACTAAAAAAAAGAAAAATGATGTGGAGGAATCCAAAACTAAAAAAAAGAAAAATGAGGTTGAGGAATGCAAAACTAAACAAAGAAAAATGAGGTAGAGGAATGCAAAACTAAAAGAAAGAAAAATGATGTGGAGGAATCCAAAACTAAACAAAAAAAAATGAGATAGAGGAATGCAAAACTAAAAAAAAGAAAAATGAGGTAGAGGAATGCAAAACTAAACAAAGAAAAATGAGGTAGAGGAATGCAAAACAAAACAAAGAAAAATGAGGTAGAGGAATCCAAAACTAAAAAAAAAGAAAAATGAGGTAGAGGAATGCAAAACTAAACAAAGAAAAATGAGGTAGAGGAATGCAAAACTAAAAAAAAGAAAAATGAGGTAGAGGAATCCAAAACTAAACAAAGAACAATAAGGTAGAGGAATGCAAAACTAAAAAAAAGAAAAATGAGGTAGAGGAATGCAAATCTAAAAAAAAGAAAAATGAGGTAGAGGAATGCAAAATTAAAAAAACGAAAAATGAGGTAGAGGAATCCAAAACTAAAAAAAAGAAAAATGAGGTAGAGGAATGCAAAAGTAAACAAAGAAAAATGAGGTAGAGGAACTCAAAACTAAAAAAAAGAAAAATGAGGTAGAGGAATACAAAACTAAAAAAAAAAAAAATGAGGTAGAGGAATGCAAAACTAAAAAAAGAAAAATGAGGTAGAGGAATGCAAAACTAAACAAAGAAAAATGAGGTAGAGGAATGCAAAACTAAAAAAAAGAAAAAGGAGGTAGAGGAATGCAAAACTAAACAAAGAAAAATGAGGTAGAGGAATGCAAAACTAAAAAAAAGAAAAATGATGTGGAGGAATGCAAAACTAAAAAAAAAGAAAAATGAGGTAGAGGAATGCAAATCTAAAAAAATGAAAAAATGAGGTAGAGGAATGCAAAACTAAAAAAAAGAAAAATGATGTGGAGGAATCCAAAACAAAAAAAAAGAAAAATGAGGTAGAGGAATGCAAAACTAAAAAAAAGAAAAAATGAGATAGAGGAATGCAAAACTAAAAAAAAGAAAAATGAGGTAAAGGAATGCAAAACTAAAAAAAAGAAAAATGAGGTAGAGGAATGCAAAACTAAAAAAAAGAAAAATGAGGTAGAGGAATGCAAAACTAAAAAAAAGAAAAATGAGGTAGAGGAATGCAAAACTAAAAAAGAAAAATGAGGTAGAGGAATGCAAAACTAAACAAAGAAAAATGAGGTAGAGGAATGCAAAACTAAAAAAAGAAAAATGAGGTAGAGGAATCCAAAATAAAAAAAGAAAAATGAGGTAGAGGAATGCAAAACTAAACAAAGAAAAATGAGGTAGAGGAATGCAAAACTAAACAAAGAAAAATGAGGTAGAGGAATGCAAAACTAAAAAAAAAGAAAAATGATGTGCAGGAATGCAAAACTAAAAAAAAGAAAAATGAGGTAGAGGAATGCAAAACTAAACCAAGAAAAATGAGGTAGAGGAATGCAAAACTAAAAAAGAAAAATTAGGTAGAGGAATGCAAAACTAAACAAAGAAAAATGAGGTAGAGGAATGCAAAACTAAACAAAGAAAAATGAGGTAGAGGAATCCAAAATAAACAAAGAAAAATGAGGTAGAGGAATGCAAAACTAAAAAAAAGAAAAATGAGGTAGAGGAATCCAAAATAAACAAAGGAAAATGAGGTAAAGGAATTCAAAACTAAAAAAAGAAAAATGAGGTGGAGGAATCCAAAATAAACAAAGAAAAATGAGGTAGAGGAATGCAAAACTAAAAAAAAGAAAAATGAGGTAGAGGAATCCAAAATAAACAAAGAAAAATGAAGTAGAGGAATGCAAAATTAAAAAAAGAAAAATGAGGTAGAGGAATCAAAAATAAACAAAGAAAAATGAGGTAGAGGAATGCAAAACTAAACAAAGAAAAATGAGGTAGAGGAATGCAAAACTAAACAAAGAAAAATGAGGTAGAAGAATGCAAAACTAAACAAAGAAAAATGAGGTAGAGGAATGCAAAACTAAAAAAAAGAAAAATGAGGTAGAGGAATGCAAAACTAAAAAAAGAAAAATGATGTGGAGGAATCCAAAACTAAAAAAAAGAAAAATGAGGTTGAGGAATGCAAAACTAAAAAAAAGAAAAATGAGGTAAAGGAACTCAAAACTAAAAAAAAGAAAAATGAGGTAAAGGAATGCAAAACTAAAAAAAAAGAAAAGTGAGGTAGAGGAATGCAAAACTAAAAAAAAAGAAAAATGAGGTAGAGAAATGCAAAACTAAAAAAAGAAAACTGAGGTAGAGGAATGCAAAACTAAACAAAAAAGAATGAGATAGAGGAACTCAAAGCTAAAAAAAAGAAAAATGAGGTAGAGGAATGCAAAAATAAAAAAAAATAAAAATGAGGTAGAGAAATTAAAAACTAAAAAAAAGAAAAGTGAGGTAGAGGAATGCAAAAATAAAGAAAGAAAAATGAGGTAGAGGAATGCAAAACTAAACAAAGAAAAATGAGGTAGAGGAATGCAAAACTAAACAAAGAAAAATGAGGTAGAGGAATGCAAAACTAAACAAAGAAAAATGAGGTAGAGGAACTCAAAACTAAAAAAAAGAAAAATGAGGTAAAGGAATGCAAAACTAAAAAAAAAAACTGAGGTAGTGGAATGCAAAACTAAACAAAGAAAAATGAGGTAGAGTAATGCAAAATTAAAAAAAGAAAAATGAGGTAGAGGAATCCAAAATAAACAAAGAAAAATGAGGTAGAGGAATGCAAAACTAAACAAAGAAAAATGAGGTACAGGAATGCAAAACTAAACAAAGAAAAATGAGGTAGAGGAATGCAAAACTAAAAAAAAGAAAAATGATGTGGAGGAATGCAAAACTAAAAAAAAGAAAAATGATTTGGAGGATTGCAAAACTAAAAAAAAGAAAAATGAGGTAGAGGAATCTAAAACTAAAAAAAAGAAAAATGAGGTAGAGGAATGCAAAAATAAAAAAAAGAAAAATGAGGTAGAGGAATCCAAAACTAAAAAAAGAAAAAAGAGGTAGAGGAATCCAAAATAAACAAAGAAAAATGAGGTAGAAGAATGCAAAACTAAACAAAGAAAAATGAGGTAGAGGAATGCAAAACTAAACAATGAAAAATGAGGTAGAGGAATGCAAAACTAAAAAAAAGAAAAATGATGTAAAGGAATGCAAAACTAAAAAAAAGAAAAATGAGGTAGAGGAATGCAAAACTAAACAAAGAAAAATGAGGTAGAGGAATGCAAAACTAAACAAAGAAAAATGAGGTAGAGGAATGCAAAACTAAAAAAAGAAAAATGAGGTAGAGGAATGTAAAACTAAACAAAGAAAAATGAGGTAGAGGAATGCAAAACTAAACAAAGAAAAATGAGGTAGAGGAATCCAAAACTAAAAAAAAGAAAAATGAGGTAGAGGAATGCAAAACTAAACAAAGAAAAATGAGGTAGAGGAATGCAAAACTAAAAAAAAGAAAAATGAGGTAGAGGAATCCAAAACTAAACAAAGAAAAATAAGGTAGAGGAATGCAAAACTAAAAAAAAGAAAAATGAGGTAGAGGAATGCAAATCTAAAAAAAAGAAAAATGAGGTAGAGGAATGCAAATCTAAAAAAAAGAAAAATGAGGTAGAGGAATGCAAAACTAAAAAAAAGAAAATTGAGGTAGAGGAATGCAAAACTAAAAAAACGAAAAATGAGGTAGAGGATTGCAAAACAAAAAAAAGAGAAACGAGCTAGAGGAATGCAAAACTAAACAAAGTAAAATGAGGTAGATGAATGCAAAACTAAATAAAAGAAAAATGAGGTAGAGGAATGCAAAACTAAAAAAAAGAAAAAATGAGGTAGAGGAATCCAAAACTAAAAAAAAGAAAAATGAGGTAGAGGAATCCAAAACTAAACAAAGAAAAATGAGGTAGAGGAATCAAAAACTAAACTAAGAAAAATGCGGTAGAGGAATGCAAAACTAAACAAAGAAAAATGAGGTAGAGGAATGCAAAACTAAACAAAGAAAAATGAGGTAGAGGAATGCAAAACTAAACAAAGAAAAATGAGGTAGAGGAATTCAAAACTAAAAAAAAGAAAAATGAGGTAGAGGAATGCAAAACTAAAAAAAAGAAAAATGAGGTAGAGGAATGCAAAACTAAACAAAGAAAAATGAGGTAGAGGAATGCAAAACTAAAAAAAAGAAAAATGAGGTAGAGGAATGCAAAACTAAAAAAAAGAAAAATGAGGTAGAGGAATGCAAAACTAAAAAAAAGAAAAATGAGGTAGAGGAATGCAAAACTAAAAAAGAAAAATGAGGTAGAGGAATGCAAAACTAAACAAAGAAAAATGAGGTAGAGGAATGCAAAACTAAAAAAAGAAAAATGAGGTAGAGGAATCCAAAATAAACAAAGAAAAATGAGGTAGAGGAATGCAAAACTAAACAAAGAAAAATGAGGTAGAGGAATGCAAAACTAAACAAAGAAAAATGAGGTAGAGGAATGCAAAACTAAAAAAAAAGAAAAATGATGTGCAGGAATGCAAAACTAAAAAAAAGAAAAATGAGGTAGAGGAATGCAAAACTAAACAAAGAAAAATGAGGTAGAGGAATGCAAAACTAAAAAAGAAAAATGAGGTAGAAGAATGCAAAACTAAAAAAGAAAAATGAGGTAGAGGAATGCAAAACTAAACAAAGAAAAATGAGGTAGAGGAATGCAAAACTAAAAAAAGAAGAATGAGGTAGAGGAATCCAAAATAAACCAAGAAAAATGAGGTAGAGGAATGCAAAACTAAAAAAGAAAAATTAGGTAGAGGAATGCAAAACTAAACAAAGAAAAATGAGGTAGAGGAATGCAAAACTAAACAAAGAAAAATGAGGTAGAGGAATCCAAAATAAAAAAAGAAAAATGAGGTAGAGGAATGCAAAACTAAAAAAAAGAAAAATGAGGTAGAGGAATCCAAAATAAACAAAGGAAAATGAGGTAAAGGAATTCAAAACTAAAAAAAGAAAAATGAGGTGGAGGAATCCAAAATAAACAAAGAAAAATGAGGTAGAGGAATGCAAAACTAAAAAAAAGAAAAATGAGGTAGAGGAATCCAAAATAAAGAAAGAAAAATGAAGTAGAGGAATGCAAAATTAAAAGAAGAAAAATGAGGTAGAGGAATCAAAAATAAACAAAGAAAAATGAGGTAGAGGAATGCAAAACTAAACAAAGAAAAATGAGGTAGAGGAATGCAAAACTAAACAAAGAAAAATGAGGTAGAAGAATGCAAAACTAAACAAAGAAAAATGAGGTAGAGGAATGCAAAACTAAAAAAAAGAAAAATGAGGTAGAGGAATGCAAAACTAAAAAAAGAAAAATGATGTGGAGGAATCCAAAACTAAAAAAAAGAAAAATGAGGTTGAGGAATGCAAAACTAAAAAAAAGAAAAATGAGGTAAAGGAACTCAAAACTAAAAAAAAGAAAAATGAGGTAAAGGAATGCAAAACTAAAAAAAAAGAAAAGTGAGGTAGAGGAATGCAAAACTAAAAAAAAAGAAAAATGAGGTAGAGAAATGCAAAACTAAAAAAAGAAAACTGAGGTAGAGGAATGCAAAACTAAACAAAAAAGAATGAGATAGAGGAACTCAAAGCTAAAAAAAAGAAAAATGAGGTAGAGGAATGTAAAAATAAAAAAAAAATAAAAATGAGGTAGAGAAATTAAAAACTAAAAAAAAGAAAAGTGAGGTAGAGGAATGCAAAAATAAAGAAAGAAAAATGAGGTAGAGGAATGCAAAACTAAACAAAGAAAAATGAGGTAGAGGAATGCAAAACTAAACAAAGAAAAATGAGGTAGAGGAATGCAAAACTAAACAAAGAAAAATGAGGTAGAGGAACTCAAAACTAAAAAAAAGAAAAATGAGGTAAAGGAATTCAAAACTAAAAAAAAAAACTGAGGTAGTGGAATGCAAAACTAAACAAAGAAAAATGAGGTAGAGGAATGCAAAATAAAAAAAAGAAAAATGAGGTAGAGGAATCCAAAATAAACAAAGAAAAATGAGGTAGAGGAATGCAAAACTAAACAAAGAAAAATGAGGTACAGGAATGCAAAACTAAACAAAGAAAAATGAGGTAGAGGAATGCAAAACTAAAAAAAAGAAAAATGATGTGGAGGAATGAAAAACTAAAAAAAAGAAAAATGAGTTGGAGGATTGCAAAACTAAAAAAAAGAAAAATGAGGTAGAGGAATCTAAAACTAAAAAAAAGAAAAATGAGGTAGAGGAATGCAAAAATAAAAAAAAGAAAAATGAGGTAGAGGAATGCAAAACTAAAAAAAGAAAAAAGAGGTAGAGGAATCCAAAATAAACAAAGAAAAATGAGGTAGAGGAATGCAAAACTAAACAAAGAAAAATGAGGTAGAGGAATGCAAAACTAAACAATGAAAAATGAGGTAGAGGAATGCAAAACTAAAAAAAAGAAAAATGATGTAAAGGAATGCAAAACTAAAAAAAAGAAAAATGAGGTAGAGGAATGCAAAACTAAACAAAGAAAAATGAGGTAGAGGAATGCAAAACTAAACAAAGAAAAATGAGGTAGAGGAATGCAAAACTAAACAAAGAAAAATGAGGTAGAGGAATGCAAAACTAAAAAAAAGAAAAATGAGGTAGAGGAATGCAAAACTAAACAAAGAAAAATGAGGTAGAGGAAAGCAAAACTAAAAAAAAGAAAAATGAGGTAGAGGAATGCAAAACTAAAAAAAAGAAAAATGAGGTAGAGGAATGCAAAACTAAAAAAAAGAAAAATGAGGTAGAGGAATGCAAAACTAAAAAAGAAAAATGAGGTAGAGGAATGCAAAACTAAACAAAGAAAAATGAGGTAGATGAATGCAAAACTAAAAAAAGAAAAATGAGGTAGAGGAATCCAAAATAAACAAAGAAAAATGAGGTAGAGGAATGCAAAACTAAACAAAGAAAAATGAGGTAGAGGAATGCAAAACTAAAAAAAAAGAAAAATGATGTGCAGGAATGCAAAACTAAAAAAAAGAAAAATGAGGTAGAGGAATGCAAAACTAAACAAAGAAAAATGAGGTAGAGGAATGCAAAACTAAAAAAGAAAAATGAGGTAGAGAAATGCAAAACTAAAAAAGAAAAATGAGGTAGAGGAATGCAAAACTAAAAAAAGAAAAATGAGGTAGAGGAATCCAAAATAAACCAAGAAAAATGAGGTAGAGGAATGCAAAACTAAAAAAGAAAAATTAGGTAGAGGAATGCAAAACTAAACAAAGAAAAATGAGGTAGAGGAATGCAAAACTAAACAAAGAAAAATGAGGTAGAGGAATCCAAAATAAAAAAAGAAAAATGAGGTAGAGGAATGCAAAACTAAAAAAAAGAAAAATGAGGTAGAGGAATCCAAAATTTACAAAGGAAAATGAGGTAAAGGAATTCAAAACTAAAAAAAGAAAAATGAGGTGGAGGAATCCAAAATAAACAAAGAAAAATGAGGTAGAGGAATGCAAAACTAAAAAAAAGAAAAATGAGGTAGAGGAATCCAAAATAAACAAAGAAAAATGAAGTAGAGGAATGCAAAATTAAAAAAAGAAAAATGAGGTAGAGGAATCAAAAATAAACAAAGAAAAAGGAGGTAGAGGAATGCAAAACTAAACAAAGAAAAATGAGGTAGAGGAATGCAAAACTAAACAAAGAAAAATGAGGTAGAAGAATGCAAAACTAAACAAAGAAAAATGAGGTAGAGGAACTCAAAGCTAAAAAAAAGAAAAATGAGGTAGAGGAATGCAAAAATAAAAAAAAAATAAAAATGAGGTAGAGAAATTAAAAACTAAAAAAAAGAAAAGTTAGGTAGAGGAATGCAAAAATAAAGAAAGAAAAATGAGGTAGAGGAATGCAAAACTAAACAAAGAAAAATGAGGTAGAGGAATGCAAAACTAAACAAAGAAAAATGAGGTAGAGGAATGCAAAACTAAACAAAGAAAAATGAGGTAGAGGAACTCAAAACTAAAAAAAAGAAAAATGAGGTAAAGGAATTCAAAACTAAAAAAAAAAACTGAGGTAGTGGAATGCAAAACTAAACAAAGAAAAATGAGGTAGAGGAATGCAAAATAAAAAAAAGAAAAATGAGGTAGAGGAATCCAAAATAAACAAAGAAAAATGAGGTAGAGGAATGCAAAACTAAACAAAGAAAAATGAGGTACAGGAATGCAAAACTAAACAAAGAAAAATGAGGTAGAGGAATGCAAAACTAAAAAAAAGAAAAATGATGTGGAGGAATGCAAAACTAAAAAAAAGAAAAATGAGTTGGAGGATTGCAAAACTAAAAAAAAGAAAAATGAGGTAGAGGAATCTAAAACTAAAAAAAAGAAAAATGAGGTAGAGGAATGCAAAAATAAAAAAAAGAAAAATGAGGTAGAGGAATGCAAAACTAAAAAAAGAAAAAAGAGGTAGAGGAATCCAAAATAAACAAAGAAAAATGAGGTAGAGGAATGCAAAACTAAAAAAGAAAAATTAGGTAGAGGAATGCAAAACTAAACAAAGAAAAATGAGGTAGAGGAATGCAAAACTAAACAAAGAAAAATGAGGTAGAGGAATCCAAAATAAAAAAAGAAAAATGAGGTAGAGGAATGCAAAACTAAAAAAAAGAAAAATGAGGTAGAGGAATCCAAAATTTACAAAGGAAAATGAGGTAAAGGAATTCAAAACTAAAAAAAGAAAAATGAGGTGGAGGAATCCAAAATAAACAAAGAAAAATGAGGTAGAGGAATGCAAAACTAAAAAAAAGAAAAATGAGGTAGAGGAATCCAAAATAAACAAAGAAAAATGAAGTAGAGGAATGCAAAATTAAAAAAAGAAAAATGAGGTAGAGGAATCAAAAATAAACAAAGAAAAAGGAGGTAGAGGAATGCAAAACTAAACAAAGAAAAATGAGGTAGAGGAATGCAAAACTAAACAAAGAAAAATGAGGTAGAAGAATGCAAAACTAAACAAAGAAAAATGAGGTAGAGGAACTCAAAGCTAAAAAAAAGAAAAATGAGGTAGAGGAATGCAAAAATAAAAAAAAAATAAAAATGAGGTAGAGAAATTAAAAACTAAAAAAAAGAAAAGTTAGGTAGAGGAATGCAAAAATAAAGAAAGAAAAATGAGGTAGAGGAATGCAAAACTAAACAAAGAAAAATGAGGTAGAGGAATGCAAAACTAAACAAAGAAAAATGAGGTAGAGGAATGCAAAACTAAACAAAGAAAAATGAGGTAGAGGAACTCAAAACTAAAAAAAAGAAAAATGAGGTAAAGGAATTCAAAACTAAAAAAAAAAACTGAGGTAGTGGAATGCAAAACTAAACAAAGAAAAATGAGGTAGAGGAATGCAAAATAAAAAAAAGAAAAATGAGGTAGAGGAATCCAAAATAAACAAAGAAAAATGAGGTAGAGGAATGCAAAACTAAACAAAGAAAAATGAGGTACAGGAATGCAAAACTAAACAAAGAAAAATGAGGTAGAGGAATGCAAAACTAAAAAAAAGAAAAATGATGTGGAGGAATGCAAAACTAAAAAAAAGAAAAATGAGTTGGAGGATTGCAAAACTAAAAAAAAGAAAAATGAGGTAGAGGAATCTAAAACTAAAAAAAAGAAAAATGAGGTAGAGGAATGCAAAAATAAAAAAAAGAAAAATGAGGTAGAGGAATGCAAAACTAAAAAAAGAAAAAAGAGGTAGAGGAATCCAAAATAAACAAAGAAAAATGAGGTAGAGGAATGCAAAACTAAACAAAGAAAAATGAGGTAGAGGAATGCAAAACTAAACAATGAAAAATGAGGTAGAGGAATGCAAAACTAAAAAAAAGAAAAATGATGTAAAGGAATGCAAAACTAAAAAAAAGAAAAATGAGGTAGAGGAATGCAAAACTAAACAAAGAAAAATGAGGTAGAGGAATGCAAAACTAAACAAAGAAAAATGAGGTAGAGGAATGCAAAACTAAACAAAGAAAAATGAGGTAGAGGAATGCAAAACTAAAAAAAAGAAAAATGAGGTAGAGGAATGCAAAACTAAACAAAGAAAAATGAGGTAGAGGAAAGCAAAACTAAAAAAAAGAAAAATGAGGTAGAGGAATGCAAAACTAAAAAAAAGAAAAATGAGGTAGAGGAATGCAAAACTAAAAAAAAGAAAAATGAGGTAGAGGAATGCAAAACTAAAAAAGAAAAATGAGGTAGAGGAATGCAAAACTAAACAAAGAAAAATGAGGTAGATGAATGCAAAACTAAAAAAAGAAAAATGAGGTAGAGGAATCCAAAATAAACAAAGAAAAATGAGGTAGAGGAATGCAAAACTAAACAAAGAAAAATGAGGTAGAGGAATGCAAAACTAAAAAAAAAGAAAAATGATGTGCAGGAATGCAAAACTAAAAAAAAGAAAAATGAGGTAGAGGAATGCAAAACTAAACAAAGAAAAATGAGGTAGAGGAATGCAAAACTAAAAAAGAAAAATGAGGTAGAGAAATGCAAAACTAAAAAAGAAAAATGAGGTAGAGGAATGCAAAACTAAAAAAAGAAAAATGAGGTAGAGGAATCCAAAATAAACCAAGAAAAATGAGGTAGAGGAATGCAAAACTAAAAAAGAAAAATTAGGTAGAGGAATGCAAAACTAAACAAAGAAAAATGAGGTAGAGGAATGCAAAACTAAACAAAGAAAAATGAGGTAGAGGAATCCAAAATAAAAAAAGAAAAATGAGGTAGAGGAATGCAAAACTAAAAAAAAGAAAAATGAGGTAGAGGAATCCAAAATTTACAAAGGAAAATGAGGTAAAGGAATTCAAAACTAAAAAAAGAAAAATGAGGTGGAGGAATCCAAAATAAACAAAGAAAAATGAGGTAGAGGAATGCAAAACTAAAAAAAAGAAAAATGAGGTAGAGGAATCCAAAATAAACAAAGAAAAATGAAGTAGAGGAATGCAAAATTAAAAAAAGAAAAATGAGGTAGAGGAATCAAAAATAAACAAAGAAAAAGGAGGTAGAGGAATGCAAAACTAAACAAAGAAAAATGAGGTAGAGGAATGCAAAACTAAACAAAGAAAAATGAGGTAGAAGAATGCAAAACTAAACAAAGAAAAATGAGGTAGAGGAACTCAAAGCTAAAAAAAAGAAAAATGAGGTAGAGGAATGCAAAAATAAAAAAAAAATAAAAATGAGGTAGAGAAATTAAAAACTAAAAAAAAGAAAAGTTAGGTAGAGGAATGCAAAAATAAAGAAAGAAAAATGAGGTAGAGGAATGCAAAACTAAACAAAGAAAAATGAGGTAGAGGAATGCAAAACTAAACAAAGAAAAATGAGGTAGAGGAATGCAAAACTAAACAAAGAAAAATGAGGTAGAGGAACTCAAAACTAAAAAAAAGAAAAATGAGGTAAAGGAATGCAAAACTAAAAAAAAAAACTGAGGTAGTGGAATGCAAAACTAAACAAAGAAAAATGAGGTAGAGGAATGCAAAATAAAAAAAAGAAAAATGAGGTAGAGGAATCCAAAATAAACAAAGAAAAATGAGGTAGAGGAATGCAAAACTAAACAAAGAAAAATGAGGTAGAGGAATCCAAAATAAACCAAGAAAAATGAGGTAGAGGAATGCAAAACTAAAAAAGAAAAATTAGGTAGAGGAATGCAAAACTAAACAAAGAAAAATGAGGTAGAGGAATGCAAAACTAAACAAAGAAAAATGAGGTAGAGGAATCCAAAATAAAAAAAGAAAAATGAGGTAGAGGAATGCAAAACTAAAAAAAAGAAAAATGAGGTAGAGGAATCCAAAATTTACAAAGGAAAATGAGGTAAAGGAATTCAAAACTAAAAAAAGAAAAATGAGGTGGAGGAATCCAAAATAAACAAAGAAAAATGAGGTAGAGGAATGCAAAACTAAAAAAAAGAAAAATGAGGTAGAGGAATCCAAAATAAACAAAGAAAAATGAAGTAGAGGAATGCAAAATTAAAAAAAGAAAAATGAGGTAGAGGAATCAAAAATAAACAAAGAAAAATGAGGTAGAGGAATGCAAAACTAAACAAAGAAAAATGAGGTAGAGGAATGCAAAACTAAACAAAGAAAAATGAGGTAGAAGAATGCAAAACTAAACAAAGAAAAATGAGGTAGAGGAACTCAAAGCTAAAAAAAAGAAAAATGAGGTAGAGGAATGCAAAAATAAAAAAAAAATAAAAATGAGGTAGAGAAATTAAAAACTAAAAAAAAAAAAAGTTAGGTAGAGGAATGCAAAAATAAAGAAAGAAAAATGAGGTAGAGGAATGCAAAACTAAACAAAGAAAAATGAGGTAGAGGAATGCAAAACTAAACAAAGAAAAATGAGGTAGAGGAATGCAAAACTAAACAAAGAAAAATGAGGTAGAGGAACTCAAAACTAAAAAAAAGAAAAATGAGGTAAAGGAATGCAAAACTAAAAAAAAAAACTGAGGTAGTGGAATGCAAAACTAAACAAAGAAAAATGAGGTAGAGGAATGCAAAATAAAAAAAAGAAAAATGAGGTAGAGGAATCCAAAATAAACAAAGAAAAATGAGGTAGAGGAATGCAAAACTAAACAAAGAAAAATGAGGTACAGGAATGCAAAACTAAAAAAAAGAAAAATGAGTTGGAGGATTGCAAAACTAAAAAAAAGAAAAATGAGGTAGAGGAATCTAAAACTAAAAAAAAGAAAAATGAGGTAGAGGAATGCAAAAATAAAAAAAAGAAAAATGAGGTAGAGGAATGCAAAACTAAAAAAAGAAAAAAGAGGTAGAGGAATCAAAAATAAACAAAGAAAAATGAGGTAGAGGAATGCAAAACTAAACAAAGAAAAATGAGGTAGAGGAATGCAAAACTAAAAAATGAAAAATGAGGTAGAGGAATGCAAAACTAAAAAAAAGAAAAATGATGTAAAGGAATGCAAAACTAAAAAAAAGAAAAATGAGGTAGAGGAATGCAAAACTAAACAAAGAAAAATGAGGTAGAGGAATGCAAAACTAAACAAAGAAAAATGAGGTAGAGGAATGCAAAACTAAAAAAAGAAAAATGAGGTAGAGGAATGTAAAACTAAACAAAGAAAAATGAGGTAGAGGAATGCAAAACTAAACAAAGAAAAATGAGGTAGAGGAATCCAAAACTAAAAAAAAGAAAAATGAGGTAGAGGAATGCAAAACTAAACAAAGAAAAATGAGGTAGAGGAATGCAAAACTAAAAAAAAGAAAAATGAGGTAGAGGAATCCAAAACTAAACAAAGAAAAATAAGGTAGAGGAATGCAAAACTAAAAAAAAGAAAAATGAGGTAGAGGAATGCAAATCTAAAAAAAAGAAAAATGAGGTAGAGGAATGCAAAACTAAAAAAAAGAAAAATGAGGTAGAGGAATGCAAAACTAAAAAAACGAAAAATGAGGTAGAGGATTGCAAAACAAAAAAAAGAGAAACGAGGTAGAGGAATGCAAAACTAAACAAAGTAAAATGAGGTAGATGAATGCAAAACTA
Organism: Sepioteuthis lessoniana; assembly: GCA_963585895.1. Taxonomy (NCBI): domain Eukaryota; kingdom Metazoa; phylum Mollusca; class Cephalopoda; order Myopsida; family Loliginidae; genus Sepioteuthis; species Sepioteuthis lessoniana. Next base: position 106,572,003 of record OY757920.1, on the reverse strand, counting down.
AATAAAAGAAAAATGAGGTAGAGGAATGCAAAACTAAAAAAAAGAAAAAATGAGGTAGAGGAATCCAAAACTAAAAAAAAGAAAAATGAGGTAGAGGAATCCAAAACTAAACAAAGAAAAATGAGGTAGAGGAATCAAAAACTAAACTAAGAAAAATGCGGTAGAGGAATGCAAAACTAAACAAAGAAAAATGAGGTAAAGGAATGCAAAACTATACAAAGAAAAATGAGGTAGAGGAATTCAAAACTAAAAAAAAGAAAAATGAGGTAGAGGAATGCAAAACTAAAAAAAAGAAAAATGAGTTAGAGGAATGCAAAACTAAACAAAGAAAAATGAGGTAGAGGAATGCAAAACTAAAAAAAAGAAAAATGAGGTAGAGGAATTCAAAAATTAAAAAAAAGAAGAATGAGGTAGAGGAATGCAAAACTAAACAAAGAAAAATGAGGTAGAGGAATGCAAAACTAAACAAAGAAAAATGAGGTAGAGGAATGCAAAACTAAACAAAGAAAAATGAGGTAGAGGAATGCAAAACTAAAAAAAAGAAAAATGAGGTAGAGGAATTCAAAACTAAAAAAAAGAAAAATGAGGTAGAGGAATGCAAAACTAAACAAAGAAAAATGAGGTAGAGGAATGCAAAACTAAAAAAAAGAAAAATGAGGTAAAGGAATGCAAAACTAAAAAAAAGAAAAATGAGGTAGAGGAATCCAAAACTAAAAAAAAGAAAAATGAGGGAGATGAATGCAAAACTAAAAAAAAGAAAAATGAGGTAGAGGAATGCAAAACTAAAAAAAAGAAAAATGAGGTAGAGGAATCCAAAACTAAAAAAAAGAAAAATGAGGTAGAGGAATGCAAAACTAAAAAAAAGAAAATGAGGGAGAGTAATGCAAAATAAAAAAAAAGAAAAATGATGTAGACGAATGTAAAACTAAACAAAGAAAAATGAGGTAGAGGAATCCAAAACTAAACAAAGAAAAATATGGTAGAGGAATCCAAAACTAAACAAAGAAAAATGAGTTACAGGAATCCAAATATAAACAAAGAAAAATGAGGTAGAGGAATGCAAAACTAAACAAAGAAAAATGAGGTAGAGGAATGCAAAACTAAAACAAAGAAAAATGAGGTAGAGGAATCCAAAACTAAAAAAAAGAAAAATGAAGTAGAGGAATCCAAAACTAAAGAAAGAAAAATGAGGTAGAGGAATGCAAAACAAAAAAAAGAAAAATGAGGTAGAGGAATGCAAAACTAAAAAAAAAAAATGAGGTAAAGGAATTCAAAACTAAAAAAAAGAAAAATGAGGTAGAGGAATGCAAAACTAAAAAAAAGAAAAATGAGGTAAAGGAATTCAAAACTAAAAAAAAGAAAAATGAGTTAGTGGAATGTATAACTAAAAAGAAGAAAAATGAGGTAGAGGAATTCAAAACTAAAAAAAAGAAAAATGAGGTAGAGGAATCCAAAACTAAAAAAAAGAAAAATGAGGTAGAGGAAAGCAAAACTAAACAAAGTAAAATGAGGTAGATAAATGCAAATCTAAATAAAAGAAAAATGAGGTAGAGGAATCTAAAACTAAAAAAAAAAAAATGAGGTAGAGGAATGCAAAACTAAAAAAAAGAAAAATGAGGTAGAGGAATCCAAAACTAAACAAAGAAAAATGAGGTAAAGGAATCCAAAACTAAACAAAGAAAAATTAGGTAGAGGAATGCAAAACTAAACAAAGAAAAATGAGGTAGAGGAATGCAAAACTAAACAAAAAAAAATGAGGTAGAGGAATGCAAAACTAAACAAAGAAAAATGAGGTAGAGGAATTCAAAACAAAAAAAAAGAAAAATGAGATAGAGGAATTCAAAACTAAACAAAGAAAAAGGAGGTAGAGGAATGCAAAACTAAAAAAAAGAAAAATGAGGTAGAGGAATCCAAAACTAAAAAGAAGAAAAATGAGGTAGAGGAATAGAAAACTAAGAAAAAGAAAAATGAGGTAGAGGAATGCAAAACTAAAAAAAAGAAAAATGAGGTAAAGTAATTCAAAACTAAAAAAAAAAAAAATGAGATAGTGGAATGTATAACTAAAAAGAAGAAAAATGAGGTAAAGGAATCCAAAACTAAAAAAAAGAAAAATGAGGTAGAGGAATGCAAAACTAAAAAAAAAAAATGAGGTAGAGGAATGCAAAACTAAACAAAGAAAAATGAGGTAGAGGAATGCAAAACTAAAAAAAAGAAAAATGAGGTAGAGGAATCCAAAACTAAAAAAAAGAAAAATGAGGTAGAGGAATTCAAAACTAAACAAAGAAAAATGAGGTAGAGGAACGCAAAACTAAAAAAAAGAAAAATGAGGTAGAGGAATCAAAACTAAAAAAAAGAAAAATGAGGTAGAGGAATGCAAAATTAAAAAAAAGAAAAATGAGGTAGAGGAATGCAAAACTAAAAAAAAGAAAAATGAGGTAGAGGAAAGCAAAACTAAACAAAGTAAAATGAGGTAGATGAATGCAAAACTAAATAAAAGAAAAATGAGGTAGAGGAATGCAAAACTAAAAAAAAGAAAAAATGAGGTAGATGAATCCAAAACTAAAAAAAAGAAAAATGAGGTAGAGGAATGCAAAACTAAACAAAGATAAATGAGGTAGAGGAATGCAAAACTAAAAAAAAGAAAAATGAGGTAGAGGAATTCAAAACTAAAAAAAAGAAAAATGAGGTAGAGGAATGCAAAACTAAACAAAGAAAAATGAGGTAGAGGAATGCAAAACTAAACAAAGAAAAATGAGGTAGAGGAATGCAAAACAAAACAAAGAAAAATGAGGTAGAGGAATGCAAAACTAAAAAAAAGAAAAATGAGGTAGAGGAATTCAAAACTAAAAAAAAGAAAAATGAGGTAGAGGAATGCAAAACTAAACAAAGAAAAATGAGGTAGAGGAATGCAAAACTAAAAAAAAGAAAAATGAGGTAAAGGAATGCAAAACTAAAAAAAAAAAAATGAGGTATAGGAAAGCAAAACTAAACAAAGTAAAATGAGGTAGATGAATGCAAAACTAAATAAAAGAAAAATGAGGTAGAGGAATGCAAAACTAAAAAAAAGAAAAATGAGGTAGAGGAATTCAAAACTAAAAAAAAGAAAAATGAGGTAGAGGAATGCAAAACTAAACAAAGAAAAATGAGGTAGAGGAATGCAAAACTAAACAAAGAAAAATGAGGTAGAGGAATGCAAAACAAAACAAAGAAAAATGAGGTAGAGGAATGCAAAACTAAAAAAAAGAAAAATGAGGTAGAGGAATTCAAAACTAAAAAAAAGAAAAATGAGGTAGAGGAATGCAAAACTAAACAAAGAAAAATGAGGTAGAGGAATGCAAAACTAAAAAAAAGAAAAATGAGGTAAAGGAATGCAAAACTAAAAAAAAAAAAATGAGGTATAGGAAAGCAAAACTAAACAAAGTAAAATGAGGTAGATGAATGCAAAACTAAATAAAAGAAAAATGAGGTAGAAGAATGCAAAACTAAAAAAAAGAAAAAATGAGGTAGATGAATCCAAAACTAAAAAAAAGAAAAATGAGGTAGAGGAATGCAAAACTAAAAAAAAAAAATGAGGTAGAGGAATGCAAAACTAAACAAAGAAAAATGAGGTAGAGGAATGCAAAACTAAAAAAAAGAAAAATGAGGTAGAGGAATCCAAAACTAAAAAAAAGAAAAATGAGGTAGAGGAATTCAAAACTAAACAAAGAAAAATGAGGTAGAGGAACGCAAAACTAAAAAAAAGAAAAATGAGGTAGAGGAATCAAAACTAAAAAAAAGAAAAATGAGGTAGAGGAATGCAAAATTAAAAAAAAGAAAAATGAGGTAGAGGAATGCAAAACTAAAAAAAAGAAAAATGAGGTAGAGGAAAGCAAAACTAAACAAAGTAAAATGAGGTAGATGAATGCAAAACTAAATAAAAGAAAAATGAGGTAGAGGAATGCAAAACTAAAAAAATAGAAAAAATGAGGTAGATGAATCCAAAACTAAAAAAAAGAAAAATGAGGTAGAGGAAAGCAAAACTAAACAAAGTAAAATGAGGTAGATGAATGCAAAACTAAATAAAAGAAAAATGAGGTAGAGGAATGCAAAACTAAAAAAAAGAAAAAATGAGGTAGATGAATCCAAAACTAAAAAAAAGAAAAATGAGGTAGAGGAATGCAAAACTAAACAAAGAAAAATGAGGTAGAGGAATGCAAAACTAAAAAAAAGAAAAATGAGGTAGAGGAATTCAAAACTAAAAAAAAGAAAAATGAGGTAGAGGAATGCAAAACTAAACAAAGAAAAATGAGGTAGAGGAATGCAAAACTAAACAAAGAAAAATGAGGTAGAGGAATGCAAAACAAAACAAAGAAAAATGAGGTAGAGGAATGCAAAACTAAAAAAAAGAAAAATGAGGTAGAGGAATTCAAAACTAAAAAAAAGAAAAATGAGGTAGAGGAATGCAAAACTAAACAAAGAAAAATGAGGTAGAGGAATGCAAAACTAAAAAAAAGAAAAATGAGGTAAAGGAATGCAAAACTAAAAAAAAAAAAATGAGGTATAGGAAAGCAAAACTAAACAAAGTAAAATGAGGTAGATGAATGCAAAACTAAATAAAAGAAAAATGAGGTAGAGGAATGCAAAACTAAAAAAAAGAAAAAATGAGGTAGATGAATCCAAAACTAAAAAAAAGAAAAATGAGGTAGAGGAATGCAAAACTAAAAAAAAGAAAAATGAGGTAGAGGAATCCAAAACTAAACAAAGAAAAATGAGGTAGAGGAATCCAAAACTAAACAAAGAAAAATGAGGTAGAGGAATGCAAAACTAAACAAAGAAAAATGAGGTAGAGTAATGCAAAACTAATAAAAGAAAAATGAGGTAGAGGAATGCAAAACTAAACAAAGAAAAATGAGGTAGAGGAATGCAAAACTAAAAAAAAGAAAAATGAGGTAGAGGAATTCAAAACTAAAAAAAAGAAAAATGAGGTAGAGGAATGCAAAACAAAACAAAGAAAAATGAGGTAGAGGAATGCAAAACAAAACAAAGAAAAATGAGGTAGAGGAATGCAAAACTAAAAAAAAGAAAAATGAGGTAGAGGAATTCAAAACTAAAAAAAAGAAAAATTAGGTAGAGGAATGCAAAACTAAACAAAGAAAAATGAGGTAGAGGAATGCAAAACTAAAAAAAAAAAATGAGGTAAAGGAATTCAAAACTAAAAAAAAGAAAAATGAGGTAGAGGAATGCAAAACTAAAAAAAAGAAAAATGAGGTAAAGGAATTCAAAACTAAAAAAAAGAAAAATGAGTTAGTGGAATGTATAACTAAAAAGAAGAAAAATGAGGTAGAGGAATTCAAAACTAAAAAAAAGAAAAATGAGGTAGAGGAATCCAAAACTAAAAAAAAGAAAAATGAGGTAGAGGAAAGCAAAACTAAACAAAGTAAAATGAGGTAGATAAATGCAAAACTAAATAAAAGAAAAATGAGGTAGAGGAATCTAAAACTAAAAAAAAAAAAATGAGGTAGAGGAATGCAAAACTAAAAAAAAGAAAAATGAGGTAGAGGAATCCAAAACTAAACAAAGAAAAATGAGGTAAAGGAATCCAAAACTAAACAAAGAAAAATTAGGTAGAGGAATGCAAAACTAAACAAAGAAAAATGAGGTAGAGGAATGCAAAACTAAACCAAGAAAAATGAGGTAGAGGAATGCAAAACTAAACAAAGAAAAATGAGGTAGAGGAATTCAAAACAAAAAAAAAGAAAAATGAGATAGAGGAATTCAAAACTAAACAAAGAAAAAGGAGGTAGAGGAATGCAAAACTAAAAAAAAGAAAAATGAGGTAGAGGAATCCAAAACTAAAAAGAAGAAAAATGAGGTAGAGGAATAGAAAACTAAGAAAAAGAAAAATGAGGTAGAGGAATGCAAAACTAAAAAAAAGAAAAATGAGGTAAAGTAATTCAAAACTAAAAAAAAGAAAAATGAGATAGTGGAATGTATAACTAAAAAGAAGAAAAATGAGGTAAAGGAATCCAAAACTAAAAAAAAGAAAAATGAGGTAGAGGAATGCAAAACTAAAAAAAAAAAATGAGGTAGAGGAATGCAAAACTAAACAAAGAAAAATGAGGTAGAGGAATGCAAAACTAAAAAAAAGAAAAATGAGGTAGAGGAATCCAAAACTAAAAAAAAGAAAAATGAGGTAGAGGAATTCAAAACTAAACAAAGAAAAATGAGGTAGAGAAACGCAAAACTAAAAAAAAGAAAAATGAGGTAGAGGAATCAAAACTAAAAAAAAGAAAAATGAGGTAGAGGAATGCAAAATTAAAAAAAAGAAAAATGAGGTAGAGGAATGCAAAACTAAAAAAAAGAAAAATGAGGTAGAGGAAAGCAAAACTAAACAAAGTAAAATGAGGTAGATGAATGCAAAACTAAATAAAAGAAAAATGAGGTAGAGGAATGCAAAACTAAAAAAATAGAAAAAATGAGGTAGATGAATCCAAAACTAAAAAAAAGAAAAATGAGGTAGAGGAATGCAAAACTAAACAAAGAAAAATGAGGTAGAGGAATGCAAAACTAAAAAAAAGAAAAATGAGGTAGAGGAATGCAAAACTAAAAAAAAGAAAAATGAGGTAGAGGAATCCAAAACTAAACAAAGAAAAATGAGGTAGAGGAATCCAAAACTAAACAAAGAAAAATGAGGTAGAGGAATGCAAAACTAAACAAAGAAAAATGAGGTAGAGTAATGCAAAACTAATAAAAGAAAAATGAGGTAGAGGAATGCAAAACTAAACAAAGAAAAATGAGGTAGAGGAATGCAAAACTAAAAAAAAGAAAAATGAGGTAGAGGAATTCAAAACTAAAAAAAAGAAAAATGAGGTAGAGGAATGCAAAACTAACAAAAAGAAAAATGAGGTAGAGGAATGCAAAACTAAACAAAGAAAAATGAGGTAGAGGAATGCAAAACAAAACAAAGAAAAATGAGGTAGAGGAATGCAAAACTAAAAAAAAGAAAAATGAGGTAGAGGAATTCAAAACTAAAAAAAAGAAAAATTAGGTAGAGGAATGCAAAACTAAACAAAGAAAAATGAGGTAGAGGAATGCAAAACTAAAAAAAAGAAAAATGAGGTAAAGGAATGCAAAACTAAAAAAAAAAAAATGAGGTAGAGGAATCCAAAACTAAAAAAAAGAAAAATGAGGGAGATGAATGCAAAACTAAAAAAAAAGAAAAATGAGGTAGAGGAATGCAAAACTAAAAAAAAGAAAAATTAGGTAGAGGAATGCAAAATTAAAAAAAAGAAAAATGAGGTAGAAGAATGCAAAACTAAAAAAAAAAAAAATGAGGTAGAGGAATGCAAAACTAAAAAAAAGAAAAATGAGGTAGAGGAATCCAAAATTAAAAAAAAAAAAAATGAGGTAGAGGAATGCAAAACTAAAAAAAAGAAAATGAGGGAGAGTAATGCAAAACTAAAAAAAAGAAAAATGATGTAGACGAATGTAAAACTAAACAAAGAAAAATGAGGTAGAGGAATCCAAAACTAAACAAAGAAAAATATGGAAGAGGAATCAAAAACTAAACAAAGAAAAATGAGTTACAGGAATCCAAAACTAAACAAAGAAAAATGAGGTAGAGGAATGCAAAACTAAACAAAGAAAAATGAGGTAGAGGAATGCAAAACTAAAACAAAGAAAAATGAGGTAGAGGAATCCAAAACTAAAAAAAAGAAAAATGAAGTAGAGAAATCCAAAACTAAAGAAAGAAAAATGACGTAGAGGAATGCAAAACTAAAAAAAAGAAAAATAAGGTAGAGGAATGCAAAACTAAACAAAAAAAAATGAGGTAGAGGAATGCAAAACTAAAAAAAAGAAAAATGAGGTAGTGGAATGTATAACTAAAAAGAAGAAAAATTAGGTAGAGGAATTCAAAACTAAAAAAAAGAAAAATGAGGTAGAGGAATGCAAAACTAAAAAAAAAAAATGAGGTAAAGGAGTTCAAAACTAAAAAAAAAGAAAAATGAGGTAGAGGAATGCAAAACTAAAAAAAAGAAAAATGAGGTAAAGGAATTAAAAACTAAAAAAAAGAAAAATGAGGTAGTGGAATGTATAACTAAAAAGAAGAAAAATGAGGTAGAGGAATTCAAAACTAAAAAAAAGAAAGATGAGGTAGAGGAATCCAAAACTGAAAAAAAGAAAAATGAGGTAGAGGAATTCAAAACTAAACAAAGAAAAATGAGGTAGAGGAACGCAAAACTAAAAAAAAAAAAATGAGGTAGAGGAATCCAAAACTAAAAAAAAGAAAAATGAGGTAGAGGAATGCAAAACTAAAAAAAAGAAAAATGAGGTAGAGGAATTCAAAACTAAACAAAGAAAAATGAGGTAGAGGAATGCAAAACTAAAAAAAAGAAAAATGAGGTAGAGGAATGCAAAACTAAAAAAAAGAAAAAATGAGGTAGAGGAAAGCAAAACTAAACAAAGTAAAATGAGGTAGATGAATGCAAAACTAAATAAAAGAAAAATGAGGTAGAGGAATGCAAAACTAAAAAAAAGAAATATGAGGTAGAGGAATGCAAAACTAAAAAAAAGAAAAATGAGGTAGAGGAATGCAAAACTAAAAAAAAGAAAAATGAGGTAGAGGAATCCAAAACTAAACAAAGAAAAATGAGGTAGGGGAATCCGAAACTAAACAAAGAAAAATGAGGTAGAGGAATGCAAAACTAAACAAAGAAAAATGAGGTAGAGGAATGCAAAACTAAACAAAGAAAAATGAGGTAGAGCAATGCAAAACTAAGAAAAGGAAAAATGAGGTAGAGGAATGCAAAACTAAAAAAAAGAGAAATGATGTGGAGGAATCCAAAACTAAAAAAAAGAAAAATGATGTGGAGGAATGCAAAACTAAAAAAAAGAAAAATGAGGTAGAGGAATGCAAAACTAAAAAAAGGAAAAATGAGGTAGAGGAATGCAAAACTAAACAAAGAAAAATGATGTGGAGGAATGCAAAACTAAAAAAAAGAAAAATGAGGTAGAGGAATGCAAAACTAAACAAAGAAAAATGAGGTAGAGGAATGCAAAACTAAAAAAAAGAAATATGAGGTAGAGGAATGCAAAACTAAAAAAAAGAAAAATGAGGTGGAGGAAAGCAAAACTAAAAGCAAGAAAAATGAAGTAGAGGAATCCAAAACTAAACAAAGAAAAATGAGGTAGAGGAATCCAAAACTAACCAAGAAAAATGAGGTAGAGGAATGCAAAACTAAACAAAGAAAAATGAGGTAGAGGAATGCAAAACTAAAAAAAAGAAAAATGAGGTAGAGGAATCCAAAACTAAAAAAAAAGGAAAATGAGGTAGAGGAATGCAAAACTAAACAAAGAAAAATGAGGTAGAGGAATGCAAAACTAAAAAAAAAAGAAAAATGAGGTAGAGGAATGCAAAACTAAAAAAAAGAAAAATGAGGTTGAGGAATGCAAAACTAAACAAAGAAAAATGAGGTAGAGGAATGCAAAATTAAAAAAAAGAAAAATGAGGTAGAGGAATGCAAAACAAAAAAAAGAAAAATGAGGTAGAGGAATGCAAAACTAAAAAAAAGAAAAATGAGGTAGAGGAATGCAAAACTAAAAAAACGAAAAATGAGGTAGAGGAATGCAAAACTAAAAAAAAAGAAAAATGATGTGGAGGAATCCAAAACTAAACAAAGAAAACTTAGGTAGAGGAATGCAAAACTAAACAAAAGAAAAATAGGTAGAGGAATGCAAAACTAAAAAAAAGAAAAATGAGGTAAAGGAATGCAAAACTAAAAAAAAAGGAAATCGAGGTAGAGGAATGCAAAACTAAACAAAGAAAAATGAGGTAGAGGAATGCAAAACTAAAAAAAAAAAGAAAAATTAGGTAGAGGAAGCCAAAACTAAAAAAAAGAAAAATGAGGTAGAGGAATGCAAAACTAAAAAAAAGAAATATGAGGTAGAGGAATGCAAAACTAAAAAAAAGAAAAATGAGGTAGAGGATTGCAAAATTAAAAAAAAGAAAAATGAGGTAGAGGAATGCAAAACTAAAAAAAAAAAAATATGAGGTAGAGGAATGCAAAACTAAACAAAGAAAAATGAGGTAGAGGAATCAAAAACTAAAAAAAAGAAAAATGAGGTAGAGGAATGCAAAACTAAAAAAATGAAAAATGAGGTAGAGGAATGCAAAACTAAAAAAAAGAAAAATGAGGTAGAGGAATCCAAAACTAAAAAAAATGGAAAATGAGGTAGAGGAATGCAAAACTAAAAAAAAGAAAAATGAGGTAGAGGAATCCAAAACTAAAAAAAATGGAAAATGAGGTAGAGGAATGCAAAACTAAACAAAGAAAAATGAGGTAGAGGAATGCAAAACTAAAAAAAAAAGAAAAATGAGGTAGAGGAATGCAAAACTAAAAAAAAGAAAAATGAGGTAGAGGAATGCAAAATTAAAAAAAAGAAAAATGAGGTAGAGGAATGCAAAACTAAAAAAAAAGAAAAATGATGTAGAGGAATCCAAAACTAAAAAAAAAGAAAAATGAGGTAGAGGAATGCAAAACTAAAAAAAAGAAAAATGAGGTAGAGGAATGCAAAACTAATATAAGAAAAATGAGGTAGAGGAATCCAAAACTAAACAAAGAAAAATGAGGTAGAGGAATGCAAAACTAAAAGAAGGAAAATTAGGTAGAGGAATGTAAAATTAAAAAAAAGAAAAATGAGGTAGAGGAATGCAAAACTAAAAAAAAGAAAAATGAGGTAGAGGAATGCAAAACTAAAGAAAAGAAAAATGAGGTAGAGGAATGCAAAACTAAACAAAGAAAATGAGGTAGAGGAATCCAAAACTAAAAAAAAGAAAAATGAGGTAGAGGAATGCAAAATAAAACAAAGAAAAATGAGGTAGAGGAATGCAAAACTAAAAAAAAGAAAAATGAGGTAGAGGAATGCAAAACTAAAAAAAAGAAAAATGATGTGGAGGAATCCAAAACTAAAAAAAAAAAAATGAGGTAGAGGAATCCAAAACTAAACAAAGAAAAATGAGGTGGAGGAATGCAAAATTAAAAAAAAGAAAAATGAGGTAGAGGAATGCAAAACTAAAAAAAAAGAAAAATGAGGTAGAGGAATGCAAAACTAAAGAAAAGAAAAATGAGGTAGAGGAATGCAAAATTAACAAAGAAAAATGAGGTAGAGGAATCCAAAACTAAAAAAAAGAAAAATGAGGTAGAGGAATGCAAAACTAAAAAAAAGAAAAATGAGGTAGAGGAATGCAAAACTAAAAAAAAGAAAAATGAGGTAGAGGAATCCAAAACTAAACAAAGAAAAATGAGGTAGAGGAATCCAAAACTAAACAAAGAAAAATGAGGTAGAGGAATGCAAAACTAAACAAAGAAAAATGAGGTAGAGGAACGCAAAACTAAACAAAGAAAAATGAGGTAGAGGAATGCAATACTAAAAAAAAGAAAAATGAGGTAGAGGAATGCAAAACTAAAAAAAAGAAAAATAAGGTAGAGCAATCCAAAACTAAAAAAAAGAAAAATGAGGGAGAGGAATGCAAAACTAAAAAAAAGAAAAATGAGGTAATTGAATGCAAATCTAAACAAAGAAAAATGAGTTAGAGGAATGCAAAACTAAAAAAAAGGAAAAATGAGGTAGAGGAATCCAAAATTAAAAAAAAGAAAAATGAGGTAGAGGAATGCAAAACTAAAAAAAAGAAAAAAAAAGGTAGAGGTATGCAAACTAAAAAAATGAAAAATGAGGTAGAGGTATGCACAACTAAAAAAAGGAAAAAGAGGTAGAGGAATGCAAAACTAAGAAAAGGAAAAATGATGTGGAGGATTGCAAAACTAAAAAAAAGAAAAATGAGGTAGAGGAATGCAAAACTAAACAAAGAAAAATGAGGTAGAGGAATCCAAAACTAAAAAAAGAAAATTGAGGTAGAGGAATGCAAAACTAAAAAAAAGAAAAATGAGGTAGAGGAATGCAAAACTAAGAAAAGGAAAAATGATGTGGAGGATTGCAAAACTAAAAAAAAGAAAAATGAGGTAGAGGAATGCAAAACTAAAAAAAAGAAAAATGAGGTAGAGGAATGCAAAACTAAAAAAAAGAAAAATGAGGTAGAGGAATCCAAAACTAAACAAAGAAAAATGAGGTAGAGGAATGCAAAACTAAGAAAAGGAAAAATGATGTGGAGGATTGCAAAACTAAAAAAAAGAAAAATGAGGTAGAGGAATGCAAAACTAAAAAAAAGAAAAATGAGGTAGAGGAATGCAAAACTAAAAAAAAGAAAAATGAGGTAGAAGAATGCAAAACTAAACAAAGAAAAATGAGGTAGAGGAATGCAAAACTAAAAAAAAGAAAAATGAGGTAGAGGAATGCAAAACTAAAAAAAAGAAAAATGAGGTAGAGGAATGCAAAACTAAAAAAAGAAAAATGAGGTAGAGGAATGCCAAACAAAAAAAAAAGAAAAATTATGTGGAGGAATCTAAAACTAAACAAAGAAAACTGAGGTAGAGGAATGCAAAACTAAAAAAAAGAAAAATGAGGTAGAGGAATCCAATACTAAAAAAAAGAAAAATGAGGTAGAGGAATGCAAAACTAAACTAAGAAAAATGAGGTAGAGGAATGCAAAACTAAACTAAGAAAAATGAGGTAGAGGAATGCAAAACTAAAAAAAAAAAAATTATGTGGAGGAATCCAAAACTAAACAAAGAAAAATGAGGTAGAGAAATGCAAAACTAAAAAAAAGAAAAATGAGGTAGTGGAATGCAAAACTAAAAAAAAGAAAAATGATGGAGAGGTATGCAAAACTAAAAAAAAGAAAAATGAGGTAGAGGAATGCAAAACTAAACAAAGAAAAATGAGGTAGAGGAATTCAAAACTAAAAAAAAGAAAAATGAGGTAGAGTAATGCAAACTAAAAAAAAGAAAAATGACGTAGATGAATGCAAAACTAAACAAAAGAAAAATGAGGTAGAGGAATGCAAAACTAAAAAAAAGAAAAATGATGTGGAGGAATCCATAATTAAACAAAGAAAAATGAGGTAGAGGAATGCAAAACTAAAAAAAAGAAAAATGAGGTAGAGGAATGCAAAACTAAAAACAAAGAAAAATGAGGTAGAGGAATGCAAAACTGAAAAAAAGAAAAATGAGGTAGAGGAATGCAAAACTAAAAAAAAGAAAAATGAGGTAGAGGAATGCAAAACTAAAAAAAAGAAAAATGAGGTAGAGGAATGCAAAACTAAACCAAGAAAAATGAGGTAGAGGAATGCAAAACTAAAAAGAAGAAAAATGAGGTAGAGGAATGCAAAACTAAACAAAGAAAAATGAGGTATAGGAATGCAAAACTAAAAAAAAGAAAAATGAAGTAGAGGAATGCAAAACTAAACAAAGAAAAATGAGGTCGAGGAATGCAAAACTAAAAAAAAGAAAAATGAGGTAGAGGAATGCAAAACTAAAGAAAAGAAAAATGAAGTAGAAGAATGAAAACTAAACAAAGAAAATGAGGTAGAGGAATGCAAAACTAAAAAAAAGAAAAATGATGTGGAGGAATGCAAAACTAAAACAAAGAAAAATGAGGTAGAGGAATGCAAAACTAAAAAAAGAAAAATGAGGTAGAGGAATGCCAAACAAAAAAAAAAAGAAAAATTATGTGGAGGAATCTAAAACTAAACAAAGAAAACTGAGGTAGAGGAATGCAAAACTAAAAAAAAGAAAAATGAGGTAGAGGAATCCAATACTAAAAAAAAGAAAAATGAGGTAGAGGAATGCAAAACTAAACTAAGAAAAATGAGGTAGAGGAATGCAAAACTAAACTAAGAAAAATGAGGTAGAGGAATGCAAAACTAAAAAAAAAAAAATTATGTGGAGGAATCCAAAACTAAACAAAGAAAAATGAGGTAGAGAAATGCAAAACTAAAAAAAAGAAAAATGAGGTAGTGGAATGCAAAACTAAAAAAAAGAAAAATGATGGAGAGGTATGCAAAACTAAAAAAAAGAAAAATGAGGTAGAGGAATGCAAAACTAAACAAAGAAAAATGAGGTAGAGGAATTCAAAACTAAAAAAAAGAAAAATGAGGTAGAGTAATGCAAACTAAAAAAAAGAAAAATGACGTAGAGGAATGCAAAACTAAACAAAAGAAAAATGAGGTAGAGGAATGCAAAACTAAAAAAAAGAAAAATGATGTGGAGGAATCCATAATTAAACAAAGAAAAATGAGGTAGAGGAATGCAAAACTAAAAAAAAGAAAAATGAGGTAGAGGAATGCAAAACTAAAAACAAAGAAAAATGAGGTAGAGGAATGCAAAACTGAAAAAAAGAAAAAGGAGGTAGAGGAATGCAAAACTAAAAAAAAGAAAAATGAGGTAGAGGAATGCAAAACTAAAAAAAAGAAAAATGAGGTAGAGGAATGCAAAACTAAACCAAGAAAAATGAGGTAGAGGAATGCAAAACTAAAAAGAAGAAAAATGAGGTAGAGGAATGCAAAACTAAACAAAGAAAAATGAGGTATAGGAATGCAAAACTAAAAAAAAGAAAAATGAAGTAGAGGAATGCAAAACTAAACAAAGAAAAATGAGGTCGAGGAATGCAAAACTAAAAAAAAGAAAAATGAGGTAGAGGAATGCAAAACTAAACAAAGAAAAATGAGGTAGAGGAATGCAAAACTAAAAAAAAGAAAAATGAGGTGGAGGAATGCAAAACTAAAACAAAGAAAAATGAGGTAGAGGAATGCAAAACTAAAAATAGAAAAATGAGGTAGAGGAATGCCAAACAAAAAAAAAAGAAAAATTATGTGGAGGAATCTAAAACTAAACAAAGAAAACTGAGGTAGAGGAATGCAAAACTAAAAAAAAGAAAAATGAGGTAAAGGAATCCAATACTAAAAAAAAGAAAAATGAGGTAGAGGAATGCAAAACTAAACTAAGAAAAATGAGGTAGAGGAATGCAAAACTAAACTAAGAAAAATGAGGTAGAGGAATGCAAAACTAAAAAAGAAAAAATTATGTGGAGGAATCCAAAACTAAACAAAGAAAAATGAGGTAGAGAAATGCAAAACTAAAAAAAAGAAAAATGAGGTAGTGGAATGCAAAACTAAAAAAAAGAAAAATGAAGGAGAGGTATGCAAAACTAAAAAAAAGAAAAATGAGGTAGAGGAATGCAAAACTAAACAAAGAAAAATGAGGTGGAGGAATTCAAAACTAAAAAAAAAAAAAATGATGTGGAGGAATCCAAAATTAAACAAAGAAAAATGAGGTAGAGGAATGCAAAACTAAACAAAGAAAAATGAGGTAGAGGAATGCAAAACTAAAAAAAAGAAAAATGACGTAGAGGAATGCAAAACTAAAAAAAAGAAAAATGAGGTAGAGGAATGCAAAACTGAAAAAAAGAAAAATGAGGTAGAGGAACTCAAAAGTAAAAAAAAGAAAAATGATGTGGAGGAATCCAAAATTAAACAAAGAAAAATGAGGTAGAGGAATGCAAAACTAAACAAAGAAAAATGAGGTAGAGGAATGCAAAACTAAAAAAAAGAAAAATGATGTGGAGGAATCCAAAATTAAACAAAGAAAAATGAGGTAGAGGAATGCAAAACTAAAAAAAAAGAAAAATGAGGTAGAGGAATGCAAACAAAAAACAAAGAAAAATGAGGTAGAGGAATGCAAAACTGAAAAAAAGAAAAATGAGGTAGAGGAATGCAAAACTAAAAACAAAGAAAAATGAGGTAGAGGAATGCAAAACTAAAAAAAAGAAAAATGAGGTAGAGGAATGCAAAACTAAACCAAGAAAAATGAGGTAGAGGAATGCAAAACTAAAAAGAAGAAAAATGAGGTAGAAGAATGCAAAACTAAACAAAGAAAAATGAGGTATAGGAATGCAAAACTAAAAAAAAGAAAAATGAAGTAGAGGAATGCAAAACTAAACAAAGAAAAATGAGGTAGAGGAATGCAAAACTAAAAAAAAGAAAAATGAGGTAGAGGAATGCAAAACTAAACAAAGAAAAATGAGGTAGTGGAATGCAAAACTAAAAAAAAGAAAAATGAGGTAGAGGAATGCAAAACTAAACAAAGAAAAATGAGGTAGAGGAATGCAAAACTAAAAAAAAGAAAAATGAGGTAGATGAATGCAAAACTAAACAAAGAAAAATGAGGTAGAGGAATGCAAAACTAAAAAAAAAGAAAAATGAGGTAGAGGAATGCAAAACTAAACAAAGAAAAATGAGGTAGAGGAATGCAAAACTAAAAAAAAAAAAATGAGGTAGTGGAATCCAAAACTAAACAAAGTAAAATGAGGTAGATGAATGCAAAACTAAAAAAAAGAAAAATGAGGTAGAGGAATACAAAACTAAAAAAAAGAAAATTGAGGTAGAGGAATGCAAAACTAAAAAAAAGAAAAATGAGGTAGTTGAATGTATAACTAAAGAGAAGAAAAATTAGGTAGAGGAATTCAAAACTAAAAAAAAGAAAAATGAGGTAGAGGAATGCAAAACTAAACAAAGAAAAATGAGGTAGAGGAATGCAAAACTAAAAAAATGAAAGATGAGGTAGAGGAATGCAAAACTAAAAAAAAGAAAAATGAGGTAGAGGAATGCAAAACTAAAAAAAAGAAAATGAGGGAGAGGAATGCAAAACTAAAAAAAAGAAAAATGAGGTAGACGAATGTAAGACTAAACAAAGAAAAATGAGGTAGAGGAATCCAAAACTAAACAAAGAAAAATGAGGTAGAGGAATCCAAAACTAAAAAGAAGAAAAATGAGGTAGAGTAATTCAAAACTAAAAAAAAGAAAAATGAGGTAGAGGAATGCAAAACTAAAAAAAAGAAAAATGATGTGGAGGAATCCATAATTAAACAAAGAAAAATGAGGTAGAGGAATGCAAAACTAAAAAAAAGAAAAATGAGGTAGAGGAATGCAAAACTAAAAACAAAGAAAAATGAGGTAGAGGAATGCAAAACTGAAAAAAAGAAAAAGGAGGTAGAGGAATGCAAAACTAAAAAAAAGAAAAATGAGGTAGAGGAATGCAAAACTAAAAAAAAGAAAAATGAGGTAGAGGAATGCAAAACTAAACCAACAAAAATGAGGTAGAGGAATGCAAAACTAAAAAGAAGAAAAATGAGGTAGAGGAATGCAAAACTAAACAAAGAAAAATGAGGTATAGGAATGCAAAACTAAAAAAAAGAAAAATGAAGTAGAGGAATGCAAAACTAAACAAAGAAAAATGAGGTCGAGGAATGCAAAACTAAAAAAAAGAAAAATGAGGTAGAGGAATGCAAAACTAAAGAAAAGAAAAATGAAGTAGAAGAATGAAAACTAAACAAAGAAAAATGAGGTAGAGGAATGCAAAACTAAAAAAAAGAAAAATGAGGTGGAGGAATGCAAAACTAAAACAAAGAAAAATGAGGTAGAGGAATGCAAAACTAAAAAAAGAAAAATGAGGTCGAGGAATGCCAAACAAAAAAAAAAGAAAAATTATGTGGAGGAATCTAAAACTAAACAAAGAATACTGAGGTAGAGGAATGCAAAACTAAAAAAAAGAAAAATGAGGTAGAGGAATCCAATACTAAAAAAAAGAAAAATGAGGTAGAGGAATGCAAAACTAAACTAAGAAAAATGAGGTAGAGGAATGCAAAACTAAACTAAGAAAAATGAGGTAGAGGAATGCAAAACTAAAAAAGAAAAAATTATGTGGAGGAATCCAAAACTAAACAAAGAAAAATGAGGTAGAGAAATGCAAAACTAAAAAAAAGAAAAATGAGGTAGTGGAATGCAAAACTAAAAAAAAGAAAAATGAAGGAGAGGTATGCAAAACTAAAAAAAAGAAAAATGAGGTAGAGGAATGCAAAACTAAACAAAGAAAAATGAGGTGGAGGAATTCAAAACTAAAAAAAAAAAAAATGATGTGGAGGAATCCAAAATTAAACAAAGAAAAATGAGGTAGAGGAATGCAAAACTGAAAAAAAGAAAAATGAGGTAGAGGAATGCAAAACTAAAAAAAAGAAAAATGAGGTAGAGGAATGCAAAACTAAAAAAAAGAAAAATGAGGTAGAGGAATGCAAAACTAAACCAAGAAAAATGAGGTAGAGGAATGCAAAACTAAAAAGAAGAAAAATGAGGTAGAAGAATGCAAAACTAAACAAAGAAAAATGAGGTATAGGAATGCAAAACTAAAAAAAAGAAAAATGAAGTAGAGGAATGCAAAACTAAACAAAGAAAAATGAGGTAGAGGAATGCAAAACTAAAAAAAAGAAAAATGAGGTAGAGAAATGCAAAACTAAACAAAGAAAAATGAGGTAGTGGAATGCAAAACTAAAAAAAAGAAAAATGAGGTAGAGGAATGCAAAACTAAACAAAGAAAAATGAGGTAGAGGAATGCAAAACTAAAAAAAAGAAAAATGAGGTAGATGAATGCAAAACTAAACAAAGAAAAATGAGGTAGAGGAATGCAAAACTAAAAAAAAAGAAAAATGAGGTAGAGGAATGCAAAACTAAACAAAGAAAAATGAGGTAGAGGAATGCAAAACTAAAAAAAAAAAAATGAGGTAGTGGAATCCAAAACTAAACAAAGTAAAATGAGGTAGATGAATGCAAAACTAAAAAAAAGAAAAATGAGGTAGAGGAATACAAAACTAAAAAAAAGAAAATTGAGGTAGAGGAATGCAAAACTAAAAAAAAGAAAAATGAGGTAGAGGAATGCAAAACTAAAAAAAAGAAAATGAGGGAGAGGAATGCAAAACTAAAAAAAAGAAAAATGAGGTAGTTGAATGTATAACTAAAGAGAAGAAAAATTAGGTAGAGGAATTCAAAACTAAAAAAAAGAAAAATGAGGTAGAGGAATGCAAAACTAAACAAAGAAAAATGAGGTAGAGGAATGCAAAACTAAAAAAATGAAAGATGAGGTAGAGGAATGCAAAACTAAAAAAAAGAAAAATGAGGTAGAGGAATGCAAAACTAAAAACAAGAAAATGAGGGAGAGGAATGCAAAACTAAAAAAAAGAAAAATGAGGTAGACGAATGTAAGACTAAACAAATAAAAATGAGGTAGAGGAATCCAAAACTAAACAAAGAAAAATGAGGTAGAGGAATCCAAAACTAAAAAGAAGAAAAATGAGGTAGAGTAATTCAAAACTAAAAAAAAGAAAAATGAGGTAGAGGAATGCAAAACTAAAAAAAAGAAAAATGAGGTACAGGAATGTAAAACAAAAAAAAAGGAAATTGATGTGGAGGAATCCAAAACTAAAAAAAAGAAAAATGAGGGAGAGGAATAGAAAACTAAAAAAAAGAAAAATGAGGTAGAGGAATGCAAAACTAAAAAAAAGAAAAATGAGGTAGAGGAATGCAAAACTAAACTAAGAAAAATGAGGTAGAGGAATCCAACACTAAAAAAAAGAAAAATTCAAAACTAAACAAAGAAAAATGAGGTAAAGGAATGCAAAACTAAAAAAAAGAAAAATGAGTTAGAGGAATTCAAATCTAAAAAAAAGAAAAATGAGGTAGAGGAATGCAAAACTAAAAAAAAGAAAAATGAGGTCAAGGAATGCAAAACTAAACAAAGAAAAATGTGGTAGAGGAATCCAAAACTAAAAAAAAGAAAAATGATGTGGAGGAATGCAAAACTAAAAAAAAGAAAAATGAGGTAGAGGAATGCAAAACTAAAAAAAAGAAAAATGAGGTAGAGGAATGCAAAACTAAAAAAAAGAAAAATGAGGTAGAGGAATGCAAACTAAAAAAAGAAAAATGAGGCAGAGGAATGCAAAACTAAACAAAGAAAAATGAGGTAGAGGAATGCAAAACTAAAAAAAAAGATACATGAGGTAGAGGAATTCAAAACTAAACAAAGAAAAATGAGGTAGAGGAATGCAAAACTAAAAAAAAGAAAAATGAGGTACAGGAATGTAAAACTAAAAAAAAGAAAAATGAGGTAGAGGAATGCAAAACTAAAAAAAAGAAAATGAGGGAGAGGAATGCAAAACTAAACAAAGAAAAATGAGGTAGAGGAATGCAAAACTAAAAAAAAAAAAATGAGGTAGTGGAATCCAAAACTAAACAAAGTAAAATGAGGTAGATGAATGCAAAACTAAAAAAAAGAAAAATGAGGTAGAGGAATACAAAACTAAAAAAAAGAAAATTGAGGTAGAGGAATGCAAAACTAAAAAAAAGAAAAATGAGGTAGAGGAATGCAAAACTAAAAAAAAGAAAATGAGGGAGAGGAATGCAAAACTAAAAAAAAGAAAAATGAGGTAGAGGAATGCAAAACTAAACAAAGAAAAATGAGGTAGAGGAATGCAAAACTAAAAAAATGAAAGATGAGGTAGAGGAATGCAAAACTAAAAAAAAGAAAAATGAGGTAGAGGAATGCAAAACTAAAAAAAAGAAAATGAGGGAGAGGAATGCAAAACTAAAAAAAAGAAAAATGAGGTAGACGAATGTAAGACTAAACAAATAAAAATGAGGTAGAGGAATCCAAAACTAAACAAAGAAAAATGAGGTAGAGGAATCCAAAACTAAAAAGAAGAAAAATGAGGTAGAGTAATTCAAAACTAAAAAAAAGAAAAATGAGGTAGAGGAATGCAAAACTAAAAAAAAGAAAAATGAGGTACAGGAATGTAAAACAAAAAAAAAGGAAATTGATGTGGAGGAATCCAAAACTAAAAAAAAGAAAAATGAGGGAGAGGAATAGAAAACTAAAAAAAAGAAAAATGAGGTAGAGGAATGCAAAACTAAAAAAAAGAAAAATGAGGTAGAGGAATGCAAAACTAAACTAAGAAAAATGAGGTAGAGGAATCCAACACTAAAAAAAAGAAAAATTCAAAACTAAACAAAGAAAAATGAGGTAAAGGAATGCAAAACTAAAAAAAAGAAAAATGAGTTAGAGGAATTCAAATCTAAAAAAAAGAAAAATGAGGTAGAGGAATGCAAAACTAAAAAAAAGAAAAATGAGGTCAAGGAATGCAAAACTAAACAAAGAAAAATGTGGTAGAGGAATCCAAAACTAAAAAAAAGAAAAATGATGTGGAGGAATGCAAAACTAAAAAAAAGAAAAATGAGGTAGAGGAATGCAAAACTAAAAAAAAGAAAAATGAGGTAGAGGAATGCAAAACTAAAAAAAAGAAAAATGAGGTAGAGGAATGCAAAACTAAAAAAAAGAAAAATGAGGTAGAGGAATGCAAACTAAAAAAAGAAAAATGAGGCAGAGGAATGCAAAACTAAACAAAGAAAAATGAGGTAGAGGAATGCAAAACTAAAAAAAAAGATACATGAGGTAGAGGAATTCAAAACTAAACAAAGAAAAATGAGGTAGAGGAATGCAAAACTAAAAAAAAGAAAAATGAGGTACAGGAATGTAAAACTAAAAAAAAGAAAAATGAGGTAGAGGAATGCAAAACTAAAAAAAAGAAAAATGAGGTAGAGGAATGCAAAACGAAAAAAAAAAAATGAGGTAGAGGAATACGAAACTAAACAAAAGAAAAATGATGTGGAGGAATCCAAAACTAAAAAAAAAGAAAAATGAGATAGAGGAATGCAAAACTAAAAGAAAGAAAAATGAGGTAGAGGAATGCAAAACTAAACAAAGAAAAATGAAGTAGAGGAATGCAAAACTAAACAAAGAAAAATGAAGTAGAGGAATGCAAAACTAAAAAAAAGAAAAATGAGATAGAGGAATGCAAAACTAAAAAAAAGAAAAATGAGGTAGAGGAATGCAAAACTAAAAAAAAGAAATATGAGGTAGTGGAATGCAAAACTAAAAAAAAGAAAAATGAGGTAGAGGAATGCAAAACTAAACAAAGAAAAATGAAGTAGAGGAATGCAAAACTAAAAAAATGAAAGATGAGGTAGAGGTATGCAAAACTAAAA
Source organism: Sepioteuthis lessoniana (assembly GCA_963585895.1). NCBI lineage: Eukaryota > Metazoa > Mollusca > Cephalopoda > Myopsida > Loliginidae > Sepioteuthis > Sepioteuthis lessoniana. Next base: position 106,550,204 of record OY757920.1, on the reverse strand, counting down.
AAAAGAAAAATGAGGTAGAGGAATGCAAAACTAAAAAAAAGAAAATGAGGGAGGGGAATGCAAAACTAAAAAAAGAAAAATGAGGTAGACGAATGTAAGACTAAACAAAGAAAAATGAGGTAGAGGAATCCAAAACTAAACAAAGAAAAATGAGGTAGAGGAATCCAAAACTAAAAAGAAGAAAAATGAGGTAGAGGAATTCAAAACTAAAAAAAAGAAAAATGAGGTAGAGGAATGCAAAACTAAAAAAAAGAAAAATGTGGTACAGGAATGTAAAACAAAAAAAAAGGAAATTGATGTGGAGGAATCCAAAACTAAAAAAAAGAAAAATGAGGGAGAGGAATAGAAAACTAAAAAAAAGAAAAATGAGGTAGAGGAATGCAAAACTAAAAAAAAGAAAAATGAGGTAGAGGAATGCAAAACTAAACTAAGAAAAATGAGGTAGAGGAATCCAACACTAAAAAAAAGAAAAATTCAAAACTAAACAAAGAAAAATGAGGTAAAGGAATGCAAAACTAAAAAAAAGAAAAATGAGTTAGAGGAATTCAAATCTAAAAAAAAGAAAAATGAGGTAGAGGAATGCAAAACTAAAAAAAAGAAAAATGAGGTCAAGGAATGCAAAACTAAACAAAGAAAAATGTGGTAGAGGAATCCAAAACTAAAAAAAAGAAAAATGATGTGGAGGAATGCAAAACTAAAAAAAAGAAAAATGAGGTAGAGGAATGCAAAACTAAAAAAAAGAAAAATGAGGTAGAGGAATGCAAAACTAAAAAAAAGAAAAATGAGGTAGAGGAATGCAAAACTAAAAAAAAGAAAAATGAGGTAGAGGAATGCAAACTAAAAAAAGAAAAATGAGGCAGAGGAATGCAAAACTAAACAAAGAAAAATGAGGTAGAGGAATGCAAAACTAAAAAAAAGAAAAATGAGGTAGAGGAATGCAAAACGAAAAAAAAAAATGAGGTAGAGGAATACAAAACTAAACAAAAGAAAAATGATGTGGAGGAATCCAAAACTAAAAAAAAAGAAAAATGAGATAGAGGAATGCAAAACTAAAAGAAAGAAAAATGAGGTAGAGGAATGTAAAACTAAACAAAGAAAAATGAAGTAGAGGAATGCAAAACTAAACAAAGAAAAATGAAGTAGAGGAATGCAAAACTAAAAAAAAAGAAAAATGAGATAGAGGAATGCAAAACTAGAAAAAAGAAAAATGAGGTAGAGGAATGCAAAACTAAAAAAAAGAAAAATGAGTTACAGGAATGTAAAACAAAAAAAAAGGAAATTGATGTGGAGGAATCCAAAACTAAAAAAAAGAAAAATGAGGGAGAGGAATAGAAAACTAAAAAAAAGAAAAATGAGGTAGAGGAATGCAAAACTAAAAAAAAGAAAAATGAGGTAGAGGAATGCAAAACTAAACTAAGAAAAATGAGGTAGAGGAATCCAACACTAAAAAAAAGAAAAATTCAAAACTAAACAAAGAAAAATGAGGTAAAGGAATGCAAAACTAAAAAAAAGAAAAATGAGTTAGAGGAATTCAAATCTAAAAAAAAGAAAAATGAGGTAGAGGAATGCAAAACTAAAAAAAAGAAAAATGAGGTCGAGGAATGCAAAACTAAACAAAGAAAAATGTGGTAGAGGAATCCAAAACTAAAAAAAAGAAAAATGATGTGGAGGAATGCAAAACTAAAAAAAAGAAAAATGAGGTAGAGGAATGCAAAACTAAAAAAAAGAAAAATGAGGTAGAGGAATGCAAAACTAAAAAAAAGAAAAATGAGGTAGAGGAATGCAAAACTAAAAAAAAGAAAAATGAGGTAGAGGAATGCAAACTAAAAAAAGAAAAATGAGGCAGAGGAATGCAAAACTAAACAAAGAAAAATGAGGTAGAGGAATGCAAAACTAAAAAAAAAGATACATGAGGTAGAGGAATTCAAAACTAAACAAAGAAAAATGAGGTAGAGAAATGCAAAACTAAAAAAAAGAAAAATGAGGTAGAGGAATGCAAAACGAAAAAAAAAAATGAGGCAGAGGAATACGAAACTAAACAAAAGAAAAATGATGTGGAGGAATCCAAAACTAAAAAAAAAGAAAAATGAGATAGAGGAATGCAAAACAAAAAGAAAGAAAAATGAGGTAGAGGAATGCAAAACTAAACAAAGAAAAATGAAGTAGAGGAATGCAAAACTAAACAAAGAAAAATGAAGTAGAGGAATGCAAAACTAAAAAAAAGAAAAATGAGATAGAGGAATGCAAAACTAAAAAAAAGAAAAATGAGGTAGAGGAATGCAAAACTAAAAAAAAGAAATATGAGGTAGAGGAATGCAAAACTAAAAAAAAGAAAAATGAGGTAGAGGAATGCAAAACTAAAAAAAAGAAAAATGAGGTAGAGGAATCCAAAACTAAAAAAAAGAAAAATGAGGTAGAGGAATGCAAAACTAAAAAAAAGAAATATGAGGTAGAGGAATGCAAAACTAAAAAAAAGAAAAATGAGGTAGAGGAATGCAAAATTAAAAAAAAGAAAAATGAGGTAGAGGAATGCAAAACTAAAAAAAAAAATATGAGGTAGAGGAATGCAAAACTAAACAAAGAAAAATGAGGTAGAGGAATCCAAAACTAAAAAAAAGAAAAATGAGGTAGAGGAATGCAAAACTAAAAAAATGAAAAATGAGGTAGAGGAATGCAAAACTAAAAAAAAGAAAAATGAGGTAGAGGAATGCAAAATTAAAAAAAAGAAAAATCAGGTAGAGGAATGCAAAACTAAAAAAAAGAAAAATGAAGTAGAGGAATCTAAAACTAAAAAAAGAAAAATGAGGTTGAGGAATGCAAAACTAAAAAAAAGAAAAATGTGGTAGAGGAATTCAAAACTAAAAAAAAAAAAAATGAGGTAGAGGAATGCAAAACTAAAAAAAAGAAAAATGAGGTAGGGGAATGCAAAACTAAAAAAAAGAAAAATGAGGTAGAGGAATGCAAAACTAAAAAAAAGAAAAATGAGGTAGAGGAATGTAAATCTAAACAAAGAAAAATGAGGTAGAGGAATCGTAAAATAAACAAAGAAAAATGAGGTAGAGGAATGCAAAACTAAAAAAAAGGAAATTGATGTGGAGGAATCCAAACTAAAAAAAAGAAAAATGAGGGAGAGGAATAGAAAACTAAAAAAAAGAAAAATGAGGTAGAGGAATGCAAAACTAAAAAAAAGAAAAATGAGGTAGAGGAATGCAAAACTAAACTAAGAAAAATGAGGTAGAGGAATCCAACACTAAAAAAAAGAAAAATTCAAAACTAAACAAAGAAATATGAGGTAAAGGAATGCAAAACTAAAAAAAAGAAAAATGAGTTAGAGGAATTCAAATCTAAAAAAAAGAAAAATGAGGTAGAGGAATGCAAAACTAAAAAAAAGAAAAATGAGGTCGAGGAATGCAAAACTAAACAAAGAAAAATGTGGTAGAGGAATCCAAAACTAAAAAAAAGAAAAATGATGTGGAGGAATGCAAAACTAAAAAAAAGAAAAATGAGGTAGAGGAATGCAAAACTAAAAAAAAGAAAAATGAGGTAGAGGAATGCAAAACTAAAAAAAAGAAAAATGAGGTAGAGGAATGCAAAACTAAAAAAAAGAAAAATGAGGTAGGGGAATGCAAACTAAAAAAAGAAAAATGAGGCAGAGGAATGCAAAACTAAACAAAGAAAAATGAGGTAGAGGAATGCAAAACTAAAAAAAAAGATACATGAGGTAGAGGAATTCAAAACTAAACAAAGAAAAATGAGGTAGAGGAATGCAAAACTAAAAAAAAGAAAAATGAGGTAGAGGAATGCAAAACTAAAAAAATGAAAAATGAGGTACAGGAATGCAAAACTAAAAAAAAGAAAAATGAGGTAGAAGAATGCAAAACTAAAAAAAAGAAAAATGAAGTAGAGGAATGCAAAACTAAAAAAAGAAAAATGAGGTTGAGGAATGCAAAACTAAAAAAAAGAAAAATGTGGTAGAGGAATTCAAAACTAAAAAAAAGAAAAATGAGGTAGAGGAATGCAAAACTAAAAAAAAGAAAAATGAGGTAGGGGAATGCAAAACTAAAAAAAAGAAAAATGAGGTAGAGGAATGCAAAACTAAAAAAAAGAAAAATGAGGTAGAGGAATGTAAATCTAAACAAAGAAAAATGAGGTAGAGGAATCGTAAAATAAACAAAGAAAAATGAGGTAGAGGAATGCAAAACTAAAAAAAAGGAAATTGATGTGGAGGAATCCAAAACTAAAAAAAGAAAAATGAGGGAGAGGAATAGAAAACTAAAAAAAAGAAAAATGAGGTAGAGGAATGCAAAACTAAAAAAAAGAAAAATGAGGTAGAGGAATGCAAAACTAAACTAAGAAAAATGAGGTAGAGGAATCCAACACTAAAAAAAAGAAAAATTCAAAACTAAAAAAAAGAAAAATGAGGTAAAGGAATGCAAAACTAAAAAAAAGAAAAATGAGTTAGAGGAATTCAAATCTAAAAAAAAGAAAAATGAGGTAGAGGAATGTAAATCTAAACAAAGAAAAATGAGGTAGAGGAATCGTAAAATAAACAAAGAAAAATGAGGTAGAGGAATGCAAAACTAAAAAAAAGGAAATTGATGTGGAGGAATCCAAAACTAAAAAAAAGAAAAATGAGGGAGAGGAATAGAAAACTAAAAAAAAGAAAAATGAGGTAGAGGAATGCAAAACTAAAAAAAAGAAAAATGAGGTAGAGGAATGCAAAACTAAACTAAGAAAAATGAGGTAGAGGAATCCAACACTAAAAAAAAGAAAAATTCAAAACTAAACAAAGAAATATGAGGTAAAGGAATGCAAAACTAAAAAAAAGAAAAATGAGTTAGAGGAATTCAAATCTAAAAAAAAGAAAAATGAGGTAGAGGAATGCAAAACTAAAAAAAAGAAAAATGAGGTCGAGGAATGCAAAACTAAACAAAGAAAAATGTGGTAGAGGAATCCAAAACTAAAAAAAAGAAAAATGATGTGGAGGAATGCAAAACTAAAAAAAAGAAAAATGAGGTAGAGGAATGCAAAACTAAAAAAAAGAAAAATGAGGTAGAGGAATGCAAAACTAAAAAAAAGAAAAATGAGGTAGAGGAATGCAAAACTAAAAAAAAGAAAAATGAGGTAGGGGAATGCAAACTAAAAAAAGAAAAATGAGGCAGAGGAATGCAAAACTAAACAAAGAAAAATGAGGTAGAGGAATGCAAAACTAAAAAAAAAGATACATGAGGTAGAGGAATTCAAAACTAAACAAAGAAAAATGAGGTAGAGGAATGCAAAACTAAAAAAAAGAAAAATGAGGTAGAGGAATGCAAAACTAAAAAAATGAAAAATGAGGTACAGGAATGCAAAACTAAAAAAAAGAAAAATGAGGTAGAAGAATGCAAAACTAAAAAAAAGAAAAATGAAGTAGAGGAATGCAAAACTAAAAAAAGAAAAATGAGGTTGAGGAATGCAAAACTAAAAAAAAGAAAAATGTGGTAGAGGAATTCAAAACTAAAAAAAAGAAAAATGAGGTAGAGGAATGCAAAACTAAAAAAAAGAAAAATGAGGTAGGGGAATGCAAAACTAAAAAAAAGAAAAATGAGGTAGAGGAATGCAAAACTAAAAAAAAGAAAAATGAGGTAGAGGAATGTAAATCTAAACAAAGAAAAATGAGGTAGAGGAATCGTAAAATAAACAAAGAAAAATGAGGTAGAGGAATGCAAAACTAAAAAAAAGGAAATTGATGTGGAGGAATCCAAAACTAAAAAAAGAAAAATGAGGGAGAGGAATAGAAAACTAAAAAAAAGAAAAATGAGGTAGAGGAATGCAAAACTAAAAAAAAGAAAAATGAGGTAGAGGAATGCAAAACTAAACTAAGAAAAATGAGGTAGAGGAATCCAACACTAAAAAAAAGAAAAATTCAAAACTAAAAAAAAGAAAAATGAGGTAAAGGAATGCAAAACTAAAAAAAAGAAAAATGAGTTAGAGGAATTCAAATCTAAAAAAAAGAAAAATGAGGTAGAGGAATGCAAAACTAAAAAAAAGAAAAATGAGGTCGAGGAATGCAAAACTAAACAAAGAAAAATGTGGTAGAGGAATCCAAAACTAAAAAAAAGAAAAATGATGTGGAGGAATGCAAAACTAAAAAAAAGAAAAATGAGGTAGAGGAATGCAAAACTAAAAAAAAGAAAAATGAGGTAGAGGAATGCAAAACTAAAAAAAAGAAAAATGAGGTAGAGGAATGCAAACTAAAAAAAGAAAAATGAGGCAGAGGAATGCAAAACTAAACAAAGAAAAATGAGGTAGAGGAATGCAAAACTAAAAAAAAAGATACATGAGGTAGAGGAATTCAAAACTAAACAAAGAAAAATGAGGTAGAGGAATGCAAAACTAAAAAAAAGAAAAATGAGGTAGAGGAATGCAAAACGAAAAAAAAAAATGAGGTAGAGGAATACGAAACTAAACAAAAGAAAAATGATGTGGAGGAATCCAAAACTAGAAAAAAAGAAAAATGAGATAGAGGAATGCAAAACTAAAAGAAAGAAAAATGAGGTAGAGGAATGCAAAACTAAACAAAGAAAAATGAAGTAGAGGAATGCAAAACTAAACAAAGAAAAATGAAGTAGAGGAATGCAAAACTAAAAAAAAGAAAAATGAGATAGAGGAATGCAAAACTAAAAAAAAGAAAAATGAGGTAGAGGAATGCAAAACTAAAAAAAAGAAATATGAGGTAGAGGAATGCAAAATTAAAAAAAAGAAAAATGAGGTAGAGGAATGCAAAACTAAAAAAAAGAAAAATGAGGTAGAGGAATCCAAAACTAAAAAAAAGAAAAATGAGGTAGAGGAATGCAAAACTAAAAAAAAGAAATATGAGGTAGAGGAATGCAAAACTAAAAAAAAGAAAAATGAGGTAGAGGAAAGCAAAATTAAAAAAAAGAAAAATGAGGTAGAGGAATGCAAAACTAAAAAAAAAAAATATGAGGTAGAGGAATGCAAAACTAAACAAAGAAAAATGAGGTAGAGGAATCCAAAACTAAAAAAAAGAAAAATGAGGTAGAGGAATGCAAAACTAAAAAAATGAAAAATGAGGTAGAGGAATGCAAAACTAAAAAAAAGAAAAATGAGGTAGAGGAATGCAAAATTAAAAAAAAGAAAAATGAGGTAGAGGAATGCAAAACTAAAAAAAAGAAAAATGAAGTAGAGGAATGCAAAAATAAACAAAGAAAAATGAGGTAGAGGAATGCAAAACTAAAAAAAAGAAAAATGAGGTAGAGGAATAGAAAACTAAAAAAAAAAAAAATGAGGTAGAGGAATGCAAAACTAAAAAAAAGAAAAATGAGGTAGAGGAATCCAAAATTATACAAAGAAAAATGAGGTAGAGGAATGCAAAACTAAAAAAAAAATGAGGTAGAGGAATGCAAAACTAAAAAAAAGAAAAAATGAGGTAGAGGAATGCAAAACTAAATAAAAGAAAAATGAGGTAGAGGAATGCAAAACTAAACTAAGAAAAATGAGGTAGAGGAATCCAACACTAAAAAAAAGAAAAATGAGGTAGAGTAATTCAAAACTAAACAAAGAAAAATGAGGTAGAGGAATGCAAAACTAAAAAAAAGAAAAATGAGGTAGAGGAATCCAAAACTAAAAAAAAGAAAAATGAGGTAGAGGAATGCAAAACTAAAAAAAAGAAAAATGAGGTAGAGGAATGCAAAACTAAAAAAAAAGAAAAATGAGGTAAATTAATGCAAAACTAAAAAAAAGAAAAATGAGGTAGAGAAATGCAAAACTAAAAAAAAGAAAAATGATGTGGAGGAATCCAATACTAAAAAAAAGAAAAATGAGGTAGAGGAATGCAAAACTAAACTAAGAAAAATGATGTAGAGGAATGCAAAACTAAACTAATAAAAATGAGGTAGAGGAATGCAAAACTAAAAAAAAAAAATTATGTGGAGGAATCCAAAACTAAACAAAGAAAAATGAGGTAGAGGAATGCAAAACTAAAAAAAAGAAAAATGAGGTAGAAGAATGCAAAACTAAACAAAGAAAAATGAGTTAGAGGAATTCAAATCTAAAAAAAAGAAAAAATAGGTAGAGGAATGCAAAACTAAAAAAATCAAAAATGAGGTCGAGGAATGCAAAACTAAACAAAGAAAAATGTGGTAGAGGAATCCAAAACTAAAAAAAAGAAAAATGATGTGGAGGAATGCAAAACTAAAAAAAAGAAAAATGAGGTAGAGGAATGCAAAACTAAAAAAAAGAAAAATGAGGTAGAGGAATGCAAAACTAAAAAAAAGAAAAATGAAGTAGAGGAATGCAAAACGAAAAAAAAAAAATGAGGTAGAGGAATACAAAACTAAACAAAAGAAAAATGATGTGGAGGAATCCAAAACTAAAAAAAAGAAAAATGAGATAGAGGAATGCAAAACTAAAAAAAAGAAAAATGAGGTAGAGGAATGCAAAACTAAACAAAGAAAAATGAAGTAGAGAAATGCAAAACTAAACAAAGAAAATGAAGTAGAGGAATGCAAAACTAAAAAAAAGAAAAATGAAGTAGAGGAATGCAAAACTAAAAAAAAGAAAAATGAGGTAGAGGAATCCAAAACTAAAAAAAAGAAAGATGAGGTAGAGGAATGCAAAACTAAAAAAAAGATTAATGCCGTAGAGGAATCCAACACTAAAAAAAAGAAAAATGAGGCAGATTAATTCAAAACTAAACAAAGAAAAATGAGGTAGAGGAATGCAAAACTAAAAAAAAGAAAAATGAGGTAGAGGAATCCAAAACTAAAAAAAAGAAAAATGAGCTAGAGGAATGCAAAACTAAAAAAAAGAAAAATGAGGTAGAGGAATGCAAAATTAAAAATAAGAAAAATCAGGTAGAGGAATGCAAAACTAAAAAAACGAAATATGAGGTAGAGGAATGCAAAACTAAACAAAGAAAAATGAGGTAGAGGAATCCAAAACTAAAAAAAAGAAAAATGAGGTACAGGAATGCAAAACTAAAAAAATGAAAAATGAGGTAGAGGAATGCAAAACTAAAAAAAAGAAAAATGAGGTAGAGGAATGCAAAACTAAAAAAAAGAAAAATGAGGTAGAGGAATGCAAAACTAAAAAAAAGAAAAATGAAGTAGAGGAATGCAAAACTAAAAAAAGAAAAATGAGGTAGAGGAATGCAAAACTAAAAAAAAGAAAAATGTGGCAGAGGAATTCAAAACAAAAAAAAGAAAAATGAGGTAGAATGATGCAAAACTAAAAAAAAAAAAAATGAGTTCGAGGAATTCAAAATTAAACAAAGAAAAATGAGGTAGAGGAATGCAAAACTAAAAAAAAGAAAAATGAGGTAGAGGAATGCAAAACTAAAAAAAAGAAAAATGAGGTAGATGAATGCAAAACTAAAAAAAAGAAAAATGAGGTAGAGGAATGCAAAACTAAAAAAAAAAAAAAATGAGGTAGAGGAATGCAAAACTAAAAAAAAAAAAAATGAGGTAGGGGAATTCAAAACTAAAAAAAGAAAAATGAGGTAAAGGAAAGCCAAACTAAAAAAAAGAAAAATTATGTGGAGAAATCCAAAACTAAACCAAGAAAAATTAGGTAGAGGAATGCAAAACTAAAAAAAAGAAAAATGAGGTAGGGGAATGCAAAACTAAAAAAAAGAAAAATGAGGTAGAGGAATGCAAAACTAAAAAAAAGAAAAATGAGGTAGAGGAATGTAAATCTAAACAAAGAAAAATTAGGTAGAGGAATCCAAAAATAAACAAAGAAAAATGAGGTAGAGGAATCCAAAACAAAACCAAGAAAAATGAGGTAGAGGAATGCAAAACTAAAAAAAAGAAAAATGAGGTAGAGGAATAGAAAACTAAAAAAAAGAAAAATGAGGTAGAGGAATCCAAAATTAAACAAAGAAAAATGAGGTAGAGGAATGCAAAACTAAAAAAAAAAATGAGGTAGAGGAATGCAAAACTAGAAAAAAGAAAAAATGAGGTAGAGGAATGCAAAACTAAATAAAAGAAAAATGAGGTAGAGGAATCCAAAACTAAAAAAAAGAAAAATGAGGTAGAGGAATCCAAAACTAAAAAAACGAAAAATGAGGTAGAGGAATGCAAAACTAAACAAAGAAAATTGAGGTAGAGGAATCCAAAACTAAAAAAAAGAAAAATGAGGTAGAGGAATGCAAAACTAAACTAAGAAAAATGAGGTAGAGGAATCCAACACTAAAAAAAAGAAAAATGAGGTAGAGTAATTCAAAATTAACAAAGAAAAATGAGGTAGAGGAATCCAAGACTAAAAAAAAGAAAGATGAGGTAGAGGAATGCAAAACTAAAAAAAAGATTAATGCCGTAGAGGAATCCAACACTAAAAAAAAGAAAAAATGAGGCAGATTAATTCAAAATTAAACAAAGAAAAATGAGGTAGAGGAATGCAAAACTAAAAAAAAGAAAAATGAGGTAGAGGAATCCAAAACTAAAAAAAAGAAAAATGAGGTAGAGGAATGCAAAACTAAAAAAAAGAAAAATGAGGTAGAGGAATGCAATACTGAAAAAAAGAAAAATGAGGTAGAGGAATGCAAAACTAAACTAAGAAAAATGATGTAGAGGAATGCAAAACTAAACTAAGAAAAATGAGGTAGAGGAATGCAAAACTAAAAAAAAAAAATTACGTGGAGGAATCCAAAACTAAACAAAGAAAAATGAGGTAGAGGAATGCAAAACTAAAAAAAAGAAAAATGAGGTAGAGGAATGCAAAACTAAACAAAGAAAAATGAGGTAGAGTAATTCAAAACTAAAAAAAAGAAAAATGAGGTAGAGGAATGCAAACTAAAAAAAAGAAAAATGAGGTAGAGGAATGCAAAACTAAAAAAAAGAAAAATGAGGTAGAGGAATGCAAAACTAAAAAAAAGGAAAATGAGGTAGAGGAATGCAAAACTAAAAAAAAGAAAAATGAGGTAGAGGATTGCAAAACTAAAAAAAAGAAAAATGAGGTAGAGGAATGCAAAACTAAACAAAGAAAAATGAGGTAGAGGAATCCAAAACTAAAAAAAAGAAAAATGATATGGAGGAATGCAAAATTAAAAAAAAGAAAAATGACGTAGAGGAATGCAAAACTAAAAAAAAGAAAAATGATGTGGAGGAATCCAAAATTAAACAAAGAAAAATGAGGTAGAGGAATGCAATACTAAAAAAAAGAAAAATGTGGTAGAGGAATGCAAAATTAAAAAACAGAAAAATGAGGTAGAGGAATGCAAAACTAAAAAAAAGAAAAATGAGGTAGAGGAATGCAAAACTAAAAAAAAAAGAAAAATGATGTGGAGGAATGCAAAACTAAAAAAAAGAAAAATGAGGTAGAGGAATGCAAAACTAAAAAAAAGAAAAATGAGGTAGAGGAATGCAAAACTAAAAAAAAAAGAAAAATGATGTGGAGGAATGCAAAACTAAAAAAAAGAAAAATGAGGTAGAGAAATGCAAAACTAAAAAAAAAAAAATGAGGTAGAGGAATGCAAAACTAAAAAAAAGAAAAATGAGTTAGAGGAATGCAAAACTAAACAAAGAAAAATGAGGTAGAGGAATGCAAAACTAACAAAAAGAAAAATGAGGTAGAGGAATGCAAAACTAAAAAAAAGAAAAATGAAGTAGAGGAATGCAAAACTAAACAAAGAAAAATGAGGTAGAGGAATGCAAAACTAACAAAAAGAAAAATGAGGTAGAGGAATGCAAAACTAAACAAAGAAAAATGAGGTAGAGGAATGCAAAACTGAAAAAAAGAAAAATTAGGTAGAGGAATGCAAAACTAAACTAAGAAAAATGAGGTAGAGGAATGCAAAACTAAACAAAGAAAAATGAGGGAGAGGAATGCAAAACAAAAAAAAAAGAAAAATGAGGTAGAGGAATGCAAAACTAAACAAAGAAAAATGAGGTAGAGGAATGCAAAACTAAAAAAAAAGAAAAATGAGGTAGTGGAATCCAAAACTATACAAAGTAAAATGAGGTAGAGGAATGCAAAACTAACAAAAAGAAAAATGAGGTAGAGGAATGCAAAATTAACAAAGAAAAATGAGGTAGAGGAATGCAAAACTAACCAAAGAAAAATGAGGTAGAGGAATGCAAAACTAAAAAAAAGAAAAATGAGGTAGAGGAATGCAAAACTAAAAAAAAGAAAAATGAGGTAGAGGAATGCAAAACTAAAAAAAAGATAAATGAGGTAGAGGATTGCAAAACTAAAAAAAAGAAAAATGAGGTAGAGGAATGCAAAACTAAACAAAGAAAAATGAGGTAGAGGAATGCAAAACTAAAAAAAAGAAAAATGATGTGGAGGAATGCAAAATTGAAAAAAAGAAAAATGAGGTAGAGGAATGCAAAACTAAACAAAGAACAATGAGGTAGAGGAATGCAAAACTAAAAAAAAGAAAAATGATGTGGAGGAATCCAAAATTAAACAAAGAAAAATGAGGTAGAGGAATGCAAAACTAAAAAAAAGAAAAATGAGGCAGAGGAATGCAAAATTAAAAAAAAGAAAAATGAGGTAGAGGAATGCAAAACTAAAAAAAAGAAAAATGAGGTAGAGGAATGCAAAACTAAAAAAAAAAGAAAAATGATGTGGAGGAATGCAAAACTAAAAAAAAGAAAAATGAGGTAGAGGAATGCAAAACTAAAAAAAAAAAAATGAGGTAGAGGAATGCAAAACTAAAAAAAAGAAAAATGAGTTAGAGGAATGCAAAACTAAACAAAGAAAAATGAGGTAGAGGAATGCAGAACTAACAAAAAGAAAAATGAGGTAGAGGAATGCAAAACTAAAAAAAAGAAAAATGAAGTAGAGGAATGCAAAACTAAACAAAGAAAAATGAGGTAGAGGAATGCAAAACTAACAAAAAGAAAAATGAGGTAGAGGAATGCAAAACTAAACAAAGAAAAATGAGGTAGAGGAATGCAAAACTGAAAAAAAGAAAAATTAGGTAGAGGAATGCAAAACTAAACTAAGAAAAATGAGGTAGACGAATGCAAAACTAAACAAAGAAAAATGAGGGAGAGGAATGCAAAACAAAAAAAAAAGAAAAATGAGGTAGAGGAATGCAAAACTAAACAAAGAAAAATGAGGTAGAGGAATGCAAAACTAAAAAAAAAGAAAAATGAGGTAGTGGAATCCAAAACTATACAAAGTAAAATGAGGTAGAGGAATGCAAAACTAACAAAAAGAAAAATGAGGTAGAGGAATGCAAAATTAACAAAGAAAAATGAGGTAGAGGAATGCAAAACTAACCAAAGAAAAATGAGGTAGAGGAATGCAAAACTAAAAAAATGAAAAATGAGGTAGAGGAATGCAAAACTAAAAAAAAGAAAAATGAGGTAGAGGAATGCAAAACTAAAAAAAAGAAAAATGAGGTAGAGGAATGCAAAACTAAAAAAAAGAAAAATGAGGTAGAGGATTGCAAAACTAAAAAAAAGAAAAATGAGGTAGAGGAATATAAAACTAAACAAAGAAAAATGAGGTAGAGGAATGCAAAACTAAAAAAAAGAAAAATGAGGTAGAGGAATGCAAAATTAAAAAAAAGAAAAATGACGTAGAGGAATGCAAAACTAAAAAAAAGAAAAATGAGGTAGAGGAATGCGAAACTAAAAAAAAGAAAAATGAGGAAGAGGAATTCAAAACTAAAAAAAAAAAAAATGAGGTAGAGGAATGCAAAATTAAAAAAAAGAAAAATGAGGTAGAGGAATGCAAAACTAAACAAAGAACAATGAGGTAGAGGAATGCAAACTAAAAAAAAGAAAAATGATGTGGAGGAATCCAAAATTAAACAAAGAAAAATGAGGTAGAGGAATGCAAAACTAAAAAAAAGAAAAATGAGGTAGAGGAATGCAAAATTAAAAAAAAGAAAAATGATGTAAAGGAATGCAAAACTAAAAAAAAGAAAAATGAGGTAGAGGAATGCAAAACTAAAAAAAAGAAAAATGAGGTAGAGGAATGCAAAACTAAACAAAGAAAAATGAGGTAGAGGAATGCAAAACTAAAAAAAAGAAAAAGTAGTTAGAGGAATGCAAAACTAAACAAAGAAAAATGAGGTAGAGGAATGCAAAACTAACAAAAAGAAAAATGAGGTAGAGGAATGCAAAATTAAAAAAAAGAAAAATGAAGTAGAGGAATGCAAAACTAAACAAAGAAAAATGAGGTAGAGGAATGCAAAACTAACAAAAAGAAAAATGAGGTAGAGGAATGTAAAACTAAACAAAGAAAAATGAGGTAGAGGAATGCAAAACTGAAAAAAAGAAAAATGAGGTAGAGGAATTCAAAACTAAACTAAGAAAAATTAGGTAGAGGAATGCAAAACTAAACAAAGAAAAATGAGGGAGAGGAATGCAAAACAAAAAAAAAAAGAAAAATGAGGTAGAGGAATGCAAAACTAAACAAAGAAAAATGAGGTAGAGGAATGCAAAACTAAAAAAAAAGAAAAATGAGGTAGTGGAATCCAAAACTATACAAAGTAAAATGAGGTAGATGAATGCAAAACTAAAAAAAAGAAAATTGAGGGAGATGAATGCAAAACTAAAAAAAAGAAAAATGAGGTAGAGGAATGCAAATCTAAAAAAAAGAAAATTGAGGGAGAGGAATGCAAAACTAAAAAAAAGAAAAATGAGGTAGAGGAATGCAAAACTAAACAAAGAACAATGAGGTAGAGGAATGCAAAACTAAAAAAAGAAAAATGAGGTAGAGGAATGCAAAACTAAACAAAGAAAAATGAGGTAGACGAATGCAAAACTAAACAAAGAAAAACGAGGTAGAGGAATGCAAAACTAAACAAAGAACAATGAGGTAGAGGAATGCAAGACTAAACAAAGAAAAATGAGGTAGAGGAATGCAAAACTAAAAAAAAGAAAAATGAGGTAGAGGAATGCAAAACTAAAAAAAAGAAAAATGAGGTAGACGAATGCAAAACTAAACAAAGAAAAATGAGGTAGAGGAATGCAAAACTAAACAAAGAACAATGAGGTAGAGGAATGCAAGACTAAACAAAGAAAATGAGGTAGAGGAATGCAAGACTAAAAAAAAGAAAAATGAGGTAGAGGAATGCAAAACTAAAAAAAAGAAAAAATGAGGTAGAGGAATGCAAAACTAAACTAAGAAAAATGAGCTAGAGGAATCCAACTCTAAAAAAAAGAAAAATGAGGTAGAGGAATGCAAAACTAAACAAAGAAAAATGAGGTAGAGAAATGCAAAACTAAAAAAAAGAAAAATCAGGTAGAGGAATCCAAAACTAAAAAAAAGAAAAATGAGCTAGAGGAATGCAAAACTAAAAAAAAGAAAAATGCCGTAGAGGAATCCAACACTAAAAAAAAGAAAAATGAGCCAGATTAATTCACAACTAAACAAAGAAAAATGAGGTAGAGGAATGCAAAACTAAAAAAAAGAAAAATGAGGTAGAGGAATGCAAAACTAAAACAAAGAAAAATGATGTGGAGGAATCCAATACTAAAAAAAAGAAAAATGAGGTAGAGGAATGCAAAACTAAACTAAGAAAAATGAGGTAGAGGAATGCAAAACTAAAAAAAAAAAATGATGTGGAGGAATCCAATACTAAAAAAAAGAAAAATGAGGTAGAAGAATGTAAAACTAAACTAAGAAAAATGAGGTAGAGGAATGCAAAACTAAAAAAAAAAAATTATGTGGAGGAATCCAAAACTAAACAATGAAAAATGAGGTAGAGGAATCCAAAACTAAAAAAAAAAAATAAGGGAGAGGAATGCAAAACTAAAAAAAAGAAAATTGAGGTAGTTGAATGCAAAACTAAAAAAAAGAAAAATGAGGTAGAGGAATGCAAAACTAAACAAAGAAAAATGAGGTAGAGGAATGCAAAACTAAAAAAAAGAAAAATGAGGTAGAGGAATGCAGAACTAAAACAAAAAAAAAATGAGGTAGAGGAATGCAAAACTAAAAAAAAAAGAAAAATGAGGTAGAGGAATGCAAAACTAAAAAAAAGAAAAATGAGGTAGAGGAATGCAAAACTAAAAAAAAGAAAAATGAGGTAAAGGAAAGCCAAACTAAAAAAAAGAAAAATTATGTGGAGAAATCCAAAACTAAACCAAGAAAAATTAGGTAGAGGAATGCAAAACAAAAAAAAAGAAAAATGAGGTAGGGGAATGCAAAACTAAAAAAAAGAAAAATGAGGTAGAGGAATGCAAAACTAAAAAAAAGAAAAATGAGGTAGAGGAATGTAAATCTAAACAAAGAAAAATGAGGTAGAGGATTCCAAAAGTAAACAAAGAAAAATGAGGTAGAGGAATCCAAAACAAAACCAAGAATAATGAGGTAGAGGAATCCAAAACTAAACAAAGAAAAATGAGGTAGAGGAATGCAAAACTAAAAAAAAGAAAAATGAGGTAGAGGAATGCAAAACTAAAAAAAAGAAAATTGAGGTAGAGGAATGCAAAACTAAAAAAAAGAAAAATGAGGCAGCGGGATGCAAAACTAAGAAAATGAAAAATGATGTGGAGGATTGCAAAACTAAAAAAAAGAAAAATGAGGTAGAGGAATGCAAAACTAAAAAAAGGAAAAATGAGGTAGAGGAATGCAAAACTAAAAAAAAGAAAAATGAGGTAGACGAATGCAAAACTTAACAAAGAAAAATGAGGTAGAGGAATGCAAAACTAAAAAAAAGAAAAATGAGGTAGAGGAATGCAAAACTAAAAAAAAGAAAAATGAGGTAGAGGAATGCAAAACTAAAAAAAAGAAAAATGAGGTAGACGAATGCAAAACTAAACAAAGAAAAATGAGGTAGAGGATTGCAAAACTAAAAAAAAGAAAAATGAGGTAGAGGAATGCAAAACTAAACAAAGAACAATGAGGTAGAGGAATGCAAAACTAAACAAAGAACAATGAGGTAGAGGAATGCAAAACTAAAAAAAAGAAAAATGAGGTAGACGAATGCAAAACTAAACAAAGAAAAATGAGGTAGAGGAATGCAAAACTAAACAAAGAACAATGTGGTAGAGGAATGCAAGACTAAACAAAGAAAAATGAGGTAGAGGAATGCAAGACTAAAAAAAAGAAAAATGAGGTAGAGGAATGCAAAACTAAAAAAAAGAAAATTGAGGTAGAGGAATGCAAAACTAAAAAAAAGAAAAATGAGGCAGCGGAATGCAAAACTAAGAAAATGAAAAATGATGTGGAGGATTGCAAAACTAAAAAAAAGAAAAATGAGGTAGAGGAATGCAAAACTAAAAAAAGGAAAAATGAGGTAGAGGAATGCAAAACTAAAAAAAAGAAAAATGAGGTAGACGAATGCAAAACTTAACAAAGAAAAATGAGGTAGAGGAATGCAAAACTAAAAAAAAGAAAAATGAGGTAGAGGAATGCAAAACTAAAAAAAAGAAAAATGAGGTAGAGGAATGCAAAACTAAAAAAAAGAAAAATGAGGTAGACGAATGCAAAACTAAACAAAGAAAAATGAGGTAGAGGATTGCAAAACTAAAAAAAAGAAAAATGAGGTAGAGGAATGCAAAACTAAACAAAGAACAATGAGGTAGAGGAATGCAAAACTAAACAAAGAACAATGAGGTAGAGGAATGCAAAACTAAAAAAAAGAAAAATGAGGTAGACGAATGCAAAACTAAACAAAGAAAAATGAGGTAGAGGAATGCAAAACTAAACAAAGAACAATGAGGTAGAGGAATGCAAGACTAAACAAAGAAAAATGAGGTAGAGGAATGCAAGACTAAAAAAAAGAAAAATGAGGTAGAGGAATGCAAAACTAAAAAAAAGAAAAAATTAGGTAGAGGAATGCAAAACTAAACTAAGAAAATTGAGCTAGAGGAATCCAACTCTAAAAAAAAGAAAAATGAGGTAGAGGAATGCAAAACTAAACAAAGAAAAATGAGGGAGAGGAATGCAAAACTAAAAAAAAGAAAAATCAGGTAGAGGAATCCAAAACTAAAAAAAAGAAAAATGAGGTAGAGGAATGCAAAACTAAAAAAAAGAAAAATGCCGTAGAGGAATCCAACACTAAAAAAAAGAAAAATGAGCCAGATTAATTCACAACTAAACAAAGAAAAATGAGGTAGAGGAATGCAAAACTAAAAAAAAGAAAAATGAGGTAGAGGAATGCAAAACTAAAACAAAGAAAAATGATGTGGAGGAATCCAATACTAAAAAAAAGAAAAATGAGGTAGAGGAATGCAAAACTAAACTAAGAAAAATGAGGTAGAGGAATGCAAAACTAAACTAAGAAAAATGAGGTAGAGGAATGCAAAACTAAAAAAAAAACTTATGTGGAGGAATCCAAAACTAAACAAAGAAAAATGAGGTAGAGGAATCCAAAACTAAAAAAAAAAAAAATAAGCGAGAGGAATGCAAAACTAAAAAAAAGAAAAATGAGGTAGTGGAATGCAAAACTAAAAAAAAGGAAAATGAGGTAGAGGAATGCAAAACTAAACAAAGAAAAATGAGGTAGAGGAATGCAAAACTAAAAAAAAGAAAAATGAGGTAGAGGAATGCAAAACTAAAAAAAAGAAAAATGAGGTAGAGGAATGCAAAACTAAAAAAAAAAGAAAAATGAGGTAGAGGAATGCAAAACTAAAAAAAAGAAAAATGAGGTAGAGGAATGCAAAACTAAAAAAAAGAAAAATGAGGTAAAGGAAAGCCAAACTAAAAAAAAGAAAAATTATGTGGAGAAATCCAAAACTAAACCAAGAAAAATTAGGTGGAGGAATGCAAAACTAAAAAAAAGAAAAATGAGGTAGGGGAATGCAAAACTAAAAAAAAGAAAAATGAGGTAGAGGAATGCAAAACTAAAAAAAAGAAAAATGAGGTAGAGGAATCCAAAACAAAACCAAGAATAATGAGGTAGAGGAATCCAAAACTAAACAAAGAAAAATGAGGTAGAGGAATGCAAAACTAAAAAAAAGAAAAATGAGGTAGAGGAATGCAAAACTAAAAAAAAGAAAATTGAGGTAGAGGAATGCAAAACTAAAAAAAAGAAAAATGAGGCAGCGGAATGCAAAACTAAGAAAATGAAAAATGATGTGGAGGATTGCAAAACTAAAAAAAAGAAAAATGAGGTAGAGGAATGCAAAACTAAAAAAAGGAAAAATGAGGTAGAGGAATGCAAAACTAAAAAAAAGAAAAATGAGGTAGACGAATGCAAAACTTAACAAAGAAAAATGAGGTAGAGGAATGCAAAACTAAAAAAAAGAAAAATGAGGTAGAGGAATGCAAAACTAAAAAAAAGAAAAATGAGGTAGAGGAATGCAAAACTAAAAAAAAGAAAAATGAGGTAGACGAATGCAAAACTAAACAAAGAAAAATGAGGTAGAGGATTGCAAAACTAAAAAAAAGAAAAATGAGGTAGAGGAATGCAAAACTAAACAAAGAACAATGAGGTAGAGGAATGCAAAACTAAACAAAGAACAATGAGGTAGAGGAATGCAAAACTAAAAAAAAGAAAAATGAGGTAGACGAATGCAAAACTAAACAAAGAAAAATGAGGTAGAGGAATGCAAAACTAAACAAAGAACAATGAGGTAGAGGAATGCAAGACTAAACAAAGAAAAATGAGGTAGAGGAATGCAAGACTAAAAAAAAAGAATAATGAGGTAGAGGAATGCAAAACTAAAAAAAAGAAAAAATTAGGTAGAGGAATGCAAAACTAAACTAAGAAAAATGAGCTAGAGGAATCCAACTCTAAAAAAAAGAAAAATGAGGTAGAGGAATGCAAAACTAAACAAAGAAAAATGAGGGAGAGGAATGCAAAACTAAAAAAAAGAAAAATCAGGTAGAGGAATCCAAAACTAAAAAAAAGAAAAATGAGGTAGAGGAATGCAAAACTAAAAAAAAGAAAAATGCCGTAGAGGAATCCAACACTAAAAAAAAGAAAAATGAGCCAGATTAATTCACAACTAAACAAAGAAAAATGAGGTAGAGGAATGCAAAACTAAAAAAAAGAAAAATGAGGTAGAGGAATGCAAAACTAAAACAAAGAAAAATGATGTGGAGGAATCCAATACTAAAAAAAAGAAAAATGAGGTAGAGGAATGCAAAACTAAACTAAGAAAAATGAGGTAGAGGAATGCAAAACTAAACTAAGAAAAATGAGGTAGAGGAATGCAAAACTAAAAAAAAAACTTATGTGGAGGAATCCAAAACTAAACAAAGAAAAATGAGGTAGAGGAATCCAAAACTAAAAAAAAAAAAAATAAGCGAGAGGAATGCAAAACAAAAAAAAAGAAAAATGAGGTAGTGGAATGCAAAACTAAAAAAAAGGAAAATGAGGTAGAGGAATGCAAAACTAAACAAAGAAAAATGAGGTAGAGGAATGCAAAACTAAAAAAAAGAAAAATGAGGTAGAGGAATGCAAAACTAAAAAAAAGAAAAATGAGGTAGAGGAATGCAAAACTAAAAAAAAAAGAAAAATGAGGTAGAGGAATGCAAAACTAAAAAAAAGAAAAATGAGGTAGAGGAATGCAAAACTAAAAAAAAGAAAAATGAGGTAAAGGAAAGCCAAACTAAAAAAAAGAAAAATTATGTGGAGAAATCCAAAACTAAACCAAGAAAAATTAGGTGGAGGAATGCAAAACTAAAAAAAAGAAAAATGAGGTAGGGGAATGCAAAACTAAAAAAAAGAAAAATGAGGTAGAGGAATGCAAAACTAAAAAAAAGAAAAATGAGGTAGAGGAATCCAAAACAAAACCAAGAATAATGAGGTAGAGGAATCCAAAACTAAACAAAGAAAAATGAGGTAGAGGAATGCAAAACTAAAAAAAAGAAAAATGAGGTAGAGGAATGCAAAACTAAAAAAAAGAAAATTGAGGTAGAGGAATGCAAAACTAAAAAAAAGAAAAATGAGGTAGCGGAATGCAAAACTAAGAAAAGGAAAAATGATGTGGAGGATTGCAAAACTAAAAAAAAGAAAAATGAGGTAGAGGAATGCAAAACTAAAAAAAGGAAAAATGAGGTAGAGGAATGCAAAACTAAAAAAAAGAAAAATGAGGTAGACGAATGCAAAACTTAACAAAGAAAAATGAGGTAGAGGAATGCAAAACTAAAAAAAAGAAAAATGAGGTAGAGGAATGCAAAACTAAAAAAAAGAAAAATGAGGTAGAGGAATGCAAAACTAAAAAAAAGAAAAATGAGGTAGACGAATGCAAAACTAAACAAAGAAAAATGAGGTAGAGGATTGCAAAACTAAAAAAAAGAAAAATGAGGTAGAGGAATGCAAAACTAAAAAAAGGAAAAATGATGTGGAGGAATGCAAAACTAAAAAAAAGGAAAATGAGGTAGACGAATGCAAAACTAAACAAAGAAAAATGAGGTAGAGGAATGCAAAACTAAACAAAGAACAATGAGGTAGAGGAATGCAAAACTAAAAAAAAGAAAAATGAGGTAGAGGAACGCATAACTAAACAAAGAACAATGTGGTAGAGGAATGCAAAACTAAAAAAAAGAAAAATGAGGTAGAGGAATCCAAAACTAAACAAAGTGATTAGAACAACAACAAAAACAACAACAAATCAAAATTTGGACACTGGAACAAAAAACCGAGGGGGAGAAGAAAGATAGATGAGAAAGATATGAAGAAAACTTGAGAGATTGAAAAAGAAATGAAAAAGAACCGTAGAAGAGAAATAAAAAGAAAAAGAAAGATAAAAAATGGTGAAGAAAATCATTAGAAAAAGATGCGTAGAAAGAGAAATATTTAAAAGAGGAATGTTAAAGTTTCCAATAGATTTCTGAACATTTTTTATTCATATAAATTAATAATATTTTTATTCAACTGCCAAAATATTTCCCTAATTTTCAAATGAACTGAATTTTCCATCATGATATAATTTAATTCGATAACTTCTCTGACGCAATGCTTGATGAATAAACCTTTTGGAATTAATGATAAAAGTACATATGGCACGGAAATGAAACGAGATCATCTGAACGAGACTTCTCACTGAGCTTCACGAATACTTGCAAACGTTGTCACATAGCAAAATCATAACTCAACTGCCATATTCTTTTTCAATGCAGCATTTAAACATCCTAGTTTTCCACTGTACCGTTGCTCAGTAACATTTCGTCAACATTCTAATAATTCTCGATAAATCATTCCAATTGAATTATATGAGACACAAAGAAGAGATTTTTCTCCAGTAGTTTCCATTCATTTATGGTTGTTAAAGAACGTCTTGAATCTGAGAGAGTCCCATCACCTATTAGAACATATATCATAAGGATGTTATGCTCTTATATTCTCCAAGTAATATGCCACAGGTCGTATTAGTTTACAAGGTAGCATCAGTTGAGAATTATTCTTGTTTTGATCTATTGTAGCACCCAAGATGGACCGTCTAACAAAACTAAGGAGTTACACCTACTCTGCTATTTACCTGTAACTGGGAAGTGGAGTAAATACATTTTTTTCCTAAACAAAGTGAACGCAAATTTGCCCTGCTCAGAGTTGGACAAATTGCGGCTCGCGGGCTACATGCGGCCCGTTGCACTGTTCTGTGCAGACAGCGGGAGCCTCAAAAAATAAAAACATAAACTTTCACTTGAACCGAGACTAAATGCTTTTGATTTTAAAATTTCAAACTGAAACTTTACTGTCAAAAACTAAGTCAATTAACCAAATAAAAGAGCAATAAATATTTGGAAAAGATTGTCTAACCAGATCAAAAAGAGCGTAAAACATTGTAATATTAAATTAGAGGATTTCAAAAAAATGGTAAGAAAAAGAAATTGAAAGGACATTTTGGGGAACTATCCGATGAATTAGTCAACAAAATTTGAACAGGATATAGATATTGTATTAATAGTGTATATGTTTTGAACAAAGATGCCTTTTTTAAGGTTGATGTGAGAAGATAAAGTGGGATTTATCCAAGGTGGTATAACAAATCATGATAATAATTTGGTTTGGTTTCTTTATTTGATAGTATATCAACCTTCCAGGGTTATTTAATGTCAAAGCCATTCATGTAGAAGAATTCCAATGATATTGTTTAACCCCTAGCTGGTGGGGCATAATGGGTGTCATAACTTTATTTGTCCGAAAGTGAATGACTAGAGTTAGAACTCGATTCTTTCGAAGCTGAAGTCCAGTACTTTAACCATTAAATCACGGCGATTCTCCGGTAAATTCTATGAAATATTGAATGATGAAAAAAGGATAAACATCAATCTGATTCAGTTCAGTTTTATATTCAGAACACTTTTTTGATGGAGTGTGTTACGTCTTTGAAGGGTAATCAGTCAGTTTATTGTGTAACGTATACAGATGCATGCGGAAACATAGTCAACACAATAATGACGAACGAACACACTTCTTTAGAAAAATATACCTCTCACACTTTATTCAAAATGGTTGCGAAAGGGATACGAGAAGGTTATGTGTGAGAGCTGAGTTGGAGACTGAACAGAGACTGCAACATATTGACCTCCAGTTCCTCTGTCTTTAGCAGCTCTTCTTTCTCGTTCTGCTGGGCTGCTCAACCGGGAACCCTGTGGGCCCAGCCCTCTGCTGAGGACTGGTTCTAACTGCCTCGAACTGCAACAACTGACTCCAAACTAAACTGAACTTCCTGTCACACCGGGTTATATCATTGTTTGATGCCCACCTGCTTCTTGTGGACGTCACATCTGCACCCAATTCCACCCGTCCACAGACAAGGTTATACTCTGATATCTTCGACCGGATGCACCTGTTCCTTGATTGACGGCTCGGTCGAAGGTCAATATGTTACAATTGTAAAGCACACTGACAGCATAGATAGGTATATAGAGGCGTGAAAAATGCATTTGGAATGATTATGTCGAATTAAAAAAATAGGATAAATTATTTTAAGCACTATTCCTCCGGAACATGGTGAGATGACGGTAGGTGAATTAAAATGAAAGAAATAAGAGTAAAAAAATCAATGATTTATTTAATAAAGTGTCAAATGCAAGACTTGGAGAAAACTGTTATTCTACCAAAGACTTTTGCACAAAGAGATACCAATGAATTCATTATGTATTTAATTTATTTTTTATGTCCTATCAAGCTTTCATCCTCATCAAACAACATCAGGAGCAACTACATTAAATTAGGAATAGATGAAACGCTAGAAAATAGCAAATGTAAATTATGCAGTATAAGAAATGAAACAATCAATCACATAATAAGCGAATGCAGCAAAGTAGTACATATGAAATAATTACTCAGATGGTTAATTCTATTAATTATTTCATTATTTTGTTTGGTTAAGTGATGAATTATTCGAATGTCTCTTAGTTAACTAAGTATTTCATTGGAAGTGGAAGTCAAATTGGAAAGGTTAAAAGTGTGCAGCAGTGACCAGGATAGGTTACACCTGTCATCTATATAGAGGAAGGTCAAATGTAAATAAAATAGATTCGTCTTTTAAAAGTTTGATGAAGGTAAAATGGAAACATGATGAAAGTTGGGATCACGTGGGAGGAAAATGATGAGATTACGCAATAACTCAATGAGATGACATCAGACTAATGATAAACTGATTTTTAAAATATATATAAATCAACGAATTTTGAAAGTTGAGTCAGTTGAGGAAGTAGACAGTTGGGGTTAGACGGAAGGGGTGTCTCCTTGTGTCTGCCAAGCTGAGGTTCGTATATAGACCTTTAAGATGTTCTCTCTCTCTCTCTCTCTCTCTCTCTCTCTCTCTCTCTCTCTCTCTCTCTCTCTCTCTCTCGTGCTTCGATGACTGCACTGAAACTGTATGCAGTCTGAACAATGAACACCTTCGTATCTAGATAATAAAGCGACAATTTCTCTCAAGGCCACAATAAAGTACCGTTACCAACCATAGTATCACATTTGTTGCCGCAACCATGGTGATACATTTGGTACCGCTGCCTGAATAGTATCACATCTGGTATCGGTGACCACGATAGTATCACACACAGAAAGAGTATAAGACTAGACACGACTGGGGGGGCAATGAAATCCCTGGGAACTGTACAAGAAATTGAAATGTAACCATTCGAACAAATGGTATATACACAACCCCGAATCTCTCATGAAGGATCCGATGCACAAACTCCTCTGGGATTTTGAGATACATACGGATCACTTAATCCCAGACAAAACGACTTGACCTAATAATAATAGTCAACAAAAAAAGAGAACTTGCTGAATTGTAGACTTTTCTATCTCGACTAACCACGGAGTAAAATTGATAGAGAGGGGAAAAGGATAAGTACCTGGACTTTACTAGGGGATTGAAAAACTGTTGAACATAAAAATGACAGTGATACCAATTGTAATTGGTACAGTTACCAAAGGATTGATTTAAAAAATGGAGGATCTGGAAATAAGAGATTCAGTGGAGACTATCCAAATTAATTAAGATCAGTCAGAATACTGAGAAGAGTCCTGGAAACTTGAGGACACACACCGTCGTTCAAACTCCAGTGAGTAACCATCGGTTAAGGCCGGTGGGAAAAACTCTCTAAAGAGTAATAGTAATTGAATGGGCAAAGAAAGACTAATTAGAGCGACGAGAAAACATAAAGATTAAAAGAACAACAATTGCGAGGAAACAGAAATGGGAAGAAAAAGTATAGATTGTTCAAGAGACAAAGTAAGACATTTTATGCAATTGGACCTGGACATGGCTATGAAAGAGAAATCTCAAGAGAGAAACTGAACCTCTTCTGACGGCTGCACAAAACAACACCATAAGGGCTAACAATGTTAAAATGAAAATAGATAAGACACAACAGAAAAGCAAGAGTTGGCTACGTGATGATAGAGACCAAAGGATTAATTACATGATACACGAAAGCGGGTAACAAATGCAAAAAGAGTACAAGACTTTACACGACAGGATGAAGAAGGTGATCCACTGGGAAATATGCAAGAAATCAAAATTTGATCATGCTACCAAATGGTATATGAACAAACCAGAATCTGTCCAGGGGAATGAGAAGCATAAAATTCTCTGAGATTTTGAGATACAAACAGATCACCTAATCCCTGCTAGAAGACCACATCAACGTAGAGTTAACAAAAAAAAAAAAAAGAGAACCGGCCGACAAGTAAACTTTTCTGTCCCTGTGGACTACAGAGTCAAAACTAAGAATACGAAAACAGAGACAAGAAGCTAGATGGCAATTACACAAGAATGCTGCGTGCAATCCTGAACAAGTCCTGGCAGCAACACCCCACAAGACACCAACTGTACGGCCAACTACCCCCTATCACGAAAACTATCCAAGTTAGACGAACCAGACATGCAGGACACTGCTGGAGAAGCAGAGATGAACTCATAAGAGATGTACTCTTATGAATCCCCACACATGGCCGCGCAAAAGCAGGACGACCAGCTCGAACGTACATTCAGCAGCTATGTGAGGATACAGGATGTTGTCCTGAAGACCTACCTAGGGCGATGAACGATAGGGAGGAGTGGCGAGAGAGGGTCAGGGATATCCGTGCTACCAGCGCGATATGATGATGAAGAGAACTGAACAAGCTATGGAACATGAAGGTCATGGTGATAGCTATTGTAATTGGTGCACTCGGAACGATCCCCAAAGGCTTCGTAAAAGGCCTGAAATAGTTAGAAATCGGAGGGACAAGCAGAGAAAATCTAAACTACAGCATTGTTAAGATCGGCCAGAATACTGAGAAGGGTCCTAGAGACCTGAGGAGACTTGCTGTCACTCAGACTCCAGTGAAAGTCCATCAGCAAACGCTGATGTGAAAAACTCAAAAAAATAATAATAGAGTTTAGGAAACTGTATAAATGCTACCTTCATATTAATATTTTCTTTGTAGTTTCTTTTGAGATTTTTTGACACGTTTATATGATATCCATTATGTCAATCTCATTTATTTTACACGTTTATATGATATCCTGAATACTTATAGAATATCTTTCACACGGTTATATGATATCAAGTATTCATAATAGAAGTAAATTACAAACGGATTTATTTGAACCAAAAATGTGAGCCTAATAGATACTAGCTTTCCGGGTTAGAGTGAACCTGGGAGTAATGGTAACATAGAGGTACTTCCTACCTCTCCAGAACTCTAGAACAGGAAAATCAGCACCAGATGAACTGTATTAACTGAAAAGGAGTTTTGGGGGTGCACAGTTTCATCTTTTTGTTGAGGATTCAGCCAGCGATTTCTAAGCCTCGTAAACAGAAAATCTGAAATAAAGAGGAAAGAAAAAACAGAAAAGTATCAATGAAAATTAAGTAAAATAAAGAGAAAGAGAGAATAAAGGCAATTGAACAAAAAGGAAGAGTAAGTGGAGTGAACACAACTAGAAAACTTGATAGAGAAATTTATATTTAAAAAGGAAAAGGTATTAAAAAAGGGGTTGTAAAGAATCGAAAGTGTATGTGAGAGAGAAAGAGGGGGAAAGAATGGATCCCCACACATGGCCGCGCAAAAGCAGGACGACCAGCACGAACGTACATTCAGCAGCTATGTGAGGATACAGGATGTTGTCCTGAAGACCTACCTAGGGCAATGAACGATAGGGAGGAGTGGCGAGAGAGGGTCAGGGATATCCGTGCTGCCAGCACGATATGATGATGATGATGATATATATATAAGAAAGACTATAAAAATATAGAAATTAAGAGAAAATAAGAATAGAAGCTAAAAAGAAACGAACGAAAAAAATAAAAATAAAAATGAAACCAAAGGAAAAAAATAGAAAGTAAACATTCACTAAAAAAGTGTGAAAAAGAAGGAAAAAAACTAGAAAGATGTCAATAAAAAGAAAGAGAAAAAATGGAAAAGGGAGGCTAAAAGTCAAGAGATTGAAAAGTGAACCAAAAAAAAAGGAGAAACTAGAGAGAGAAAAAAAGAGAGAGGTTGTACATTCTTAGATACCGAGTAACAAAGAAAAACGCCGAAATGAGACTAAAGAGAGACTAACGAGAGAAACGAACGATAAAATAAAGAATAGAGGCCAGAGGGGGAAAAGTACCGAGGGAAAACATATAGGAAAGTAATAAAGACCGAAGAAGATAGGAAGAGAGTGAAAGAGAGAGAGAGAAAGAAAGCGTAGAAGAAAGTGGGAAAGATGAGTAATAAATACAGGTTGATCTAAAAAGAAAAAAAAAGAAAGAAAAATATGGAGAGAAAGGTGAAGTCCCGAGAATGAGGAAAGAACAAAGAAAAATAAAGGGAAACCAAATAACTCGAATGACAGGAAGTGAAGATGGGTGGCAAAAGAAAGAGAATAAAGATATGGAAAGGGGTTGGTTTGAGAGAGACAATAGATTAGAAGAAATTCAGAGGAATGAAGATTAGGAAAGTAATTGAAATTGAGGAGGAAAAATACAAGAGAAAAATTGATGGTGAAAGAAAAAGGTTAAAAAAAAGGCAAAGGGAGATTATTGGAGACCGAAGAGAAAGATGGGAAGTTAGAGAAAACAGTACAAGGAGAGTAGAAAGAAAAGTTAGGTGAAAGCGATAAAGAATAAGCGAGAGACCGAGGAAGAAAGAGCGAAAAAGTGGAAATAGAATGACTAAGGAGAAATTTTTTTTTAAAATTAAAGAAAAGGAGAAAATGGGAGAGTTAAAAATATTTTATAACTATTGCACGTTCTTAGGAATAGCTTTTGCAGCTCGAAGATTTCATGTATGTTTAAAAATTGGATTGAAATAGATTCAAATAATAGGACTGAATAATCTATGAAATTGTCAAAATTTTACTAAAGTGAAGAAAAAATGTTTGACAGGAACTATCAAAGGAAACCAAATCAGAGTCTAGTGCTTTTTTTTTAAATTTCATTCTGGGAGTAAATCGTGTCGATTAAAAAAAATGCATAAGTTTTAGAAAAATGTTAACATTGTTTACTCCTCTCTCTCTCTCTCTCTCTCTCTCTCTCTCTCTCTCTCTCTCTCTCTCTCTCTCTCTCTCTCTCTTCGCTCAATGCAGAGAATATGACATCCATTTGATAAGAAATATTTTAAATTTACTAAGTTTAAAATTTGCATTATTTGAAGTTGTAAACTGACTCCATATGTCGATGCGTGTATATCGACATAAAAAAACTAAATTGAAAGGCTTGGAAAGCAGACAGTAAAAAGAGATTAGGAAGGTGTTTTGTGTGAAAACAGATAAGAAATGCTGTTTTTCTGTTGATATATGCGCTTAGAAAAGTATTATATGAATTCCCAACTCTACCTGACTTGCTAGTACTGGTTTTGTTTAAGGATCATTAAAAAATACATTTGTTCACAAAAGCTATTTCTACTGCTTCAGCCGATATCAAACTTCTGCTATTTGTGCATTTCTTTATTGGTGAACTTTTTCACCAGTGAAGCTTTTTATTCATTTATTTTTCCTGACACGTTCTTAGGTATTGTCACTCATTGACTACTTTTGAAGTTTTGCCACTCAGTTCGGAAAATTTACATTACTTGAGATTTCTATGTCAGTAAGAGAGAGTAAAAACTAATTTCTAAACATCGTAATTAAAACGTAGCATCTCACTCGTGTAAAATAGGAACAAAGCTTCAAAAAAGTAGAGGATATCGAAAGAAAAAAATTCTGTTAAAAACAGTTGAGATCCTTTTGATCCTATATTTCCACTATAGATGTATTTATGATAACCAGAATAATCACAATCAGTACTGTGACAAAACATTGTAATGGTGACAAGCTACAACAATGTCATCTTTTGTGTAGAAGTTGAATATAATCTGACACAGTTATTAACTGAATTTTGAATTGAAATATATTCATCATATTTTATTCAATCTATACGATCAATGGAAAAGTGTTGTATAAAGTGCACTGGCAAAGGAAAAGATTAGATGTAAAAATACATATTTACCGCGGGCACCTCACGTGATGTAGAGGAGGGCAAGCTATATTAGCAGTCCATTGTTTGGGAGTTCATTTCTCATTGCTAAAACTCGGCTAAGCTTAAATAACTACATCTATAAACACACCCGTATATATATATATATATATATATATATATATATATATATATATAGGTATGTGTTTGGGGTGTTCGGTGAGAACACTGTATTTTAAAGTTATAACACCCTTGCAAGGGCTAGAAATATAGCGTATACATCTGTAGCCAAGAATTTCGGCGAGAAAATCTTTCAAATGTTTTTAATGATCATAAACTCTGAGCTTAGATTTCCACTGCATATACATTTGTGAAAATCACTGATAGCCGTCAATAATATCATGGCACTACAAAGAGAAAACGGAAAAAAGACTGCAAACCTTTTGTTTCTCTTTTTCTTTCTCACTAATTTTGCACTCTGCACTCTTTACGAGCGTAGTTTCGGAATAATAATGACGGTGAAATACACCAATCAGTTTAAACTCATTACTACTTTCTTTTAAGATGTGTTTCATGTCTATCCCTATATGATTTACATTCTTTTTATTATTAAGCTTTGTTTTGTCATGATATGAACAGTAATACTTTTAAAATTACCAAAATAGATGTGTGGTGTAACCACCTCGTTTCCTGCTTGCGCATCTGCACATTGTATATAGTGTATTCTTTGTGCACTTTGTTGCCCTTTTGCATATTCTATTGCGCCGTGATGCTAGGATTCCACGCTGTTGTACTTACGGAAGTATATCACAGTGCACAATCCGAAGTAGACGGAGGTGTGAAAGGACAAAGAAAAAGAAAAACAATATATGATTTGAAGAACCGAACTGACCACCTTCTTTTGCGTGAGGCATGAAATCTCACTCGCCACAGCTATGCTGGTCGCAACTAGCAAACTAATTCCATCCTCTGTATCTAAATCGGCGCGCTGGTTACTGCCAGCTTTCTCACTCCCTCTTCTGGATTGATCTCTCACTGTCAAGTTTTCAAAATCTAACACGTCTAAATGAAGTCAGCAATCCACTCCCATTTATGGATATGGACCACCCAAAAATTAGATGCTGAAAAGAATGGCTTATCTCTTTCATCGCCTCAAGTAGGGTCTAACATAAAACATTAGAATGAATCTCCTTTATCCAGAACGTTTGACCAGCATTAACCCAATAACACACAACTTGGCCTCTATCTATACATATACCCACATATGTCTACCGCGATATATACATATATATATATATATATATATATATAACCACAACACATATACTCAACGCATTCTAGCACACACACTCGCATAACTAGGTCTACACACACACACACACACACACACACACACACACACACACACACACACACACACACACACACATACACACACACACACAAACAAAAAAACACGTACAAACACACACAAACTTGCAACTCTATATATTTATGAATTCCCATACATCTAAATCTATGTACTAACACTCCAAAGATTCAGTGTCACATGTTATTGTATGTGAAAACTGACAAAAGAGTTTAATGTCTATTATGAATCCAGTGTGTGTGTGTGTGTGTGTGTGTAGGGACCATAAGATAAGACAAGAAACATTATGCTTAAAGGATAAACAAGTCAATGTAGACTTATGGAGAATGAACATTTACGTACATTTACTTATATATTTCGATACAGATGAATTGTAATATTGTTCAAGAAAAGGAACAAAACGGTCCGTGTTTGAAAGAGTGGCGTTAAACATGTCTATATTTGTTTTCACCTGAGGGAGAAAAGAGAACTATTTGCTTTACTTTCTTTACTTCCAATCTCATTAATTCTGCTTAATTTTGTCTGGGTGTCGGCAACCCAAACATTTTCTTTATTTTCTTCAAACCTGCCTGTTTGCGAATTTTTCTATTCGGGAAAAAATCCACAGGAGCCTAATTTGTTCACTGTCGACATCATGCTGGTCACTGGGTAAACAGAACTATCCGTACACAATATTTTTTTTTACTTCGTCGGCTGCTCCACACTTCAGACAGTGATTATAGATAATTATTCTAGTTACTCGGCCCTCGGGTGAAAAATTATTGGGATCCACATATGTATATTTTCCAAATTATTTTTATTACACCTAATTTTAATGTTTGAACTATAAAAAAGTGTGATGAACCCACAACAAGTCACACAAAAATGGTGCGCACTTCATTCAGATTAAACTGACTCAAAAAACTGACTTGTAAAGTAAGACAGACACCCACCAGGCAAGTCTTTTTTTTCTTTAAAACCTCATCAGAATTAATACATTCTACGCTTTAGTCTTTAGCTATTTATCTTCATATTTAAAGACACATTCCGAACGTTTTATTTACAGAATTTTTACCTTCAGAATGAAACAACATAAATTCACGATTTGTTTGAAATATATTTTGTCTGATGTTGTTTCTGAATGAAGAGTCATGCTTTTAAAAGATGCAAAATAATTGATTTTTTTAAACAGTTTGGTTTTTGGTTTTCGTATCAAGATTATAAATACTTCATAATTTGTTTTCATGTCTTTTTTAAAACTCCGTAAACACGAAAGTAACTGAAATAACTTCTCTAATCACCTTTGTATTCAAGATGTAATTCTTTAAAAACAAGTAGAAATCAATAATAGAATTGTATTGCAGAAAATATGAGTCATCACGCATTTTAATGTTATTGTAACTACATATTTATTTTGTAACAATAGTAGCATCTACTATGGAACAGAGCAACTCATGATTGAAGTAGTACCTCACTTGAATCAGTGCACTACACATGGAATTAATTGAGCGCCTACCGTGGCACAGTGATTCTGAATCCTTTTTCGAAAAGCAGTTTCCTAGTAAAGTAACTTAAGTTCTTATTGAGAGCTTAAAGAATTTGGCATTGTACCAGACATAATTTGGCTAACACCGCTGCACAATGGTTAACACGCTAGTCTTTCGTATCAAGTAACTCTAGAAAAGTTCTTGGTTTTCCTATACTATTGCCATGAATTAAACTTCCGGGATGAGTTGCATCCTTACATACGGTTCAAAAGTTGTGTCTTTGTGCCTGACCAAGCTATATGATATGATATGATATAAAGATTTGCAAGCTAGTTCGCTTTTTACTTCTGTTTAGTGAATTTGATCCGCCATATTTGTTCCACGAATATGGCTTTGAAATGGTTAATTGTATGTTTAACGTGACACAGTGGTTATGAATCCAGTTTTGCTGAATAAATAAAATGAGTTCCATCCTCATGTGTCAGTAGGTATTTATCCATCATATTTACTACGGTCAGAATGTGACACAAAGTCCAGTTTTAAGCTTTTTCTTCTCCTTGACCAGTAGTTTCACCAAGGTTAAAGAACTCAGTTTGCTGTACTATTTACCTGTACCTGGGAATAATAGATGGTTTCATGTCTTTTCAAACAGCTTCGTCCAGGATTGGAACTAGAGTCGTTGATTCTGTTTTCCATAATTACGCCAAGCGTGCCTCATTAATAAATAACTTTAGAAAATATTTAAGGCATCAGATATTCGTAACCTGAAAGTAAATACTTATTTTGAGCATAAGATTTGTGGGAAGAGACTATACGGTGGGATGATGAAAAAGTTCATCTCAGTTAGAAAGGGTCGATAGAAAGATTTTTGATTGATACAGAGAAAACTATTGGTTAGTCATGTAAAAAGTGTCAGTTCTTGTGTAAATACAGAAGTTAAGCAGTGTTTCAGCTGATCAATAATGGTGCGTCCAGAAGAATATACAATGTATCACAAAAGTGAGTACACCCCTCACATTTCTAAAGATATTTAAGTATATCTCTTCATGGAACAACACTGACAAAATGACACTTTGACACAATGAAAAGTAGTCTGTGTGTAGCTTATATAAAGTGAGTACACCCCTAAGAAACTACAGCCCTAAATGTTCAAATTGAGTGCTGCTTGTCATTTTCCCTCCAAAATGTCATGTGACTCATTAGTGTTACTAGGCCCATGCGTGCATAGGGAGCAGTTGTGTTCAAATTTGTAGTACAGCTCTCACGCTCTCTTGTACAGGTCACTGAAATTTCTAACATGGCAAAGAACTCTTTGAGGATCTTAAAAGGCTCCAAGAAGATTGCCAACACCCTGAAACTGAGCTGCAACACAGTGTCTAAGATCATCCAGCATTTTAAAAGAGCAAGGTCCACTCCGAACAGAACTCGGGTAGATCGTCCAAAGAAACTGAGCACATGCTTTTCTTTGAAAGATCAGCGTAGGAGTGCTGTCAGCATTGCTGCTGAGCTTGAAGAGGTGGGGGGGTCAGCCTGTTAGTGCTCAGACCATGAGTCGCACTCTAAATCGAATTGGTGTCAACAAAGCACATATGGATTACTGGAACCATGTGTCCTATATGGTCTGATGAGATGATGACTAATTTGTTTGGTTCCGATGGCTTCAAGCATGTGTGTCGGCGGCCAGGTGAGGAGTACAAAGATAAATGTGTCATGCCTACAGTCAAGCATGGTGGTGGGAATGTCATGGTCTCGGACTGAATGAGTGCTGCAGCTGTTGGAGCAGTTACATTTCATTGAGGGAAACATGAACTCGAACATGTACTGTGAAATACTGCAGCAGAGCATGATCACCTCCCTCCAGAAACTGGGTCGCATGGCAGTGTTCCAACATGACAATGACCCCAAACATACCTCCAAGACGACCACTGCTTTACTGAAGAGGCTGAGGGTAAAGGTGACGGACTGGCCAAGCATGTATCCAGACTTGAACCTAATTGAACATCTTTGAGGATCCTCAAGCGGAAGATGGAGGTGCGCAAAGTCTCAAATAAGTGCCAGCTCCGCGACGTTGTCATGGTGGAGTGGAAGAGCATTCTAGTGGCTAACTGTGAAGCTCTGGATAATGATGGTGGCCACACAAAATATTGACAGTTGACATGGTGTATGTTGATATTGACAACTTTCCCTAAGGGGTGTACTCACTTTTGTTGGCAGGGGTTTAGCTTTTAATGGCTATATTTTGGGTTATTTTGAGGGGAAAATAAATTAACTCTGTTATATAAGCTGCATACAGACTACTTTTTATTGTGTCAAAGTGTCATTTTATCTGTGTTGTACTTAAATATCTGCAGAAATGTGAGAGGTTTACTCACTTTTGTGATACACTCTATCAGCCAGTGAAATACTTTCTAAATATCTCGCTTAGTATAACACAAAAGTGGCCTTGTGTCGAACGTCTTTTCTTTTAAATAAAAGAATATCTCTATATCCGTTGGCGGTAGAACTATATTCTTTTCCCTTGTATCCTGAATTTGTGTTCGTTTCATTTGCTCTTAAAAGAAAGAAATTGGCAGACTAAGTTTAAACTTTTCAATATGTTTTAATGTGATATCTAAGAAGCTTATATTAATCTAGCATAGAGCTAACATTTGGCTTAAATCAATACGTTTCTTTCTTCTTTTTTTTAAGTTTATCGATATGTCCACCGTAAAACATTATACGTGTATATATACTACTTGATTCTGAAGATTCCAATGAATCAGTTTTTCGGAACCGTTCAAAGTAATTTCTTATTCTACAAACATGCCTTAATTTTATTTAGAAATCATTACTCAAGAAACTTTATTCATATTTTTCCAGGATTTTATCAATAAGATTATTGTACTTGTTCTTTTTATATTTTTTAGTAACACAAGGTTCTATGGGAGGAAAAGATCATTGGGAGATTGTGGTTTAGCATTTGAAATAAGTTATCTTTGTTCGAACAGTGGGTACGGTCTTAACTATAAAGAAGACTACAGGTGTATATACATTTCTTTATGAAAAATTTATTAATCATTTTAAGTTGAAAATTTCATTAAGATTCTCTAATCAGATTCAGTGCATTTACTGTGTTTAGATATTTACTCGGTTTCACATAACGATAATGAAATAATAGAATCGTCTGGTTCACTATATATATATATATATATATATATATATATATATATATATATATATATATATATATATATATACGAGGATCATAAAATAAGTTTCCAGACTTTTTCGTATGGGCACTTTTATTGATAGTACACACATTAAACTCTAGCTCCCTTCGAAGTAATCCCCTCCGGCTGCAATGCACTTGTTGTACGGTTCCAACAACTTCTGGAAGGCCCCATCGAAGTTCTCTTGTGTGAGCGTGTCAATGACCTTCGTCACAGCCTCTTTTATCTACTCAATTGTCTCATAAAGACAGCCTCTGAGCTTGGGGAATAACCAAAAGTCACAGGGAGCAACGTCTGGACTATAGGGAGGCTGAGGAGCCGTTTTGATGCCCATCTTGGTCAATTAGTCTCTGACAAGGATGGGGTTGTGGACTGGTGCATTGTCCTAGTAGAAATGCTAGTGACCCGATTTGAAGAGTGTTGGCCTCTTCCGACGGAATCTCTTCCTGAAATCCCTTAAAATCGCAACATAGTAACCCTAACCCTAACCCTTTGGCCAATCAACTCTGTTGTATTGACTTCCTTACTCCTCCCACACCTCTCATCATTTCCCACAGACTCCCTGGCTTCTTTAAATCTCTTATGCCACTCAAAAACTGATGCTCGATTCATGCAAGATGCTCCAAAAGCAGTCTGAAGTATGCCATACGTTTCTGTGGCATTCTTTCTAATTTTAAAACTGAATTTTATTGCATATCGTTCTTCTAAAGTGTCCTCACGCCCAGATTGCATTTTTGAAATTCACCAGCTGTGACAATCAGGCTTTAGTCGGGTGTATTCCAATTCCTGCTGTAGCTGTTCATAGAAATTGGCCAGTCATCTCATAAGATGTATAGCAATAACATACTGAATTTTCAAGAGTCTACGACAATTTTAAATCCGTGTAAAAAAAAGTCTGGAAACTTATTGAATGCACCACGTATATATAAGACGGTATTGGATTCAGTAAATCAGGAGTTGGAAACAATTCCAAAGATTCTTGGGTTTTTAAGAGAATATATATATATATATATATATATATATATATATATATATATATATATATATATATATATATATTGTCATCCACAGACAGACTATTTCGTTCTATCAGAACTCTTCAGTGTGGCTAGAAACGCTGGACGCTCGAAGCCGGGATCGAAACCCGTCCAACTTTACGTTAGACTAAGTCTCAGACCTCTCGGCCACCAAGCGGTATTTATTTAGCAATATTTCAACAAAATCGAAAGAAACAGGAATTTGAAAATCTGAAATTGGCGTTTTATTTCAAATAAACTATTTCTAACACCAACTTCAGGTTTTCGAGTCCTCTTTCTTACTCTCTCTCTCTCTCTCTCTCTCTCTCTCTCTCTCTCTCTCTCCATATATATATATATATATATATAGTGTGTGTGTGTGTGTGTGTGTGTGTGTGTGTCCAGCATTTCTTTTTTATTAATGCATATTTAGTTAGAATAATAGACGAGGAAGAATGTATTAAATTTTAAAGGATTTTTCTTTTTTACGAAGAAAAGAACGCAAATCTGAATCAAATGAACGTAGAAATCGAGCCAGAAATAACAGTTTCGTGCGCCTTTGACTGTGTCTCCAGTCATTTTAACATTTAGAATCATTTTTTTTTTTTTTCATAATTTTTTAAGAATTCATTCAAATTGTCTCAATCTATTTACGAATGGTGGGAACTGGCTTTTTACACATGACTTTTTGTACAATTTCAACTTTGTTGTAGGCTATTGAACTGTTTACCAACGTCATGAAACACTCACGATTCATACGAATATGATTTTGGCCAGTGAGGCACCAAATGATGTCACTCAACAGTTATAAAAAGGGATGTAATTCTAATT
The DNA here is from genome assembly GCA_963585895.1 of Sepioteuthis lessoniana. Lineage (NCBI taxonomy): Eukaryota > Metazoa > Mollusca > Cephalopoda > Myopsida > Loliginidae > Sepioteuthis > Sepioteuthis lessoniana. Next base: position 106,512,568 of record OY757920.1, on the reverse strand, counting down.
GTTAGATACTTTTAGAATTCTTTATTCTTGTCCAAAGTAAAACTTATTTAGAGTTTTTCTTGTTAACGCTTTGTCTGTTTGGGATTTTTAGTTAAAGATACGTAGATATCATATAAGATCAATTATAGGGTGGTAACAACTTTTTAATTGATTTGAACAAATACATTTTCTCTGTTTCCTGATCAATAAGAAATAATAGATTGCTATTGATAGTTGTATTTTCTAATTTGCAAATTATTCCATATAACTAACAAGTTTCCTTCTTAAACTCTTCTCAATATTTGTAGGTTAAGAGTGATCACCTACCCGCTTCCTATGAATGATTCTAGATGTATCATTGTTGGGTCTTTATTTGGTATTGTCTTTAAATACGACTTCTAAATCGACTGTAATCGTGTAATCAAATATTTTTGACCAAAGATATAATCCATCTTAACGGGCTTAAGAAACGGATACTGGTACAAGGCAAAACGTATACGAGTTATTCGAACGATTGTTTGTCCATTGTTGAGAGCTATTATTTTCGATTACATAACGCTCTCTACTTCAGCCAGATGCAGATCCTTTGGCAGCCATTCAGATCCTTTTTTCTATGTTCACAATTTCCTCATCAAATGAATAATTTTCGCACTGATAATTATCGATCCTATATTACTTCAGATTATCTTAGCAAACTGACTCTGGATCATGTGTGTGGTTTGCTTCTTCTTAAATGTTTTATCGTTTGGACTCTTTCACAAAGGATCACACAGTTGGTAATTTGAGATATTCTTTGAACAAACAACTTTACATTTCCCATTTGTTTTCGAAAAATAGACATGATGGTGATACTTCCCCTTTAATATTGCTTTCAGTGATTTGGTTTTGTAGACATCGTTTGTACTATCAAGGGATCTAGTTTTTTTCAAGAATTTCATTCAACGAATATGTCTCCTACTATTCACTATTTACTTTATTGTACAAAGGTTAGAGCTGCTCTTGTTGATTGCTTTGCCAATATTGAAGCCCGCAGTAAAACTTTCAACATATTTCTTTATTCAATGGTAAAGAAAGATGTAAAATTAAATAATAAATCTCTAAGACTGGGGCTGTATTTGAAATTCAAATAGTAAAAGTGTATTAAATAAAGCTGAATCCCCTGAATTTTAAGGTATTTTTAATCTTTCATTACAAATTACTATTGTCCTATGGGTAAAAAAAATTGCAGAAAATCGAAAATAACAAGATACAAAAGACGGGTTAAATAATGATTTTGTATGTGGGTAAATATGGCTACGATAACCCATATTAATTACATTTTTTTCTGATGAATCTTGTATTAATAGTACATTTTAAAGTAACACACATTAGTTTCATATCAGAGGGTTCAAGTTGTCGATAACTTTAAAAAAATTGTTATCCCCTGATTTCAGAAAATTTGCTCAAAATTTACTCTAACTTTGGATAAATCGTCAGGAAATATAGAGAAACGTTTGATTCTGAATTAGTATGCAATTTTTTTTCCAAAAATGATCGGTGGTGATTCATAAAGAGGGAGCATGGCCATGCAAGCGTTTTCATCGAATCCTTTGGAGACTGTAGCTCTTCCTTAATTACGTTAAGCAGCAAAATTTTATCCCAAAATATAAAAGTTCATGATACTAATCAATGGTTACCCTTTAAAAACAGTGAATTTTTTTTTTTTTTTTTAGTACAAACAGTCGACTTTCTAAATTGAATTATCACGACCAGAACATCCGGCGAACAATATTAATTCCTCTACTTAAAAAAGAAAAATATCTACAGTCTATTTTTTTTTATAACTATACATATGTTCCTTGTTCTGGATTCTGAAATGAAAAAGAAACTTTGCTATACTTACTATTGAATAGAAGTGTACGTATTAAATATATCTCCAACTTATAATGAATGCAAAATAATTCCACGGCACATTGAATATCTGTATATTTTCATTGTCATATTTTATCTAAATGAAAATAGAAAAAGGTTAGGTATTTATCACAAATGAAATATAGCAAACATGCAAATGGTATTTCCCCCTTAATGTTGATATATTAAGATAATTTAAAATACTGATATCATCAATTCATGACAAACAATTGAAAAGAACAAAACGACGTTAAGAAACATTGTTATTCACTATGAAAATATTCATGTCCGCAAAATTTGGTGAAGTAAATTGTTTGTTGATTTTAATATGTATACATCATAGTAATATAAAAAAAAGCCATTAATATTTTTTTAAATTGACGATTTATTCACCGGTTTCACGTTTTCCTATTTTTCGGGGAATTTAGGTAAATACCCCACTTTAGTTTATGGGCTGTGAAAACTTTACTTTAAGACGGGAAGTTGGGATATATGTTTTTTGTTGCTCTCTATATTTTCATGAGTGTCTTATTTTATTTCTAACATTTAAAAACAAAGTTTATTTTTTGCTTTAGAGAGATTTACCTAACTTACCATTGCTCATTAGTAGCGATAAAAACAATTGGAATGTTTCGTTGTCTCACTAATCCTTTTTTAAAAAGAGTTTAGATACTGCAACAAATTTTCAAGTAAAAAGGAGTAGAACTGAAAAATAAGATGATTTCGACAACACAAGACGATTTTACATGATAGTCTTATTCTATCAGTATCCCTTACCTCACTTGCTAATCCTTTTTTATTCCTTTTGCTCTCGATATATTTAATAGTAACTTAATTTTCAATGTATTACTATAGTAATGTTTTATAAAACAATCCTATCATAAAATTATAGCAATGTATTTGCATTATATTGATATAAAACAGCGCTGTTTTGAGAGTAATGCTTCTATTCATCTGTACATTGTTGTTTCTTGTCGAAAGTTGCCGGAAACGAAAATAAAAGGAGGAGACGACAACGTGTTCATCGCAAAAGAAAAAGTCAGACACGTGGTCCAATGAAATGTATCTCCCATTTTATTTACTTATTTAAAATCCCTCTTGACTGGTCTCAAATCAGGAAGATGTGGAGCCATATTTTCTGAGTCGATGAACGAAAGATCGTATCGTTCCATAAATTGTAGCCCACTCCCAACATATGGTTACTTTTTTGCAACACATATACTTCATTGAATTATAATCCATTCATAAAGTCTTTTCTGACCCATTCTCTTTTTCATCATCCATCGTAGACATGTTAGCAGCAAGATATCTTATATGTACCGATGGGACCCGGTATCGGCATTCATACCTGTCCCAAACGTCAAGTGGGTATGATGAACCTCACTGAAATTGGAATTCAATTTTATTGTTTCGTTTGGCTTATAAACATTTCTCTATGTGACATCACAAAAATTTAGGCACCCCCCACCCAAAGAACAGGTTCCTTACCCCGGTTGCTTTAATTCATGACCGAAATAAATTTCCAAGCAATAGTTGGACAAGTACCAAATGCGTACGCTATACGCAAATACTTTCGGATGGGCTACTACTACCGCCAGAGATTTCTACCTGAAGTAATAAAAAGTGATTTGCTTGGACAAGTGTTTGAATCATAAAGCACTTGGGCGGAATTGAAATGGAATTCATTGTACGAAAGTAGATACGTAGACGCTTTATATGAATCTATGTAGAAAATCCTTGACATAAACTATTGGACAACGAGACAGACGGTCTGCCTGTGAAATATTAATGCTTTCCTTCGTTGACAAAGTCATGTTGGTTATTGCCAATATAATAAATAATGTGTCCGTCTAATTCAGTAAAGATATAGTTCCGGGCAACTTAGCACTGCAATTCTGTGTAACAAATATATAGATTTTGCTTGCAACAAACAAGTAGGTATTTTATTATTAATTTTGAGTAATGTTTTATTGTATTATTTCATATTGAATTGCCTTTTTATCTCAACTCGCTCGGGATATCATTCTACGACAGAGAGTAACAGCAATGATTGGAAATAATAATAATAATAATAATAATAATAATAATAATAATAATAATAATAATAATAATAACAACGGATAAGCCTCGAAAAATCCTGATCAAAGATACCTTCTGATCTACCAACTAGTCTATGAAAAGCAATTGGTTATTAAATCAGAACAATGAAATCATCTTCTATTTCTCAATCCCTCACGGCAATTTAATAGTTTATCTAAAATAAATAAAAGTTAGAATCTTATTGATTCGTCTTAGTTTAAATGCTATCCAGCAGTACAAATTCTGTTTAGCTGCCAACAAATAGATATTTTACAGTTGCGATAAAACGAAAGAAAAACCAGCCCTGAAAATGACAATTTAATCATCAGTGCATAATATGCAAAATCACATCTTCGACACTTTCTCAACTACTTTTGGATAGAAATATTCGATTTGTTTGCGCCAATATCAATTAGCATTGTGCGCAGGTTATTCTTAAAAGAATTTTTTTCATCATAGAACATGTGAAAGCACGTGCTATACCCTAACCTCATCAGCCGCCAACCAGGGTGATAACACAGTTTCGGTAGCTCAAGGCGGTACTGCCACTCCTGGCCCTACCAAGCAGCTTTTGCCACCGGACAGGGTATTTAAAAGAAATATATAGCTATATATACGCCAGATCAACTAAAAGCAGCCATTACATTGAACGTTTGTTTATCTTCATTTTAGTGCAGTTTGTGATTTAAAAACGCGTTTACTTTCGGCCGTTGATGTCATAGCAACCGTTTTTTGATGAAATACCTTAATGCATTGTCATCCAAAGCTGACTTATACCCAATATATTTCTCATCTTCAAGACTGCTATTTCGGAATAGCTTTAAAAACGAATATTTATCGCTCAATTTTAAAACATAATTTTTAAAACTGTCATTTTAATTTATTTTGTTTTAGCTTAAAAGAAAAAGGATTGTGGATCAGTTACCATAGGAAAGCAACAAGACACCAGAATGATGAATTCATTTTTATGCCGCTGAAAAGAAACTTTTATAAAGAAAATCAATTTACATAAATTCTCAGTTTAACTTTTGCTTTTTTAAAATTTTTTTGTTTATTATCTATAGCTTAAATTTAGCCCTATGTCTATAGATATGTCTATAGATAATTAACAAAAAATTTAAAAAAACAAAGCATAGAGTTAAATTGAGAATTAATGTAAATGAATAAATAAAATAAAATGTTAGATAGAAAATTGTGAAAAAGAATATAATACATACGTACTACTCATAAAAAGTTTAACTGATTAATAGTTTCTAAGTAGTTTTGAAATTTTAAAATATTTTAAATAAATGAAATATTTGTTTTGGTTTAAAATATCTATTACTGTATCATTATGTAAGGTTATTAATTAAAGTTTAAATCTAATTCAATAAAAAAATCTGTAATTTAGGTCAAAATGTAATTGAAAAATAAAAAATAAAAATTTTTAATTTGTTTAAAATAAATCTACTACATTTCTAACCGAAATTAAAATTTAAAACGGAAGTGGGCTTAATGAGGAGATAACTCTTCGCCCTTCTTCTATCCCCTCCCACTTTTCTGTGTCTATTCCAGTTTTTTTTTATCTAAAAGATCTGAAGAAGTCCTGTTAATTTTTTTTCGTGTTTTTGGAAATTTCAAAACTGCGTAACAGGACAGAAATAAATTTATAATCCTATGTGACCGGTTTTGTTGTTTTTCTTAAAGAATTTATTGCTCTGTATTATTGTTACATTGAGCTCTTTATCAGGAAAATTTAAATATTCACTCATGAATTATTTCTTGTCCTGATGGAATTACTCCCAACTCCGGTTTAACTGGACCAAAGAATACTTATATATATATATATATATATATATATATATATATATATATATATATATATGAACTTGAAGATTAATATAGAGACTAATAATCTCCTGTTCGTGTTGTGCCGCTAAAAATATTTGTAATCAGCCTGGTTGCTTCTTGATGGAAATATGATGCACCTCATTTAAAATGGCTATACTTATTACGCTTTCAGACATCAGTTCCTAAAAATTCCGCCCAACGAAAAACCGACAAAAAATCTCTAAATGAAAGACTATTTTCACTATATCATTTATTATTCAGTATTATTAAATTTTTCTAGAAAACTCTCAGTTGTTGGCAGCAAATGAAAGAATTTAAACAGGGATTTTCAGGTTCAAAAAATAATATCAACAAAAACTGGCACAAATATTTTTCTTCTGATCATAAAAATATAAGTGAGCAAATAAAATCAAATATTTGCCTGGGAGAGAAATATTTGCTCTATTTTCTAGTTTGTTCGTGATTTTTTTCCAAAGAAAGGCCTAGGTATGTAACCCTGCAAACTTTCTTTTAAAAAAGGTAAAAATAATCAATTTTTTCAGAAAATTATCTTTCAAATGCATAAAAATAAATTTCTTGCACTTATAGGTACAACAAATTATGAAATTAATTTAAAAGGATGCACTCACAAAAAACATATTTTTAATGAAATTATAACTTAAAACTTTTTCTTGAAAAAGACTTCATTAAAACCTTTGCCTTTCATCAAATAAATAAAGAAGATTTTATAAAAAAAATCAAATTATTGATTTTTGATAGATTTTTAAAAGGATGAGTTGAAAAGTTTTAATGCAAATTATTTACGTTTTTTTATCAATTCTTTTACAATGTTGTTCTTCATAAAAAATCTCTATTTCTTTTGCGTATACATATAACATTTTTCATATTATTCTCCAATTTTTCCTCTTCCTAATATCACAAATTCTTAATTATTTTATTAAAATTTTAGGAATTCTTTTTCCTCTGATGTCGATTTCTGCTAAAAAATTTTCTATTTCAATAACCAATACCATATACCATTTTCCGCAGTTAATCATTTATAAGGTGTACAATATTAATCACACTTATTTCTAAAAATCTACATAGAATCAAATATTTGTCTCTGCAAAAATCCATCGTGAATAATTGCACTGAATATCACGAAATACGGTGCGTAATCACTTATTTTGAGAGAATCATAAGAAAAAGAATTGCTTCCGATACTTTCCTTGTCATGAGTCAACTACATGAGACAGCAGGACTGGGAATAGGAGTAGACCTGTGTATTATAATCCTAGTTTCTATCCTAACTCATTCATACTGATATATATATATATATATATCGCTTCATCACAAGTTTTCGTCAATTCATTGCACTCTTTATATTCCCAAAATAAATCATTGAGTTATTTACTTGAAAAGATTATGATTCAATATGTTCAGTTCAACTTGCCCATTTTTTTTTATTAAGAGAAGGGTAATGATTGTTGCAAATTGATAGTTTACTAATCATATTCCCACAAACTATTTGTTCGTGTAGGGTGCTCAATCCTCAAAGGGTATATAACATTGTGATCTTGTACTAAAACAAATAGCTATATTAAAAAGTGTTGCATGAAATAATCCATTTGATGTCTAAGAAAGTTAAAAAACAAAACAAAAAAAAACCACCATACTATACAGATTCTCAACATGATTATGCAAAATATATTCATGCGAGTGATTGGCCTTATTCGTTTAGCTTTAGATGCTGTAAGAATAAATGAAGAAAGGAAGATAATGTTGCATCAATCTTCTAAATAAGTGGGGTGCTCTGAAAATCAGCATCGGATATATGTGATTCTTTCTTCTGGTTTCCAACGTCGACTGATGTTTAATCATCTTCAGTTCTGTAGAAGGCTACATATATTTATCTAGTCGGGCAAAAGGTCACAGTTTTCGAGTGCTGGGTTAGAAGAATATTTACTGTATAAGCGAAATGGTCAAGGAAAAATGCTTAATAACTATTACCTAGTATTAGTATTTTTCTCAATTTATTTTCCTTATACGAAATTAGCAGGAACAAAGCCAAAAAATTATGCCGATAGGACTGGATAATCTCTCAGTTAATTATACCCGCGACTTATGAACATTGACATTTGTTCCAAACTCCATCTTGCAATTTTATAACGAGTTTCACTCTATCTTCTTATGGTTGCTTTTTAAATGAAGTATTTTAGCTATAATTACCAGCTTCCTTTTATTATTATTGCTTTTTAGATTAAGCGTTTCTAATCGTATCATATATAATTAGTTTTATGTCATTTTGTTATCATGGTTTTTTACTTCCACAGCGCAAAGTAGAAATAAAGATTCCAACTAGGGATTCTCTTGTCATAGGCATTCCTTATATAAATCAAAAATTTATTCGATTGAAAATTGTATCGAACTCATCATCAAGTTATGCTAATAACAACTAGACTGCATTCAGTTTCAGCACAGAACTGATGTTAGTCTTGTGTGTCCAGGCGTAGGAGTTCAAAGGAAAACGTCGCTTATGAGTTCGTTATTATTTCTCTAGTAATACCCCGTATGTCTGGTTCGTTTTACTTGAATTGTTTGTGAGATCGGAGGTAAGTGGTTGTACAGCTACTGCTTCCAGGATTTGTTCAAAAAGCACGTAGTATTCTTGTGCTGTTCTCTTTTAGACTTTTCTCAGTTTGTTTCATTAGAATCAAGGTGGTTCTATCATACAGCAGTACTAATACAACCACATCCTGGAATAAAAACCGTTTTATTTCATCAGAGATCAAATTACCGTATCCTCAACAACCTGTCAATAGCACTTTACGTCTTTCCTATTCGTATGTTGACAGCGTTTTCAGATGATAAAATATTGTAAACTAGTCCAAGAGTTTCAGAAGCTTGACATTTAGTGTAGACATGGATTCATCTTCTGCTGTGGTGAAACGCCATGGGAATACACATCACTATTTTAGTTACAAATATGAGAAAAAATTGGTGTTGCGTTTGTCTTCCGTGTGGCAAGAATCTTTCTCTTTTCTTTAGAATTTGCAATTTGAAATGTTGACTTTTACTAGGTTTCAAATATCAACTTCAGTCACGAAGCCTAAATTCTCTAATAATGGATATTCTATGAAACCTAAATCCTTTCTCCAAAATTGATACCGTTCAAAGTGATAAAAGTAGGGCGAAGGAACCACTTATAAAATAGCTAATTGATTAATATACATTACTCTCAACAATTCATATATAACGTTGGACTGTTCATTATTTTCTGGGCTTGTTGTTCCACTATCATTTCAGAAAAACAAGTAAAAAGACTAAAGAAAGAAAAGAAAGGAAGAAGTGATAGCGGTCTTAAAAAAAACAGAAATGACAGGAGGCCTTAAAAGACCAAAAGGTTTTTGAAAATATGAAATAGGATAATGATGTACTGCTGATTTTAGGAAGCCTGTCATTCATTCTCAACCAATAAGCAGTAAACATCTGGCTTGAGAATGAAAATTCGTGAAATATAACAAAGTAGCAGCAGCAGCAGCAACAACAGTTACAGCAGCAGTTGCAGCAGTTACAGCAGCAGCAACAACAACAATAAGCCGTGGACTGTTTCCCAAAGAACAGAAAGAATGTCACATGAGGAACATGTTATCTTTTGTAAATTGTTCAGTACATCGTCAAGAAGAGCAAAATTAGACGGAAAAATCTTCCTATGGCGTGAATTGACTACAAAAATGCTCATGATATGGTCCCTAAAGGTGTTCAAGATATCCGTCAAGATCATTAAGTTCATCACGGAAGCTATGAAGAGCTGGAGAGTGGATTTAACCGCAGAAGGAAAAACCTTAGCAAAAATGACAATCCACAGAGTTATATTCCAAGGTGATGCGCTGTCACCATTAACACTTGTAATAGCCATGCTGCCACTCAATCATATTCTAGGGTTAGAAATTAACTAAATCTCAAAAATATCAACCACCTAAAATACATCAATTGTTTACTAAAAGAGATGAAAAGAATTAGTGACTCTAATACAAACAATAAGAATATATAGTCAAGATAAAATAATGGAATTTGGTTCAGAAATATGTGCCATGCAAATAATGAGAAGCGAAAAAAGACAAATAACAAAAAGGAAAGAACTGCCGAATCACGAAAGAATCAGAATGCTAGGAGAAAAGGAAACATACCATTACTGAGGAATGTTGGAAGCGGATACCATCAAACCAATGGAGATGAAAGAAAAAACTTAAACGTTTCTTAGACGAAAGAAAAATCTTCGCGAAAAGTAGCTTTGCAGCCGGAATCGCATCTAAGGGATAAACACATGGGCTGTCCCCATTGTAAGATACTCGGGACCATTCTTAAAGTGAACCAGAAAAGCACTTAAACAAATAAACAAGAGGACGAGAAAGCTAATGCCGATGCATAAGGCCTTTTAACCTAGAGATGACATAGACAGGCTCAGTGTTTCAAGAAAAGAAGGCGGAAGATGAATCAAATGGAATTGTAGAAAGAAAGGTACAAATTGTGAAAATGAGGATGAAAGCATTTGCCCATTTTCTGAAAGCATAAAAGCCTACTTAGCCAAATTGTTTCTAATTTACCGAAGGAGTGTACGTTCAGGAAGAAAACAAAGTCCTTCTTGGTTTTATGAGGAGACAGAATCAGAACATGCAAGCCCCGTGGTTTCAATAAAGGACGTAGTTCGAAGTTCCGTAAAGGTTCCCGAGTTCGACAAACACCTGGAGAAGGCCGGAGGACATATCGGCCGAAACGTTGTGGAAATAACAATAAAGATGAAGACAATAGTCCGAAAAACCTTAATGATAAAAAATCAAATCGAGAAAAAGCAAAATTTCTATTACAGAAAAAGCAAAACACAGCGATATTAAAGAAAAATGGACAGCAAGTACAAGCCCATGTGGATCAGTTTAGATCCAGAATCAAAGAAGAAGAAGAAGAAGAAGAAGAAGAAGAAGAAGAAGAAGAAGAAGAATAAAGAGCAGGTGGAGGTCTATGATCTCGACAATAAAGAAGAGCAGGTTTTGGAAGAAAGTGATTATGAACTTGTAGAAGAGACTGACGAAGACAATTAAATTAGACCCAGATCGCCCATAAGAAGAAACCAAGAAAGACACTTAGAAAAACAAGTTCCCGTGAATAATCAAGAAAACCACAAGAGCAACCTGCATTTCAGATGAGTGTTGTTACGTACATAATTTAAATGCATCCATTAAAACAGTAACCCAATATCAACCGTCCGAGTGAATCTTATTAGTGAGTCAACATCTACTCTGCGTGATATACGCGTCATAACTGACTATTTTATGAAGTTTATTTCTTTGAAGAATATCAGGTCACATCTTTGCAGTGCAGATGATAATCAACTCCTGGATCTGGTATAGCCACAATATACAACCCATTAAAACTGTTAAAGGCAAATACAAAACAACGTGAAACTCAAATTTTAATTTCAGGTACACAAACAAAGACCAAAACAACCAAAATGTATTCTACTTTTATCTAAAAAAACAATTCCACACAAAGAATCTATAAAAAAAAAAAAGGGTGATAGAAATCTGGGAAGAATCTGCTAAATTTAATAAAAAGATTTGCCGGTCATTTACATGATTTTAAAGAAAAGATGTTTCTCTGGCGTCGAGATACTAGAAATATATGAACTGTTAGGTTATGTGGAATATGCCCAAGAAGCACCCTCGAAACGAACTTGAATTGAAAATACTGAAAACCAAAATATTACGGAACCAATGAGCTATGAGAAAACCATAAGTTATAAGAAAATAGAACAATTTTAACACAAGAAGAAATAAACAAAGTATAATTCATGAAAAATCCTGACAGAAAAGGTTACATTACCATCAGAAAGGAATCAAGACTGAGAAAAATCAAGGTAGAAACCGAAAAGGTATATAATTATTAAGATACATCCCTACAGACAATATTACCAAACTAAATGATATGCTAGAGCAAAACTAGTGATAAAATTGGTATCTCTCAGAATTTGATGAGAACGGTTGGTTGGTTGGTTGGTTGTGTGTTATGGCATATTAACCCTTATAAGTTATTCAATGCTAAATCCTGTTTATACATATATATAAAATACTTACGATTTATAAACAGATATTTTGTTGGTAACATTTCTGAACGATCAAGGGCTCAATTTTTTGCACCGAGTAAAATGCTTCCAAGACTTACTATGTAATACTGATAATCCAATTGAACATCAATAATTTTCTTTCACACTGTTAAAAGGTTTCAAGTTTAGAAAATTATTATATGTTTCTATTCGATCCATAGATAGGATCCTAACAAATACCACTACTCTGCGACTGGAAATAAGGCAAGGAGGTCAAATCTTTATAAAATGCAAGAGTAAATGAAGCTAAACAAGAAGGAAAAATACTCAGGGATACAATGAAATGAAAAAACAAAAAAGCAACTACAGACAAGAAGGATAAGACAATTAGAAGAAATAAATCAAAAGATATTAACAAAAGAAAGAATACTTAAAAGATACCGGTACAATATCAAGCAAGGCAACTAAAACAGGACCTTCTGAAAAAAAAATTCTCCTGACAAGTCGGTGGAAAGAGTACAACAACTAAGGAAAAATTGGATTCAAAGGTAACAAAACAATTTCAAATCAGGATATGGGAATGGAAAGAACAGAAATAAAGGTCAAAATGATAAATAAAAGGAAAGAAAATTTCAAGGATTTAAGACTCCAACTAATTCAGAGTAATACTCAAGAAAATACCAAACTGGAAAACACCAAGCCATAATAACATACATGGATTCTGATTTAGAAATCTTACCTCGATCCATGACAGATTATCTGACCAACTGAGTAAAAATCTACAAAAAGCAATTATACACGAATGGATGAGTTGGGGAAAAACTACACTGAAAGATACGACCAGAAATTTTCATATAAACGAAAATCCCTAACAATATTGATAACGAGGCACATATAAATCTATCACTTACTTACCTGCCTTGGACTAATTCCGGAAGAACTTGCAAGATGCCACAAGGGACGAAAGGAAATGGATGATCTATTATCTATGTATCAGCATATCTTCAATGCGGTTAAAAGAAGGCGGAAAAATGTAGGTATAGGATGAATTCATTACAAAAAAGTCTATTATGTGGTTCCACAAAGGTCGATAATAGAATGTCAAAAAATACACAAAATATCCAACAAAGTTATAAACTCCATCACAAAAGTCATGGAAAACTGAAAAATGGAATGAGCAACAAGAAGACAAACCCTAGCAAAAGGGAAAAACCAAAGGGGAATCTTCCCGGAATATTTATTCTTACCACTGTTATTTTCTATATTAATGATGCTACTCAGTTATATACTTATGAAATGCACAGGGGACTAAAAATTAACAAAATCACAAGAAAAGATAAACTGCCGTATGTACATGGATGATATCCAAATATCTTCCAAAGTATGCCAAATCAGGAAAGTATAAGAACGCTTAAAGAGAAGGAAAATTACAAGTATTTGGAAATATTGGAAGCTGACACCATCAAACAAACTGATTTTTTTAATCAGAAAAAGCGTGCAGCATAAGATCAACAAAACTTCTCTAAAATAATCCATGAAACAGGGATCTTATCAAACATTATAGCAGTCCCGCTTTGTAAGATTCTCAGGGGCCATTTCTAAAATAGACACAGAAGTAACTTTAAAAAATGGACCAAAGTACCAGGAAATTAATGACTATGCACTCGGCCTTACATCCGAGTGATATACACACTGTGTCAAGAAAAGAAGGAGAAAAAGAACTCGCTCGCATTTACGATTGCATAGATACATCAATAGACAGACACGAAGAATACATTAGAAAGACCAATTGCCGTAACTAGTAACATCAATGTCAACAAAATGACAAACGGAAAGACAACTAAACTAGAAAACAGAAATGAGAAGAAAAACAACTGTATGAATACTTCAAGCGACAAACTGATGATATTGCACGCGATATCACCTGGACATGGCAAAGAAAGAGAAAAATCCAGAAAGAAAATGAAACTCTTCTAATAGCTGCATAAAACGTCATCAGAATCAATTATATTAAAGCGAAAATTGATAAGACACGACAGAATAGCAAGTGCCTGTTATGTTGAGACAAAGCCGTAAAGGTTAATCATATTGGTGAAGGTAGCTAACAGGCACAAAATTAGTTCCAGACTAGGATCTACTTGAGGAGAAGGATGATCTCTTGGAAACTGTGAAAGAAATCGAAGTTTGACTATACTACCAAATGGTATATGCACGAATAGGAATTAAATAAAAACGAAAAACTGAATAAATACCTGAACTTTGCCTAAGAACTGAAACAACCATGGAACAATAAGGCGATAGTGACACTAATAATAGTCGGGGCTGATGGAACAAACCCAGATAAGCTAGAGAGGATACTGGAGAGCTGGAGACTGCAGCACAACAGAGGTTGGCTAGAATAATAAGAAATATCCAGGAAATTTTAAAAAATCTCGCTGTCACTACCAAAGACTTAAAAAATGGTATTTGATGCCTCTTTGCTTAACACTCGGCATTATAAGGAACGGATCAAGAGTAAAGTGGAACAATCCAGGGAAAGGAGTAGTACCCTCCCCTCCACTTTGGTGTATTAGCTATCGATAAGGGAGCCTCCGGGTCACCCTCGACTAAGGTCGCTAACTTTACTTTAAGTCTTATAAGAGAGTTTACAATTGATTTCCACGTGATCGAAGTCAAAAACTTCGACGAAATGAAATACATTCTTTCAAATAGAATGAAATAAAGAAGCAGCAATGCAAAGATATTCAAGAAGAGAAGATCGATCCTATTTGGCAACATAAGATATTGCTTCAGCAGAAATATATTGATCGTATTTAACATATAGGTCACAATCTCAGCTTTTTATTTTATACATTTCTAATCTATTATGCAGCTATAGAGATTATGCGATTAGACTTTCATTTATTTTCCAAAATTTTGTCATTCAAATATACTGTATTTCATTCAGGTGAGAAATATTCTTGGTCGAAGGTCATTGCTTCTATGAACATATCGTATTAATGTTAATGTTTGCCTAAATATTATGCAAGATTTTTATGAAGAGCTTTTGTTTTCAGCACCTCACCATAAGATAATCAGCATCAAAAGCAGCTTGACCAGAAATGATAAGTGCAAAACCATAATAAACTGTCAACTGTTATCTGATTACATTTGGAAATTAACGATGTTTAGAAGATATATGAAAAACAATAGTCAAATTTGATTTGATTTTGAAAGCGAATTATGTAAATATGTAGATACGAACACCTCTCTCTCTCTCTCTCTCTCTCTCTCTCGAGCCATTTATCATTTTGTATACACACACACACACACACACACACACATATATATATATATATGTCTGTGTGTGTGTGTGTAACATAATGGTTACCATCACAAGAAATGGATACGTCATCTCGAGTTCAATTCCTGAACAAGACTGTTTCCATTTCACATAGAGCTAATATCCTTAAAATATATAAATCCAACATTTTCTCTCTTCAGCTATGAGTCAACAGAACGGCAAACACTGATCTTTAAAATTGGTCTCGTAAGAAGAAGGACTCTGAATTCAAACCAGTTAAACGTTGCTTAAAAATTGATTTTAATTGTATCTTGCTTAAGTAAAGCGGTTGAGTAAATCCTTGATAATGCTATTTGAAAATTGCTACTTGAAAACTACTCCGTAACCTACGATAAAAATATCAACTTCTAATATAGCAGCTACATTCTAAAATGCCTATAACACATTTTCAGCTAGTTTTCCTCCCCATCCTTTTGTAGAAATTCTGATTTCCTACGAATTTCCTTCACACATGTTCTTCCTCCAACTTTTATATAAATATAAGTATACCGTTATAGTATTTATCAATGGATAATTCGTTCCTCTAAAGATGGCCCAAGTTGAGGGCGAAAATACTTAGGAAACATACGGTGCGTTCTTCAATTCATTCAATCCCAAATTCAGAAGACCCATATGAAGACTTGAATGGATCAAAGACAGAACAGACAGACATGAAGTGCCTCTCCTTTTTTAATCAAACACATATATACAGACAGATATAAATCATCCAATAAACTTGACATTCAAGTACATAAAAATAATATTTGAAATAAGTTAAGACATATTCATATCATTTATAATAATAACATAGTAATTTATATATAATATCCTATTTTTAAAAAGATGGAAAGTAACTGAAGCCAGAATTATAATACCACAGTAGTCAGTGACACCTTGTTTTCCCAAGGTTTTTTGTATTTCTTCATCACTCCTAATGATTATCCTTTTGTAGTCAGTGATCCTTTGCTTTCCTAAGGCTGTTTTAATTTCTTCATCACCTCTTCTAATGGTTATTGTTTTGTAGTCTGTGACCCCTTGCTTTTACACTCTAGAAAAGGATAATTATTAGAAATGATGATAAAGAAATACAAACAGAATTAGGAAAGCCAGGGATCACACTCTAGAAAAGGATAATTATTAGAATGAGTAAGGAAGAAATACAAATAGCATTATTTAAAAATGGGGTCACAGTTTGCATAAGGATAATCATTTGAAATGATAATGAACAAATACAAACAGATTTAGGAAAACAAGGGGTCACACTCTACGAAAGGATAATCCTTAGAAACGATGATGAAGAAATACAAGTGGCCTTCGGTAAAAAGGAGGTCACGGTCAGCATAAGGATAATCATTAGAAATGATGATGAACAAATAGAAACAGATTTAGGAAAGCAAGGTGTCTTCGGCTACGTAAGGATAATTGTTAGAAGGAGGGATGCAGAAATACGAACAGACGCAGGCAAACTAGGGGTCACAGAATACAAAAGGATAATTAGTTGAAGAGATGATAAAGAAATACAAACAACTTTTTGATTGAAATGGTCACAGACTGCAAATGGATAAAAAACCATTTGAACGTGGGGTGATGAAATAGAAACAGCCTTAGGAAAACAAGAGGACAGAGACTACGAACGGATAATCATTAGGAGGAATGATGAAGAAATACAAGCAGGTTTAGGAGAACAAGGTGTCACAGATTATCAAAAGCTAATCATTAGAAGTCGTGGCGACGAAATACAAACCGCTTTATGAAGTCAATGAGTCACTGATTACAAAAAGGTAATTATTAGAAGGGGTGATGAAGAAATACAATCAGCCTTAGAAAAGCAAAAGGATTATAAATGGAAGGAGTGATCGAAAAATATAAACGACCTTAAGAAAACAAGGGGTCACAGACTGCAAAAGGATAAGCTTTAGAAGGGATGATGATGAGATACAAAAAAACTTTAGGAAAGCAAGAGGTGACAAACTACAAAAAGATAATTATTCGAAAAGTTGATGAAGAAATACAAACCGACTTAGGAAAAGCAAGAATTCATAGACTAAAAAGGATATAATCATTGGAATGAGTGAAGAAGAAATCCGAACAGCCTTAGGAAAGCAAAGGGTTACAGACTACAAAGAATAATCATTAGAAAAGGTGATAAAGAAAAGCAAAGGGCCTTGGGAAAGATGACAAAAACATAAACATTAAAAGGGGTGAGGAAGAAATAAAAACAACATTAGGAAAGCTGGGTGTCACAAACTACAAAAGGATAAGCCTTAGAAGGGTTGATGAAGAAATACAAAGAGCCTTAGGAAAATAACGGGTCACGGGCTACAAAAGGATAAACATAAAAAGCGGTGATGAATAAACACCTTTAGGAAAGCAAAGTTCATTGACTACAAAAGGATAATAATTATAATGGGTGATCAAGAAATACAAACAGCTTTAGGAAGGCAAAGGTGTCACAGACTACAAAAGGATAATCATTAGAAGGTGGGGTGAAAAAATACGAACTCACACATACATATTGATATTTTTTAAATTCATAGTTACCAGTCATATAAAGATTGAAAATATTTTACAATAGGTAAAATGCTACATCCCTCATTGTTATCGTTGCTTTAAATACCAAAGATATTAATCCCACCAGAAGAACCGCAGTTGACGTCTTACATGTGGAAGGTGTGGCTAATCAGACGATGACCACATGAAGAAAATTTTCCTTAATGAAACTAAATTCTCAAACCTACCTCAAGAAAGCCTGACTGTTCGAGAATTTGCAATACCTGCTAAAGAGGCTAATTATGGCTAAAAAATTTAGAAGAAATAGAACTTTTTTAGAAGCGAGGAATGTAGTGGAATTCTATCTGAAATATGGAAATATAATTTCAAAAACTAAGTCTCTTAAACAATTGGATATTTTGCAAATAGTCATATTTCTAAATTAATTACCAATATATTTAAAAACAATGAATGTCCATTATATCAAAGAGTGAAATTTTTACCGAATTCTTGGTGGACATTAATTATAAAAATGTCCTTAATAAAACCCTTCTGTTTATCTAATTATGAAATATTTTGAAATATATAAATATTTACCATCCTATGTTCATTTTACAACTGTTCATTCAATCATCAAATCACGTTCATTCTTCTTATAAAAATCTAAACTTTTGTCGGGTATAGTAGCAAATTTAGATGGCAAGCTAGTTCAGTAAAAGATTTTAATTTAAATAGAAATTACGATAAACGATCGGGAACAAAGTATTTGACTTTAAAATCAAGAATATTGATCTTGATTTAATACTAGTCTGAAAATTTGAATCAGCATTTACTGGCATCCTGGCTGGATCAACTACTCAACGAAGCAAAAACTGCTTCAGTGATAAAATCATTGAAGTAATTGAGCGCTGAATTAAATTTGACAGATTTCGAACATTATTCAATTTCGCTTAATAAAATGAGTAAAACTCGACGTGTTTTGAATTTAACTGGAAGAAGAGAGAAAAAAATCAGCCAGAAGTTTAGATAGCAAAGGCAAAAACAGAAAAGAAAATGTTTTGAGCTAATATTGTTAATGAAATAAATGTCGTCTGCTTCTTCTCACCTTTTGCATTGGAAAGAAACGGTTTCACACCAGAAAGAAACTTTAATTTACTTGATCGCTTTATGTAATCGGGTGGAAACTAATACTAAAATTCAGCAATTAAAAATCACTGAACCAAAAAATTTATGCATTGAGCAAACTGAGTTTTATTTCTTTACCAAAGGATCATCGCAGATTTTATGAATTCAAAAGTGCTAAACAGATAATGATATATTGATATATGAGACTACATATTAATTAATCATACTTAGTTTAGCAGTAAAATACAGTAATGATACTCTTAAGGACAACCTATGAAGGTTCTTATAAATATACACATACTTAAAGATTAACGTTCACTTGAGAGCATTTATTTGTGAGCTTAATCCTTACTGGCAACCTCTTTCATCATAAACATACGCCAAAGAAAGCAATCTCACTAAATGTCTCACAAAGTGAAGACTCTACCAGATCAAATATGTGTCCGCTCTATTGACGGGGCTTATAATACGGTGACTATATGCCATGTGGAGAGGTTATGCAATACCCACCTCCAAAAAAGGGCATCCTGGGTATGGCACTAAGCTGCATCTAAACATGACCTTCAAGTTCCAAAGATCTGGTTACTGTAGACCTCTTCAGGTTTACTCTTACTCGGGGTGGGAGTATTTGTTAGGGATCCATTAATGGGTCAAACAGATCTGTTGAATTTTTTCCCTTTTCCATCGGACCGTTGGCAACAAAAAAAAAAGAAGAAAGATATATGAAACTTTTACATTCAAAATGTAAATATGAACTTACAATAAAAGTGATTTCCTAACATTTAGGCATAAGATAAGCCTTGACGAGTTGATATCTTGTTAAAATGAATCAATCAAATGCATGTTAACCGGATTCTATCGGTAATGATTTTTGACATTTGCACAGTTTAGCATGAATATATATATATATATATATATATATATATATATATATATATATATATATATATATATATATATATATCCTGGTTTCCGGGTTAATAATTTTCCATTTGTTTGATTTTGGATTTTACACGATTTGCATAATTTTGTTTATGGTCAGTATACTCTTATTTCGGGGGGGGGGGCTGGAGCCAGGTCCCCCGAATAAGAGTGTTAGAAACTTCAAGTCCAGATCAACAATGTCACTTTTCCACATTTAATAGGGTTCTGATTAGTTTCTGATTTTTTGGACATGCCAAAAAGTAAAGATTGATGGGACGGGACAGTTTTTGAAATTAAACACGCATATAGTCATGTACATCAGGCACATTAAAAAAGAATTTTGTCCCGAGCCTAAATCTGTGGAAATATGTGGAAAATACCAACAAAAAGGTTTCTAATAACTGATATTCAGTTTCAACTGCATGGCTGACGAAGCACACACTGTTAGTCGTACATGACCACTAAAATTCAGTCACTTTGATTTGCTCCTGTTAGCCAAATTAAATGGGATGGTGGTCCAATCTCACGACATAATCACAAAAATACCTGATCTTTTTTAGATTTAATTTTACAAAATAGGCTAAAAGTTAAGTTGATTAGTCAATTAAGCAAAATTGCACGCACACACACGTATATATATATATATATATATATATATATATATATATATATATATATATATATATATATATGTGTGTGTGTGTGTGTGTGTGTGTGTGTGTGTGTGTGTAATTCTATTTACGTATATCAGGAAGTCTATTCGTTTCCCTGCGTTTAGACGATTGCTTCAGTTTGTCAGTTATCTATCGATTCTTTCTTCAGCCGTGTCTTTTTAAGGAACGCAAATCAAACAGATGTTATTTTAGAAAGATATAATTAGGAGAATAAAAGGACTGAACTAAAATTATTTTATTATTCTTTAAAGAAAGAAGTTTTTTTCTAAGGTCCGGAAAGATCGATTCTTTCTGCGCTTCTTTTTCTCGAATTCTTCTATTATTAAATGTCTCTTATTAACTGTAGACGCATAGAAACAGTTCTTGCTAAAGAAGAAAGATGGAAAAAGACAAGGAGTGAGTGAGTGAGTGAGAGAGAGAGAGAGAGAGAGAGAGAGAGAGAGAGAGAGATGAAAGAAAAAAGAGTGGGGAAAATTAGTGAAAGATTTTTATCCTACTTTGAGAGACAGCAAAAGATTCCTTGTTTTGAGGAGAGAAAAGAAAATAATGCTTGGTATCCAGAGATACAGTTGAATATTCCTTTCTATCTGAAATATCAAAAACCTGAAAAGAACGGACATTCAATAATAATCAAATAGAAAATCAGACCAAAGTTCGTTTGCTAGTCTATGATGGTCGGCCTGGTATTTATCCAGCTCAGCTTTAATTGGCCTACATTGTTATAAAATTGTGACACCAAGTGAGGATCGAAGTGATTACGATAACTACTACAAGGTATATTTCCTAAACATTACAGAAAACTCTCTTAGATTACTCATTACAATATGTTTATTCAAATTCTGAGTCGTCTACATTTTAAAGAGGGCCTACTCGGCTGGGGCCGTAGAATACACCGACTGCATCTCTACAGAGGGGTAAGACTTCCCCAATGAGTGTTCTGGATATATCACAAAACAATCGGATGGTGAGTCTCCAATAATGATAGAGCTTTGGGGAATGCAAATCACTCCCAGGTTCACTCTGGCCCGGAGTGGTAACAACTGATTGGGTCTTATTTATGGGTCAAATAGAACAGTTTGCCATTCAAACTGTGCGCTAACAAATGGTATGCAAAATTGAATTGCTGGTAATAGAACTGTTTGATCATTTAACTGTGTGTAAACAAATGACTGATGTTTAATTGAATTGTTAGTGATACACAGCAATGCTTGTAACCATTTACCTTTGTTGAGTTATACTAAATTGAATTGTTAGAAATAGAACTGTTTGATCATTTAATTCTACTGTTGGTGATACGTAGAATTGCTTAGAACCATTTAGCTTTGTTGATTTATGCTAAATTGAATAATAAGAAATAGAACTGTTTGTTTATTTAACTGTGTGTATCAACAAAATGGGTTTACAAATCATGTATTTCATAAATATGTAAAAACAGGATTTGGCATTAAACAAGCCACTATGGTTGATATGTCAAAAAAACCAACCAAACCATCTAAAAAGAATATTTTTACGAATGAATTCATTTCGAATTTGACGG
This sequence comes from Sepioteuthis lessoniana, assembly GCA_963585895.1. Classification (NCBI taxonomy): domain Eukaryota; kingdom Metazoa; phylum Mollusca; class Cephalopoda; order Myopsida; family Loliginidae; genus Sepioteuthis; species Sepioteuthis lessoniana. The sequence goes on along the minus strand of OY757920.1, from coordinate 106,490,639 downwards.
TCGAGCAACTTAAACTTTAAATGGACAGTATATCTTTAATGCTGCTATCCATAAGGAATTGTAGACTTTCTTATGTTTGTTCGAGTTATAAGTTCTTTTTTAATAGCATATCAACCTTCGTGAGTTATTTAATACCAAATATATCCAAGTAGAAGGGCTACAATGGTACAATTTAATCCCTAGTTGGAGGAATTAGAAGGTTCATGCCTTTTTCAAGGAGTTTTAGTGAATGTAATAGTGCGACTTGAGTTCGAATCTGCTAACTACGATGTCGCTGTCCAGTAGGTTAGCCCCTTGTGCTGCGAGTACTCCTCCTTATTAACCTATAGAACTTAAAATAAATAGTAGGTGTATAATAGGTTGGTTAGTAGTTTTATTTTTCTTACTGGGTTTTTTACCTCCAAATATCAATTCAGAGCAGCTGTCACTGGAGTTGAAAGGTAGGACAAGATTAAATGGAACTCCCTATCAGCATAATTTCCAATCAGATTTATAAATTATTAGACTGCGTAATTTTCTTTTTGAACTCCTAAATTTTATTAAAAGATTTCATTTTTCTTATCATCTGTGTTTCAAATTCATAAACTGGTGAAATCTGAAAATTCTATTGCATTTCCAAATACAAAGTAACAAATTTATTGTTACTCGGTTAAAAGCATGTGTTGTAGTTTCATGTTAAATTGAGTATGCTGATTCTGAATCTGTGGTTGGAATTGTTCTAGTACATGCAATCTATAGCAACTACAACCCTCAAAAGGTCTTCCTTTTACTCCTTTATATAAACTCAAACTTTATCAAAGCAATGGTACACAATGATAGTGGATTCTAAAAGTAACATTTGGCACTGTGTAAAGTGGCTCAAAACTGACATCAGACATTTTAATGGACTTTATATCAGATAGGAAGCTGAAAGGCAGAGTAAACTTGAACGGTTAACGTGGTTGTACAAAACTTTACTGGCTCCCATGCTGATTAAAAAAAAAAACAATGTACTACCAGATTTTTCCGTTATCAATGTGCATAGTTGTAGGATTTACCAGGACGGATCTAAGATTGAAACTTGGTCTCAAAGATTGCTACAACTCTAAAAGGATCGTGACAACTGTAAATTCGTACAACGAGACACTGACTCAAAGCATAAGCGTAAGATAAAATGTCTCAAACATTTCTGAATTTTGCCGAAATTTTATATTAGAAAGTAATTCAATGAATAAGGTGGATTTTACCAAAGCTGTTTGATGTAGGAAGCCCTGTTTATTGTTGAGCTTCTTTCTAGGAAAATAGTTGTGATGTCAGAGAAGACTGTCAACAAGACATTCTTCATTACTGCTGCGCTCGAAACTTTTCTTTACCGAAGAGGGTTTTTTTATGTTTCTACTTTATGTGTTTTTTTTTTTTTTTTGGCACAACTTTGTTATAGCTAATCCATGCTTAAACCATTTGTAAATATATTTTTCTATTTAGTCTAATATATTATTATCTGGGTAATTAATTGATAAACTTTTTCCCAGCGTTATTTTTATTATCACAATCTGATATTGATCATAAAAGATGGACCCAACAGAGTCTCATGTTTTTTATGTATTTTTTCAGCTTGAGAAAACAATTATTTGAAGTTATTCATTTCAATTGTTTGTAGAGACAAAGATTAATTATGAGGGTAGAATAATATCTTAATCTTCCCTCCTTTTCAAATATTTCAGTTCTTTTTACACTAATTATTCACGAACCTCCAAAGTTAAGTTGGACCTATAAAAATATCCGTTTTATCACCTAGATGGTAACGATATTTTGTACTTCCAAACAAATTCTCTCTCTCTCTCCCTTCACTTAACCAAAAGTTTTTAAAGTGTGGTCATCTGATTACCTCCACTTACTTTAGATAACCTCTTCAACTGGAACTGGCGTTTAAGCTAATGTCCACAAAAAAATATTCAGTATCAGGACCGGATTAAGCGTCGAAGCGGCACATAGTTTTTTTTTCCAAAGACGACTTTGTGCATTGCTTTGAATAAGTGGCTGAGGCGCCTGGATAATGTGTAGAGTTTCAAGTGGAGTTTTCTTTTTTAAAGGGACTAAAGAGCTGTTGCCCTAGATATTTTGCGTTAACATTAAATGAATGATCTTTTTTTTACGGCCTGGCATCGTATGTACACAAAATAAATATCCATGTTCAACATTCTACACAGAAATGTTTAAGGAGACAGTAATTGTCACGTTATGACAAAAAATAACTAATTTGAGAATTCAAAAGAATCATTTAATATCATTGACTCTGTGGCACAAAGTTTGAAATGATGAATCAGTATTCCGTGAAGAGAGCTACCTAAACACGCTCATAAAATTGTTTTCTTCTTAAAATGTCTTTCTTTAATGTTAGACCACTTTTCAATTAACTCTCTAACGTCCATTATTACACAAAACTCCATTTTAATATTCTTCGTTTTCTTTCATTCTAAAGAGGAAAATTTTAGGGTTAAACTGATGCCAGGATATCATTAAGAGAATTAAGTAATGTATCACTAATTACTTATATTTAGATCCGGAATGTACTTGTCAAATGGTATAGAGTTAATTACGATCACGTTTCTGTAATCAGATGCTATTGTCTTTCCTAATGTGACAAGCTAATGACGACAACTACATGAAATTATTCGTGACACAGACGCATCCCAACAGATCATCTTCTTTGTCTTTATGCTTAAGACAGACATCCGCCCAATATATAAACACTGAATAAATCAATATGTTCTGAAATAACTTTACATGTTCTCAATACCCTTGTCCAATCATGTTTGAGAAGATATTCTTTTTTATGTTATATAATGAAGTGTCAGGGCTCTTAACCATCCGGAAATGATAATGGGGTTAGTCTAAGAATAAGAATTACCGTGTTGTAGGTTCGATCCTTACTTTGGGTATTGTTTAAGCCTAAGTTAAGCTTTTTAGTGGAATTTCTTTGATAAGAAAATATCATTAATTTAGGCTGGTGTACTCGGACTAATGTCCTCATCTTTGTTGTTTTAGTCACAACTCATCATACCCTTCCGCATTCTTTAGGTATCTACGGTAATCAGTAGCCTACTGCGTAATCATTTTCTCATTACACTAATAAAACGGGATTTCTTCCAGGATGTGCATGTGTCAACAGTACTGTATAAATGCACCACACCCAGACGCCAACAAAATGCTTGTTGAAAAAGCTAGATGGAAAGTATACAAGAATGCCACTTGTTGTTTTGAACAAATCATAGAAACAACACTCCACCATAAAAGCAGATGTACGGCTACTGACTTCCATTCTCACAAACTATACAAATAAGACAAACAAGACATAAGGTGGGGTCACTGCTAGAGAAGTAAGACCGAACTCATACGTGACGTTCTCTTATAGACTCCTAAACTTGGATGTGCCAGTGTTGGCCAACCAACAAAGACTTACTTCAGCTGATTGTGTAGACTGGATGCAGTCTAGAAGACCCACCAGAAAGGATGGATGATAGGGTGAGATGGCACAAGAGTCAAAGAACTCCCTGTTGTCAGCGCGACTTGATGAAAATTATATATATATATATATATATATATATATATATATATATATATACAAGCTTCCATCTCGGAGACTATGTCTATGTTGAAAAGTTATAGCACATAGTTTAATAAACACACAAAGGAAAATATTATTTTGGGGAAAATACACTGATTCAGAAATATGAACATAACAAAAATACACAAAATAGTTTTATATGCTAAAAAATAGATAAATTACTGATAGATTTTTATCGTTAAGGGTTTTCAGACTATTGTCTTAAATCTAATGGGTTTTCTCTTTAAAATTATTTAATTTCCGAAGTGACGAATTAAAAGATTAAAAAAATCAACATTAGTCCCATAGAGTGTTCGCCAATGGCCTGGGAGATCGGGGTTCAATCTCTTGTCGAGTCATACCAAAAACTCAAAAAATAGTACTTTATATATCTTTGCTTAACACTAGTTAAGTTACTAGATGGAATCAGAGGTCCTGTTTTTTGTTGTTGATTTTTATTTTTTTTATTTTTTTAAAAGCGGTTATTTTGGTGACGGGGGAGCTTTTTTCTTTCTTTCTTTCCTTTACTGAGAAGGCATTAGCTTTTTTAATCATTTTACTTTACTATTTGGAATCAGAGATTTGTGGGGAAAATTAAAAAATGTCAATTCATTTGATGTCTTTGATGATTTTTGCATTTTAGAGTCTTCATCTTTCAAACATTCATACAAGAGAAAAACAAAAACAAGAACAAAACACTTGATTGTTAAATCTCCATGAGATTTGAACATTTACGTTTTGTTTTGGTTTGGTTTGGTTAGGTTTTTTTTGGGGGGGGGTTTGGTTAGGTTAAAATTTATGAAAAACAGTTAAAGAGGAAAATAGTTGTTTTTTTTTTATTTTGGTTTTCTTTGCCAGAAGATTAACCGCATAACTTTTACAAATTTAAATGAATTATTTAGTTTATACTCGCAAAAGTAATTTACCGACAGAGGTTATAGCTTATTAATACCACGAAGCCATCAGATTTAATTAGAAAGGTGTGAGAAAAATGAAATTTGTATAAGCGAAGATTTGAACAATAACACTATGAAAGAATGATTTGTTAGTTGTTTGAAAGAATGGTGTTTTTTGCAATTTTTAATGAACTGTATGATGGAAATATGTTTGCGTAAAATCTCATAAAATATTAGTACGAAGATTAACGTAATGTTTAATTACTAACAATGTTCATTAAGAATTTTGCAAATTGAATCGATTTTGACACCTGAAGGGTCTACAGAAAAATATATTAACAAACGCCAATAAGAAATTTCTCATTTTGATTGTTTTGATTTTTATTGTTTTATTTGACGTCAAAGGTTCTAATTTGAATTCGGGAATTTAACATTTTGTGGTATCTCCTAGAATAAAATGTCTTTCCAGAGTTGTTGCTAAATTTTCAAATAGTGAAATTAATCTTTCAGATATTGGTGTATATGGTCATAATAACAATATCATTTTATTTGGTTTGAATGTATTCAGTTAAATCACAATGAAAAACTATATAAAAAGCTATTTTTCATTATATATTTTTTCAAATGATATATGAAAGCATCTGTTATTTCATTAAGTGGAGAGGGAACCAGTAGCAATTTCTCCAATTTTCCCATCAGAATCCAATTTTATTAATATGTTATAATTCCTGACCCCGATATCTATCAGCCTAAGGCATAAAACACTGTTCTTCGACGTATCTCCAAATCGATGAGTCACATCTAATTTTGAATGTTAAGTTACGAGGATCATTAAATAAGTTTCCAGACTTTTTTAGTATGGGCACTTTCATTGATAGTACACACATTAAACTCTTGTCCTCTTCGAAGTAATCTCCTCTGGCTGCAATGCACTTGTTGTACCGTTCCAACAACTTCTCGTAGGCCTCATGGAAGTCCTCTTGTGTGAGCGTGTCAATGACCCTTGTCACAGCCTCTTTCATCTCCTCAATTGTCTCATAACGACAGCCTCTGAGCTTAGGGAATAACCAAAAGTCACAGGGAGCAACATCTGGACTATAGGGACGGGGGGGAACTGTCTTGATGCCTATCTTGGCCAAATAGTCTGTGACAAGGATGGGGTTGTGGATTGGTGCATTATCCTGGTGGAAATGCCACTGGCCCGATTTGAAGAGTGCTCGACTCATCCCAAGGAATCTCTTCCGGAACTCCTTTATAACCTCAGCATAGTAACTCTAACCCTAAACTTTGGCCAATCAACTCAGGTCTATTGACTTCCTTACTCCTCCCACACCTCCCATTACCCCTCACAGATTTCCCGCCTTCCTTGAATCTCTTATTCCACTCAAAAACTGATGCTCGATTCATGCAAGATGCTCCAAAAGCAGTCTGAAGCATTCCATACGTGTTTGTGGCGTTTTTTCCAAGTTTAAATCTAAATTTTATTGCATATCGTTCTTCTAATGTGTCCTCACGTCCAGATTGCATTTTTGAAATTCACCAGCAGTGACAATCAGGCTTTAATAGGGCGTATTCCAATTCCTGCTGTAGCTGTTTATTTGAACCTGAAATCATAAAAATTGGTCAGTCATCTCATACGATGTATAGCAATAACATACTGAATTTTCAAGTGTCTGCAATAATTTTAAATGCTTGTACAAAAAAGTCTGGTAACCTATTGAATGCTCCATGTATATCTAACGAGAAATATTTCAATTGATAAGCGCCCAGATTTAGTCATCAAAATGGTGAAATCAAAAATAATTTACATTGTCTAGCAAAGCGTTCTTTTCAAAGATATATTCAATAAGCTTATAAGCAAAAGTTGGAAAATGCTGATATCTGAAAGGAAGTTTGTGATGAAATATATTCCTCACTAGTATTGATATTGCCCATCTATACATGGTTTATTGATACCAGGATCATGTGATACGCAAGCGTTACAGTGTACTGTGAGATTTATTTCGTGACTAGCAATTTGGCTAAATTTGTTGATTAATACCACAGGGTTGTTTTTTGGTAGGCAACCCAGTGCTTATGTTTAACAGAATTTTAAAGTTCTATATTCTGACATAACGAAAATACAAGCCAATTGGCAAACTGGCAAGCTGGCAAAATCTTTTTGAGATGTGGAGAAAACTGAAAAGAATCCAGTTAGAACTTTTAATATTGAACTAGGGAAAAAACGGTCCGCTGAAACCAAACCAAGTCTCCTTCAAAGCAAAATACAATTGCCTAAAAATCCACAGCACAGCCAGACGCAAGAGTCGACTCTGAAAACCCACGACACAACCAGACGCAAGATTCGACTCTGAAAACCCACGGCACAGCCAGACGCTGGATTCGGCCCTAAAAATCCATGGCACTGCCGTAAACAGGGTTCAACCCTGAAAACCCACAGCCAAGCGATGGTCCTACATTGATGCCGTGCAAACATATTTAACAACATATTGTTTATTATCGGTAACCGGACCAAACTATATCGTAATAGAAGTAAAGTTGTAGATGCACTTGATTTGTGCATTAATGTAACATTAACTGAAAATACTTTAAGGATATAATGAAAACAATAAACTGTGGGTTGACACATAAGTGGTAGCAGTGGTAATATTATCAAACTACATCTAAAGGCATTTACAAGAGCTAGTTCGATCCTAAGTAGGCGCTTTATCATTTTGGCCTCATGACGAAACCGTATTAGCTTAGAAAGTTACTCTTGCAGACCGCTAATACTATTATCAGAATTTCCTTCAGTTGGCTCCCTAAATAAGTTATATAAACCATGAATTTAGTACACATGAATTCGGAAATGTTTTTTGAATTTTTTTCTTTCAAGCAAATTGAATGGTACTTGGAGAAACAAATTATATTGATGACAATACAAAGCATCTGCTGACTGAAGCTTATCGGTAATAGCTATTGATATCTAGAATAGCCAAAAAAAAAATGTTAACAGTAAAATATAATAAACTTTGAGAGAGATGATTGTTTATTCATTTGTATAAACTGTGGACGAAACACCTGCAAAGAGAACCAGCATTTTTCTTTCTTTTTTCTTATCTGATCACTTTTATCTAACTGACATTCAGTTTTCAACTCGTTCCTCCGAAGAACTCAAGGAAAAATTATCGGGAGTTTTATTCATAAAGCTAGTGAAATTAGTATATACAATTCCATTCCCAACATAATCGACTCTTCTTAAATATTTATTTTAACACGCCGTTTTCTTCTTTGGTTATTCAAAGTTGAAGCGTAAAATTAATGGTGATAAACAACTAACCGAGTTTTAAAAGAAGAAAATATGAACTTTTAGCTTCTAAATTAATTCACATTACTTTTTACTTTTAAAACCTTTATCATTCTTCTTTAATCAAAGAAAATGTTTAAAGAAATCAGATTATTGATGTGTTTTATATTTCAGTTCGTTCTTATCTAACTTCTAAATTTATAATTTTCTTTTAGATTGAACTTATCAAGAAAGGAAAAGAATCAAATTGAAAAGAAATCAATTTTAAATATTCTTTTGGTGATTTCAGATTTTTAAAAAGTGACAGTAAAATGTATTGGATTTTCTTGTCTCTTCTTATTTTAGAATATTTATCTAAACAGATAACTATCACCACAATTATAAAAAAATACTTCTTCTAGTAAAACATTTTTTTTTCTTAACAGACATTTGCAACTGTGCGTTATCTAAAATCCCTGATAACTTGTGTAATAATAGATACATAATGATATTCAAATTTCGCTAAGAAATTACCATTCTAAAAATGTCAATAGAATCTATTCTCATCAAAATAAGTTAAGGAAATTACCAAATTGCTATTTCAAAATTCATATTATCTGGACCATCTATTTTTACCCATCCTACCAACCCTCATTTTCAGTCAGGAAAGTAGATTATACTCTGCAAAAATACCTGATTTATTCTTTGGAAGTTTTTCTTGAAATTCTTGCGATAAATTTTTATCCAATCATATTATCTCAGCCTCGCTATAAAATCTGTTCGACATGCCTGTGCGAAAAATCAAAACAACATATGAACTACTTTCTTTGATGACAGTCAATTCTCTTAACGCCTCCATCCCTTTTTTTTTTCGATATCTCTTCAATCTTTGTCACCCATAATCAACAACAAAGCGATCCTCCATTTCTCATAACAGCCTCAAACACTTCATAAATCTAAAGGCACTGAAACCATTTGAAAGCACCCAGAAATGAAAAAGAAAGGACTGGAAAGAAATTCAGTTTCTTTTGCAGGAGGAATTATTCGAAAGACATCTGCATGTCATGACATTTTTTTTGCCATCAGGATCTTTAGGGAAAGAATTTGATTTTTTTTTTTTTCAAGTGAATACGCGAAGACTTTGTCAAGGTTGAATGTTTGGTCTTCTTTTTAGCCTGATGTAAAGAATAAAAAAGACCTGGAGATAGTGTAATTAACCCGGCTTTGGAAAATGAATTAATTTATATAAAAAAAAACATCTGCGAGAAGGAAGTGACCTTTTTTATGTGTTAAGGTAAAAAAAAAAAAGGATGCAGTTCTTGATACCGAAAAAAAAAGTAATTGATTTGTTCAAACCTGAGCTAAAAATCAAATTATTTTTTTTAATCACCGATTTTCTTTTGCTGGATTTTTCCATAATTGTGCAATGATTTCCTTTTTTTTATTATATTTTGATTATGTTTATGGAGTGTGTTTTAGAAAATATAAGACACCATAACAGTTAAGGAAAACTCTGAAAGTATTCTTGTTTCTGTAAAATAATTATAGATGGTACAGTATTCATGATAGTAAAAGAACACACACACACACACGCACGCACGCACGCACGCATACACACACATATATATATATATGTATATATATATATATATATATATATTGGTCTGATGGGCAATATACTGTCATTAACCGTGCGTCGTTGATTCTATGTCTACACTGTTCTTAGATATAGAGTCGCTATCACTGATATTGAGTGGATTCTATTTATGAAATATACAATTAATATTAATCATCATCATCATCATATCGTGCTGGTAGCACGGATATCCCTGACCCTCTCTCGCCACTCCTCCCTATCGTTCATCGCCCTAGGTAGGTCTTCAGGACAACATCCTGTATCCTCACATAGCTGCTGAATGTACGTTCGAGCTGGTCGTCCTGCTTTTGCGCGGCCATGTGTGGGGATCCATAAGAGTACATCTTCTCCAGCAGTGTCCTGCATGTCTGGTTCGTCTAACTTGAATAGTTTTCGTGATAGGGGGCAGGTGGCCGTACAGTTGGTGTCTTGTGGGGTGTTGCTGCCAGGACTTGTTCAGGATTGCACGCAGCATTCTTGTGTAATTGCCATCTAGTTTCTTCTCCAGCCGTTTTGTTAGCATCCATGTAGTGCATCCATATAGCAGTATCGATGTGACCGCTGCCTGGAAGAAACTGCGTTTCATTTTATCGGTTAGGTCTGATTTCCATATAATCGATAGCCTATTGATAGCTGTCCATGCTTTCGTTAACCTCGTTTCGATGTCCTTTTCGGTTGATTCGATGCTGCTTCCTAGGTACGTGAATTTGTCTACTAGTTTAAGTGGGGTTCCTTCTAGAGTGGAGATGTCCCCGTTTGGTTATAGCACATATATTCCGTTTTGTGTGCATTAACATAGAGGCCTATGCTTGCTGCTGCTCGTTCCAAACTATGCAGAAGAGTTTCGGCTTGGTCAGGTGTATTTGCCAGTATCGCTATGTCATCGGCGTAGTCGGCGTCGGTAATTGTTGTTGCGGGGTATCTTCTGCTTCTTTTCTTCGTCAGTTCGAAGCCATTCTCTTTGATTTTGTCAATCGATGTTCTAAGTACGTAGTCTAGACAAATGATAAGGAGGTACGGGGCCAGCGTGTCCCCTTGTAGTACTCCTGCTACAATGTCAAAGTATTCTGTGTCTCCATCCGGTGATCGTACTTTTACTTTAGTGTTTCTATAGAGAATCGTTATTGCCGCTACGGTTTCTTTAGGTACGCTAATAGGATTTGTTCCATCTTTCCTCTGTGAATGGAGTCGAAAGCCTTGGTAAAGTCGACAAATATTAATGTCGCTTGTAGGTTCTTTGCCCGTACACCTTCAAGGATTCTGCGGATGGTTAATATTTGTGAGGTCGTGGATCTATTTCTTCGGAAGCCATTTTGGTTTTTTCTAAGTATGTTGTCGATTTTGGGTTCTATTCGGTTTCGTAGTAGTGCATTGTAGATTTTGGCAGCTATGGATGTAAGTGTTATGCCTCGGTAGTTTTTGGCTAATCCAAGGTCCCCCTTTTTAGGGAAGGGGAGTATGCATCCCTTCATCCATCTATCTATCGGATTTTGATTGTATACTGCGTTGCAGTGGCGGAGCAGTATGTCGTCGAATTGTCTGGTCTTCCATACTTCCGGGGGAATTTCGTCCAACCCTGCAGCTTTCCTATTTTTAATTTTTCTGAGAACCGAGTCGAGTTCTTCTTGTGTGAACGGTCCTAGTCTAATGTCTAATTGTTTGCTAATTATTCTGGTAATTGGTTCATGCGTTATTTTTGGTGGGTTTCCAAGTAAGTTTTCGAAGTGCTGTTTCCACAGTTTTATTCTTTCTTGTTGGTTTGCTGAAAACTTAAAACTTAAACCAAAATTACCCTCTCCCCCCCTTTTTTTGCGTACATATGGGAAGCAGCATGATGTACGTAAAGATATTTGAATTAACCCATGTACGACCATTCTCAATACCCAAACGGGTCCTGGACGTGAGTTTGACGACTTTACGCTCAGGATCGACAGTTCGATCGGGGAACTACTGCTGCTCCTCTATAAGAGTGGCTTCTATAGAAGAGAATAAAACAGCCATCGAAAGATAACCATGACCCACACTCAAACCACTTACACAAACCGCATCGCTCTTCGTGCGGGTAAAAAAGGGGCGCGTCCTGCTGAGGTTGGAGCCCTGGCCTCGGTGTTCGAAAAATCAGCTACAGAGCTCAAACAATCAAAACTACTAAAATGCAAGCAAACACTACAAATAGCCACATTTAACGTAAGAACCTTAAATAGAATAGGACAACTCCCAGAGCTAATCGCTTCGGCCGAAGAACATAAGATAGACATAATATGCATACAAGAACACAGATACACGCACACAGAAGATATCAAATATCACGAAACTGGCAATGGCTGGTCGCTCGCCACTGTATCCGCATGGAAAAACTCTGTCAACGCCGCAGTAGGAGGGGTAGGATTACTTACAGGACCTAGAGCACTAAAAACGCTTAATAGCGTTGAGAAAATACAACCTAGAATGATGGCAGCTACAGAAACCCCAGAGCAACAATCATCTCATGCTACAGCCCCACCAATGTTAGTGAAGAAAATGAACTAGTCACCTTCTACGATGAGTTATCCTCATTAGTGCGTAGCATCCCGAAACACAACATGTTAGTCATTGGCGGAGACATGAATGCCCAAATCCGGAAAAACGGAAACAACAAATACAGCCTCCACAACACGTCAAATAGGAATGGGCAACATCTAACAGATTTCATGATAGAAAATAGATTAGCATGCCTCAATACAAACTACCAAAAAAGAGAGGGCAAACTATGGACATACACGTACGCAAACAATACTAAAGCTCAGATAGACGACGTCCTTATAAACAAGAAATGGAAGAATAGTGCATTGAATTGCGAGGCATACTCCTCTTTTGAGGGTGTGTCCACCGATCACCGAATAGTCACGGCGAAAATACGGTTAAGCCTACGAAAAAACGCCAAACGAACAGCGACCACCAAACTCTATGACTGGGCCCTATTAAACAACAAAGATATAAGAGATAAATACGTATTAGAATTAAGAAACAGATTCGAAACACTACAAGAAAAGATGGAAAAAAGTACACCAAACGACGAATATGAAAATTTTGTCAATGCACACCTCGAGGCAGCAGCAAAATACATTCCAACAAAACTTAAAACTAAATATAGAGTCCCATGGGAAACTTTAGCGGTGAGAGAAAAACGTGCACTAGTGAAAACAGCCTCCAAAAACTATCGAAAAAAGCTAACAAACACAAATGCCTTAAAACTAAAAACGGCACAATATCAATTAGCAGGCATATATATAAAGGAACAGACAGAATACATTCAAAATCAGATAGATAAGATTAGAGACTCGGTGGAAGATAGACAATCTAGAATAGCCTGGCAAACAATAAACGAAGTGAGCAAAAGAAAGAACACAGCCAAAGCAAAAAAAATTAATATTAATATTGATATCTATCTATATATATATATATATAAAGATATATATATATATATATATATATATATGTGTGTGTGTGTGTGTGTGTGTGTGTGTGTGTGTGTGTTTTGCAGAAAAGTATGTAAATGATTGAATAAAATACAGAATCAACAAATTTAATAAATTCTATTTCTTTAACTTGACTGAAAATTTTGTTGAAAATCAAAAGTTACAATTTTTTTTTTTAAGAAAAAGATAATATTAGTTAGAACGTAAATATACCCAAAAATTTACATTGTAATAAAGAAGAGTTCATGCATTCAACAAAGCAGTTTGTTTTCATGAATATTACTAATATATTTTGTGTGTATAAAATAACTTTGTGTATGTCCCCATGTTAGGGAGAACGAATAAGTAAGAGAATACAGTATAAAAAATCAGCAGCAGCGGAGGTCACAGGAATATTAGCACAACAAAATAAACAAAATACTTTCGTTCAAGTTAAATAATGAAGCGATGTCTGAAATCAAATACATA